>WOXC01003478.1:0-347144 GCA_011680675.1 Gymnobelideus leadbeateri
TTGAATAGAAAATTTGACATCCAGATACAAGAAGGAAGAGATGCCTGAGAAGGTAATCAGGGAAAAGAAATCAAAAGGAAATTATCAAAGTTGAACTATTTACATTCCTATATGGAAAAGCAATAACTGTGACTGATGATATCCTTCTCACTATGAAAACAATGGAAGAAGGGTATGTGGTCATATGAATACATATGTGAATGTGTGTGTAGATGGTTACAGTTATATATGGATAGAGGGCATAGTTGAATTTGTTGGGTTGGGAAGGGAGAATACTCAAGGGATGAAATTATGAGGTGAGAGAGGAAAGTGGCAAGAGGAGATGGGGAGAGACAGGGTAGGGTAAACTATCTCATGTAGAAGAAGCAAGGGGAAGTGGTTGCAAGGAGGGAGAGAATAGGAAGGCAAAAAAGGCAAAACCACATTCTCATTGAATTAGGTTCAGGGAGAGAATGACATACATACTAAATGGGATATCTCAACCTGCAGCAGAATAGGAGGAAGGGGGATGAGAGGAGGGATGATGGATGGGAGGGCATCCTTGGGGGGAGGGGAGGTTGGAAGTACCCACTATAGAAGAAGGACAGGATCATGTAGGGAATGGACCAGGTTGGGGGGTGGGATGAGTGGGAGGGAATTATAAGCAGCCTTGTACAATATATCTACTATGATAATGTTTTGCATAGCTAGACATGTACAACATATACTGAATTACTTATCTCCCCAGAGGGAATGGGTGACAAGGGAGGAAGGAAATCGATCTGAAATTTGAGGTCTTAACATTAAATGTTTCAAATATATATAAACACTATTATTAATACTCTTTTTGCTTATAATTGGGAGATAAGATGTGTAGGCATTGGGACACAAAGATTCACCTTCCTCTAATGGAAAAGTCGAAGGGGGTATGGGAGAAGGTATGGGAGAGAGCAGATTGGAGGAAACGATATCTTGTGGGACTGCTATTCTGGGAGGTTGGGTAGGGGAATAATGGGGGAAAATGATTGTAACTCAAAATCTGGCAGAAATGAATGATGTAAAACAGAAGTTGAGCATTTGTTTTAAAAAAAAAAGAAAAAGAAAAGGCTAAGCTGAGTAGTATTTTGCAATAGAAACAAAAGAATCAAGAAAAACCTTGAAAGGTAAGTGTACTTGAGCAATGAGAAGTGGCTAAACAAGATGAAGTACTTAGATTAGAAGAGATGCGTCCCTTTTGATTCCTAATGTTTTCCAGAGCTACAGTGAGAGTTATATAAGATGAACTCAACATCTCAGTACAGGTTTATTCTATTTTGTTGGGGTTTCCTAAAAGGGAGACTGTTGAAAAGCAGAATTGACCAAATGGAAAAAGACATACAAAAATTCACTGAAGAGAATTCCTTGAAAAGTAGAATTGGCCACATGGAAAAAGAGGTACAAAAGCTCATTGAAGAAAAGAATACCTTAAAGATTAGAATTGGGAAAGTGGAAAGAAATGGCTTTATGAGAAATTAGGAAAAAATAAAACAAAATCAAAAGAATGAAAAAATAGAAGAAAATGTGAAATATCTCATTGGAAAAAAATGGACTTAGAAAATAAATCCAGGGCAGCTAAGTGGTGCAGTGAATAGAGCACTGGCCCTGGAATCAGAAGGACCTGAGTTCAAATCCGGCCTCAGACACTTACCAAAAACCTAGCCAAGTGACCTTGGGCAAGTCACTTAACCCCAATTCCTTTCCAAAAAGCAGAAGGAAGGAAAGAAAGAAAGAAAGAAAGAAAGAAAGAAAGAAAGAAAGAAAGAAAGAAAGAAAGAAAGAAAGAAAGAAAGAAAGAAAGAAAGAAAGAAAGAAAGAAAAGAAAGAAAGAAAGAAAGAAAGAAAGAAAGAAAGAAAGAAAGAAAGAAAGAAAGAAAGAAAGAAAGAAAGAAAGAGGAAGGAAGGAAGGAAAAAAGGAAGAAAGAAAGAAAAAGAAAAGGAAAGATAAAGGAATTATTGGACTACCTGAAAGCCATGATCAAAAAATGAGCCTAGACATCATCTTTCAAGAAATGATCAAGGAAAACTACCCTAATATTCTAGAACCAGAGGGTAAAATAGAAAATGAAAGAATCCACTGATTACCTCCAAAAGAGACCCCAAAATGAAAACTCCCAGGTTATAGCCAAATTCCAGAGCCCCCAGGTCCAGGGGAAAATAGTGCAAACAATGGAAATGGGAGGAGGTAGAGAGATGGGGCTAGAGGGATGAGGGTAGAGGTGGGGAGATGGAGGAGAAAAGGAATACCCCACTGCATGTATACCCTAAGCATGTACTAAGCATTTACTATGTGTCAGGTACCATGTACTAAGTACTAAGTACTAAGGATACCAAGAAGGAAATAAAAACAGTCCCTGACTGTGAGCTTCCATTCTAGTATGGCAGAAAAACATGTATATAAACTGATACATGCAAAATATATTCAGAGTAGATAAAAGAAACCTTAGCAAAGAAATGACTTAACTGGGGACACCAAGAAAGTTCTCCTGCAGAAGACCAGGAAAGGTCTCCTGAGTCAATCAAGCACTCTAAGAGGCAGGAATGAGGAGAGTGAGCTTTATGAGAGTGAGATATGAAGGACCATTGATACAAAGGCATAGACAGAGGGGGCAGATGTGACTGAAGAGCTGCAAGTAAACCAGTATGCCTGGAATGCAGAGTGGGTAAAGGGGAGGAATCTGTAAGAAGACTGGAAAGAGGGAAGGGAGACAGGGTGCAAATGACTTTAATTAAATGCCATGCACAGTTTATATTTGATCCTAAAGGTAATAGAAAGGCATTGCAATTGATTTAACAGGAGGACAGTACCATAGTCAGACCTGTGCTTTGTGAGAATCTCTTTGGCAGCTTTGTGGAAGATGGATAGGAGTGGGGAGAGACTTGAGGCAGGGAAACCCATGTAGGAAGCTTTTGTTGTGAGTCCTGGTGAGAAGTGATGAGAATTTAAATCAGGGTAATGGCTGAATGAGAAAGGGACATAAGTTTAAGTACTGCCTTACTTAAAGCTAGGGGGCACATGGGGCAGCCAAGTGGTTTAGTGGATAGAGTACTGGCCCTGGAGGCAGGAAGACCCAAGCTCAAATCTGGCCTTCAGGCATTTACAATATGTATCATCCTGGGCACATCCCTTCACCCCTTTTGCCTCCATTTTCTCCTCTTTAAAATAAGCTGGGAAAGGAAATGGCAAACCATTCTAATATCTTTGACAGGAAAAACCCAAATGGGGTCATGAAGAGTTGGACACAGCTGAAAACAGTACAACAACTTACTTACATACATTCTCTTTGGGTGAAAAATGAGTTAATGCTTCATTTTTTCATTTCCCAAGTAATGTAAGGTATCATGTCCTGTAAAAGGGTTCTTATATGTTTGAGTGTGTATTAAATGTCATCCACAACCTCTCCATGATGTAGTAGATAGTTTTACATTTTTCTATAGCTACCAACCCCTATAAAAATCATTACCCCATTGTCAGCTTTTAAATAATAATAGGCTCTTCTCTTAAACTTAAAACATGGCAGAACTTTCTGGCATAACCTTCTAGACCCTACTGTGATAAGACATCAGAGTTGGACTCTAGAAGAAGACATGTACAATGCACATCCATTCTATCACCAGCTTTTTCTGTACATGTGATGTTCATCTTATTTTAGAGCTACAATTGGCCTTAGAGCTCATCCAATACAATCTTCTCATTTTGCAAATGATAGAGGAGAAATCCTAGAAAGGTTGCATGACTTGTCCAACATAGTCCACGTGGTAAGCAGCAGAAATGGGACTAAAATCCAAATCTTTTGATTCCAAATCTTTTGATCTTCCCAATACATGGCACTAGTTCTCATATAGTATTTATTTAATACTTTAAGGATCTATGATTTCATTGAATTGAGCAATCACTCTACCATTACCAATTAAAACCTCTCCATCTCAGTAAGTCATATGGCTGTACCCACAAAATTCATCATCTTATGGCCAACCTGATGAAAAGTTTCTCTGAATTTAGGTCTCTGGTCTTCCTATAGTCCATATGATCTGCCAGAGCTTGTCATCAGCTTTTTTAAAAAATCAAACAGAATTGATAGCCACTATCCTAATACTGTTAAATAAAAATGGATCTGTGATGCTCAGTGAAGTGAGCAGAACCAGGAGAACATTATACACAGTAACAGCAACATTGTACAATGATCAACTGTGATAGACTTAGCTTTTCTCAGCAATACAATGATTCAAGACAATTCCAAAAGACTCATGATGGAAAATGCTATCAGCATCCAGAGAAAGAACTATGGAGTCTAAATGTAGATCAAAGCATACTATTTTCATTTTTTGGTGTTTTGTTTTTCTCTTTCTCATGGTTTTCCCTTTTGTTCTGATACTTCTTTCACAACCTGACTAATGTGGAATATGTTTAACATGATTGTACATGTATAACCTGTATCAGATTGCTTGCTGTCTTGGGGAGGGGGGAGGGAGAAAAATTTGGAACTCAAAATCTTACAAAAATGAATGTTAAAAATTCTTTTACATGTAATTTAAAAAAATAAAATACTGTTAAATGAAAAATAAAAATCATCAAATCTTTAAAAAAGTGAATCTGGCTGGAGGCATTTCTGTGCTCATCCTGGGCATTATGCAAGGAAGAAGTGCTGAGGAAGGTGGGACCTATCTCCCACCTTTGCCTCTTTCTGCAGAGCAGTACCAATTTGTCGTCTAAGAGGTAGGGATTATTATGGCTTTATCCACTCAGAGTCCTGCTTCTGACAGATCTCAATTCTTCCCTGATTTTCTACCCTTCACCGAGCTCTAGCTAGTCATGTGATGCTGGCTGAAGGGGGTCATTCCCTACAAGAGCAGACAGGCATTTAGAGATGCTGGATATAGTCTCTTATCAAAAGAACAATAAAAGTAATCAAAGGTGGCTAATCGAACATAGGGTTTTAGATCTAGAGCTGGAAGAGTCCTTAGAAGCTGCCCATCCAACCCCTTCATTTTACATGTACAATGTAAATGTTATTGAAGGTTATTTCCACTGTTACTACACTCCACCACATGATTTCAAGCCAACAGCCTCTTCTAAACCTAGGCAACACACAGAAGGTATACAAGCTGCAGTGAAGCCTTCGGTTCAAGAGATGCCTAGCGCAGTTTGATAGAAGTCTATAGTCACTCCTTTTATGAGGGAGGACAAAGACAACATAGTAGTTCCAGTTTTTAGCATTCAACACATTCTTCCATTGTGGCCAGTCTTTATATGAAGTCTCAGGAAATCAAGCCTCAATTCTCTGGTTTGGGACATGGATTTACCTGAGGGCAGAGAAGATTCTACAATTAGCGGTTCTCCTTTCAGTGCCCTACTAATATCAGGGACCTCCCACTGCTTCTTGTGGACTAATCTATCACTTAGGGGTCTAAGGGGTACAGGCAGGCCAGATGAAGGAAGAAGGAACTCTCCCCACCCTGATCATCATCTTCTTTCATCTGCCTCTAATCTTTTCTTGACTTTTCAGCTTTATGGTCAGGGCTGTCCAGAAGCAAGTGCATTTATCTATGATAAATGTCAATTCCACACCAGGATGATGAGAAATTAAAGTGGGACTTTGACAGAGGATATAGATATTTAATTATTGTATAAGATAGAAAGAGATAGAGGGGGGAGAGAGGGAAAGAAGGGGAGGGAGAGAGGGAAAGAGAGGGGGGAGAGAGGAAGGAAGGGAGGAGGAGGGAGAGGCAAAGGGGGAGGGGGAGGAGGAGAGGGAAAGGGAAAGGGAGAGAGGGAGAGGGAGGGAGGGAGGGAGGGAGGGAGGGAGGGGGAGGGAGGGAGAGAGAGAGAGAGAGAGAGAGAGAGAGAGAGAGAGAGAGAGAGAGAGAGAGAGAGAGAGAAGGAGAGGGGGAGACAGACAGACAGAGAGACAGACAGACAAAGAGAGATCCCTTTCACAGAGTCACAGATTCCACAGTCCTATCCAATTGTTCATTTTGCTTTTCCTCACTCATGGCATTCCATCTTCCATCTCTCAGGCTATTCTCCATGCGTAGAACATACTCCTTCCTCATCATTACCAAATTAAAATCTCTAGCATCCTTCAAAGATCTGCCCAAATTCTGTTTTGTATATGAGGTCTTCCTGATCCCCCCAAATGCTAGTGTCTATCCCCCCAAAATACCACATATTTATTTTGTATATATTTATTTATGTACATGTTGTTTCCCAATCCCTAATAGAGTGGAAGTGTAATGAAGGCAGGGACAGTTTCATTTTTGTATTTTTCTTCTTAGCACCTAGCAGAGTACCTGGTACAGACAGTAAGCACTTAATTGACTGGCATGTGTATGTATATACATATAAGAGTAACTACTCTGTCCCATTGCCTAAAGGTTGGGTATATTACATTTCACCCCTTCCCCAGTACCCCAGTTCCCTTTAACCACTTAACATTTAAATTAGCTTTTACAAATGCATCTTTACTTCAAAGGCATAGCAAGAAGAAACATATACACATACCCCTCTCCCAACAGCTCAGGGGCATAATCCTCCCTAGTTTCCCTTATCTCTAGAGAAGAGGGGGAGAATTAAGTTTACAACATAACTCAGTTCCTATATAGCATTAATCCCACCAAGTTCCAACTTTAAAGTCTTCCCCGAGCTTGTGTTCTGGGACCTAGTCTTCCCAGAGCTTCCCTGCTGGGCTAGTAACAACATCTGGCCTGGAATCCTGGCCCTGGGTCGAGGATGCCATTCCCTGCACCTACAACTGAAAAGGACAAATGAAGAAGACCAAAATCACAAGTCTGTTTCTTGGGGCCATAGGGCCCAAGGGGAGGGGAAGATGCCCTTCCTCCATGCAGTTTAGTGCAAGGAGAGAAGGAGAAAGAGACAGACAGACAGAAAGAGAGAGAGAGACAGTGAGAGAGAGACAGAGAGAGAGACAGACAGACAGAGACAGAGACAGAGACACAGAGACAGACAGAGACAGAGACAGAGAGAGGGAGAGACAGAGACAGAGAGACAGAGAGAGAGAGAGAGAGAGAGAGAGAGAGAGAGAGAGAGAGAGAGAGAGGGAGGGAGAGAGGGAGGGAGGGAGGGAGGGAGAGATTGCTATTGTCCCAGTCTGGTCGTTTTAAAGCAACAGGCAGTTCCAAGTACTCAGCCCATAAAAGACATTGCTCCCACCCATGTGGAAGGGAAACAGAATATCCTCTCCCAGAAGCAGGTCCCTTGCACCTCCCACCTATGTTCCATCATAGGTAATCTGAGCATGTGCCAAAGCCTTATTACATAATATAGTTTATAAAGATTTATAAAGTTTATAGTTTATAAAGATTATAAAGATTGACCTTCAGTTGGCTCTTCCATTTAGAAATGCTACATTTAAGAGTTTTCTTTAAGTGTCTTATCATGACATTTTCAGATTCTAGTTTCCTGAGGACTATCCCAGTGGAAAGTAAGCCCTAACAGATTCTACCAACCTAAAAAAGCATCAAGTCTGAACCTAGGAAAGGACTGTACATCCATCATCTAAGGACCAGCTAATTTCAGAAAGACTTGTCAGATTGGTCTCCAGGGTAATGATGAATTTCTTTGTCCTGATAACTTCTGAAGGCTGTGGTCTTTCACCAAAAGGGCTGTGGTCTTCATTATTGGAAGAAGGACCCACATCAATGGAACCTTCAAGTCTTTAAGAGCAGACCCAGTTGGCTTCATTGATTAAGTCCAGTGTTTCAGTATGACAGGCAACTGAACCATTTCTGTCAAGTATGAGTTTATTTTTTTGTCTGAGACTTCATAACCTGTGGCACTGAACTGCAACTCTGGGCTCTTACAGACAGTCTCAGTCCTGAAGATTTCTCAGTAAATGGTCATTTGCCCATGGAAACCTTGGAATTATCTGAATTTGGACTGTTTCTAACTCTCCAGTGGGGTCTTTAGCTTTTTTGCAAACATCAGGTCATTAATAAGCATTTAAACACAGAATGGGTTCATTACAAAAACACATGAAGAACAGAAAAGTGACTCATATCTAAACTCAGCTAGGAAAGGAATAGGAATAGATTGATTTCCAGCAAATGCCATTTCCTTCTTCTGCCCCACCCCAGAGATTGAGTCAAATTCCCTGCAAAGCTCAATGGCACCACATGGCCAAGTTCTCTCTTTGTGCCCTGCAGTCTCAGGTCCAGTGTCATTCCTCTCTGGGGGATGTACTCTCCCCTTCTCCAATACTCTCACTCAGTCTTCATCCCCTTCTTTCAATGCTGCCTTTCAGCTCCTTCTGCCTGGCACTCCCTGCCCAGCATCACTACCACAGTTCTCATCTCACCTCTGGAACAGCCTGGGAGCAGTTGCCTCCACCAGTGGTTGGCATTTATCCTGGGTACCATACCTGGAAAACTCCTCATGACCCTCTCTCCACCCCATTTCTGTCTTCCCTATTCACATCTTGATCTGTTCATGCACTTTAGGGTTTTCTTCCATTTCATACATAGGAAAGACAAAAGGCTGCCCGAATCCCCTCACAGCCACTTGGATTCTTTTGGCATGGCTCTTCTCCGGGCATGCCTTCTATAGTTGCATCTGGAAATCTTTTGATTTCAAAAAAAGATTATTCTTGTTTATTTTTTCAACTCGAGGTTTATGGTCTTGTGAGATTTCACTAGATTTTGTAAAGCTGAGGAGAGCCAAGTACAAGAAGACTGTTCAGCTGTGTAAGACCACAGGAAATGAAGCTATCCACCAGGAGTTTCCTATTCTCTCCTTTTCTGCATCTCAAAACCCCATGACAATATTCCTCATTCTTTTCTTATTTCCAGTGTCTGAGAAAGACATGACCCTCCTCTTTGCCAAGGTCAATCCCTCTATATGTACCCTAGATCTCACCCCTTCTAGTTTTTCCCAGCAGATTGCCCCTACAATCGCCTGCTCTGTTTCTTTCTATCTTTCCTCCTGCTCCTCTTCTTCTTATTCTACTTCTCTCCCCCCCTCCACTCTTCAATCTCTTTCTATTACTTCCTTTGCTATTGTCAATAAGCTCAAATCTCCCTCCTGAAAAAACCTTCACTAGAACCCAAAAATCCCCTCAAGCTCTTGCCCTTTCACAGTCACACTCCTAGAAAAAGCTACCTGCCCCTATTATTTCCCTTTCTTCTCCTCTCAATCAATTCTTAAATCTTTGCAATTTAGGTTTGGGTTGTTTTTTTTTTTTTTTTTTGGAGGGGAGAGGTTAGGGCAATTGAGGTTAAGTGACTTGCCCAAGGTTACACAACTAGTAAGTATGTCAGTGTCTGAGGCTGTATTTGAACTCAGGTCCTCCTGACTCCAGGGCTGGTGCTCTATTCACTGTGCCACCGAGCTGCAATTTTAGATTTTGATCTTACTCAGCTGAAAGAGTTCTCACAAAGTTACCAAAGATCACTTATTGGACATCTCAAACTGCATAGCCCATACATATCTTTTAACTCAACATGTTTAAAACCAAACTCATTTTTCCTCTCAAGTCCTTCCAGGTTCCAGTCTTTCCTGCTACTTTTAAGGGTACCACCATCCCTCCAGTCAACCAGGCCAACAACTTAAGCGTCATCCATGACTCCTCATTCTCTCTCATGCCCCATGTCAAATCTGTTGCCAAGGCCTGTTGATTTTACCTCTGAAACATCTCTTGCACACACTCCCTTCTCTACTTTAACATTGCCACCAATCCTTTATCACCTCAGGTCTGAACTATTGCAATAGACTACTGACTAGTCTCACTGCCACAAGATTCTCACCGCTCCCATCCATCTTCCACTCAAGCCGTCAAAATGATCTTCCTAAAATCCATGCCTGGCTATGTCATCTTCCTACACAGCAAACTCTAATGGGTCTCTCTCTACCACCTCCAGGATCAGATGTAAAATCCTCTGTTGGGCATTCAAAGCCCTTTATAACCTGAGCCCTCTCCCCTTATCTTTCCAGTTTTCTTATACCTAACACCCTGTCCCATGTCCTCTGGAATCCAATGACACTGTTTTCCTTGCTGTTCCTTACACATTATACTCCAACTCCTGACTCTAAACATCTTCATGGGCTGTCTACCACACCTAGATTGTTCTCTCTTTTCATCTCTGCCTCCTTGCTTCCCTACCTGCCTTTAAATCCCAGCTAAAACCTCACCTTCTACAGGAAGTCTTTCCTAATCCTCCCCATTTCTAGAGTCTTCCCTCTCTTGATTTTTTCCAATTTTTCCTGTATATATCTTTGTACATGGTTGTTTACAGGTTGTCTTTCCCATTAGACTATGAGATCCTTGAGAACAAAAACTGACTTTTGCCTCTCTTTATTTCCCTAGCACTCAGCAGTCCCTGGTACATAGGAGGCACTTAATAAATGTTTCTTGTCTGATTTAAGAGCAAAATCTGATGCATTTTCTTACAACTCAGCCTTCTCAATCTCTCTGCAGCATTTCACATTCTTTACCATCCTCTTCCTCTCTGCCCTATCCTGACTCTCCTCCAAACCTGTCTGACAGTTTGCTCCTCAGTCACCTCTGGGGGTTCATCTTCCATGGCATGCCCCTTAGCTGTGGGTGTACACCCAAGAGTCTGTCCTAAGTCCTCTATGTTCTCTCTGTGCTCTCATTTCGTGACTTCATCAGCTCCCATTTAATTTTCATCTCTATGCAGATGACTCACAAATCTATAGATCCAGCCCTAGTTTCTCTCCTGAATTCCAGGTCTATATCTCTCCAACTGCCAATTGGATATAGTTATCCCTTTCACATTGCACCTTTCCATATTGTGGTTTTGATTTATCACAGGTCAGCATAAGAAATTAAATGGGAATATTTGGGGAGTTTTGTGGAAGCCACAGATGATATTGGAAGGCCAGTAGATGACATAGAGAAAGTTTAGAAACTCAGAAACACATAAAATATATGTATAGTATTGTACAATTTCAATATATTTTATCTTTTAATACCACAATAATTCAGACCTTCTCTGGTATGAAGGAAGGGCCAAAAAAATTTTATGCAGACTTTCTAGATAATGGGGACACTGAGCCCCTAATCCCTGCAATGTGGAAGGAATAATTGTATTTCAAACTGGATATCCTACAGTTTCAAACTCAGCATCTGAAATGAAATCTGTCTTTTTTTCCCCCCAAAGCACAGATCCTTCTGTACCTGGTGTTACAGCCTTTCATGGCTAATGCTCTATCACCGACTGATTCTTGTCCTTTCTACACCCACTATTTAAATGGCCACCATACCAGTTCAGATCCCCATTACTGGTTACCTGATCTACTGTAATAGCTTCTTTCTTTTTTTGCTTTTGTTGGTGGGAAGGGGCAATTGGGGTCAAGTGACTTGCCCAAGGTCACATGCCTAGTAAGTGTTAAGTGTCTGAGGCCGGATTGGAGCTCGGATTGGAGGTCCTCCTGACGCCAGAGCTGATGCTCTATTCACTGGCCACCTAGCCACCCCTTATAATAGCTTCTTGATTGATGACCTTGACCCAAGTGTTTCCCCTTCGTGATTTTCCTCGAGTGCAAGCCTCTGACCATGCCACTCCCCTACTCAGTAAGTTCCAATGTTCACTCTTGCCTCTAGGATCAAATATAAATTCCACAGTTCAGTTTCTGAAGTCCTTCAAAACTTTCCCACCTTATCCTCCCAACCTTATATATTGTCCCCCTTGCCACACTCTGTGAATCCAGTCAAACTGGACTTCTTGGTATCCTCACACACAGGACTCCACCTCCCTTCTTCATACTTTTTTACAGACTGGCTCCCATGCCTGAAACAAAGCCCCTCCTCACCTCTACCTTTTGAGTCTCTTATTTCACTCAAAACTCAGTGCAAATAACACTTTCCACATGAAACTTTTCCTGATCCTCCCAGCTGCTTATACCATCTCTTCCCCTCAAAAAGATTAACTTATATTTTTGCCTTAACATTTTATATTTACTTATTTGTTTATGTAAATATTGTCTCAGTCAGTTCAGTCAATAAACATATACTAATTGCCTACTATATTCTCTATGAGATTCCAAAGAGGCAGCTAGATGGTTCAGTGGATAGAGCACTGGGAATAGAGTCAGGAAGACATGGTTTCAAATCTAGACTCAGACACTTACTAGCTGTGTGACCCTAGGCAAGTCATTTTACTTCTGTCTGCCTAGGAGGCAGCTAGGTGGCTCAGTGTATAGAATGTTGGGCCTTAAGTTAGGAAGACTTGGGTTCAAATTCAGCCTTAGACACTTACTAGCTGTGTGACCCTGGGCAAGTCACTTAAACTCTGTTTGTTTTAATTCACTGGAGAAGGGAATGGTAAACCACTCCAGCATCTTTGCCAAAAAAAACTCCTCGGACAGTATGGCCCAAAGGGTCATGGAGATCTGGACATGACTGAACAACAATGCTCCAGATGCTGTGCTAAGGGTTCAGGATACAAAGAAATGGGATACAAAATCCCTGCTCTCAAGGAGCTCAGTTTCTCTGATAAAATGTAACCTACTTGAGGGAAAGGACTGTTACCTTTTTGACTTTGCATCCCCAAGATGCAGCATATTGCCTGGTACATTGTAGTAACTCAATAAATATTTGTTGATGGAGTGATTGGTTGAGAAGTCACTCAATGCCACGTAGTTTTTGTTTTTAGGAAAAATGTATTGTGTTTTACTTTGTCTTCTTTTTTAAATAATATTTCCCCCTAGGGGAGGTTAGGTGGTGCAGTGAATAGAGCACTGACCCTGGAGTCAGGAGGACCTGAGTTCAAATCCTGCCTCAGACACTTAACACAAAACTATCCATGTGACCTTGAATAAGTCACTTAACCCCAATTGCCCTACCTTCCCCCCTCCAAAAAGCAAAAAAAAATAATAATAATAATAATATTTCCCCCAATTACATATTAAAACAAATTTTAACCCTTTTCTTAAGTTTTTAATTCCAAATTTTACCAGTCCTCTGTTCTCCCCCCTCCCTTAGACAGTAAGCAATCTGATATAGGTTATATATGTGAAATAATGTAAAACATTTCCATATTAGTAATTTTGTACAAGAAAACTGAAAGAGAGAGAGAGAGAGAGAGAGAGAGAGAGAGAGAGAGAGAGAGAAGGAAAGAAGGAAGGAAGGAAGAAAAGAAGAGAAAGGAAGGAAATGAAAATAGAATACTTCAGTCTGCATTCAGACAATATCAGTTCTTTCTCTAAAGGTGGACAGCACGTTTCATCATGAGTCCTTTGAGATTGTTTTTGAGTCATCTTATTGCTGAAAAGAGCTAAGTCATTCACAATTCTTCATCATACAATCTTGCTGTGACTGTCTACAATGGTCTCCTGGTTCTGCTCACTCCACTCTGCATCAGTTCATGTAAATCTTCCTAGGTCTTTCTAAAATCTTCCTGCTTGTTATTTCTTATAGTATAATAATCTTCTACCACAATCGTATACCACAGTTTGTTCAGCCATTCACAAATTTATGGGCCCCCTGCTTAGGAGGTAGCACTTGAGAAAAGCTTTGATACAATGATAAGCAGATAGAAGTTAACCAATCAATGAGGATTTCTATGCAAAAACTTTCATTAAACACATAAAGATTGAAAATAAGCAAACAAGCATTCATTAAGCAACTGCTGTGGGCCAGGATAAGTCTTTACAAGTATTCCCTCATTTGATTATCACAAGAACCCTGAGAGGTTGTTGTTATTACCAAGGAAGGATGGGGCAGTATCATCCCCATTTTGGTTGCTGTTGTTTTTTCAGTTGTGTCTGACTCTTAATGACTCATTTGGAGTTTCTTGGCAAATATACTGGAGTGGTTTGTTATTTCCTTCTTCAGTTCATTTTACAGATGAGGAAACTGAGGCAAGTGGGGTGAAATGACTTGCCCAGGATCACACAGCCAAATCCAGATTTGAACTCAGGAAGAGGAGTCTTCCTGACAACAGGCCTGGCACTCTATCCACTGTGCCACTTAACTGCCCCAATTTTACAGTTGAGCAAATTGAGACAGGCAGAAGTTAAGTGACTTGTCCAGTGTCACTCAGCTAGCAAGAGTCAGAGACCAGGTTTGAACTAAGGTCTTCCTATCTCCAGGTCCAGTGCTGCTCTATGTACCATACCACCTAACTGCCTCTAAATGGAAGAGCATTTATACCAATACTAAGCCTACGCTGGCATCAATGGATAGAGAGCCTGCCTCAAGTCAGGAAGACCAGGGTTCAAAGCCTATTTCTGACAAATATTATCTGTGTGACTCAGGGCAAATCTCTTCATCTCTAAGTGTCCCCAAGCAGCCCTTAAAGACTATAAATAGGTAGCCACTTGTGCCATAGAAGCAGCTAGGACATGCAGTGGATAAAGTCCTGGATTTGAAGTCAGGAAAACCATTCTAAGTCCTGCCCCACACACTTATTAGCCAAGTGATCCTAGATGAATCCCTCAGTTTTTCAGGATCAGTTTCCCCATCTGTCAGGAGGGGATGACAATAGTGCTTACTTCATAGGGCTATTGTGAGAATCAAACAAGATAACGCGTAAAGTGCTTTGCAAACCTCAAAGCTCTATATAAATAGCAGCTATTATTGAATCATTAATTACAAAGAAAGTTTAAAGCTGCATTGATAGAAAGTGTTTCCTCACTAGGACTTCCCTGTATCATTGAAATCACAGGTCTAACGTTTTCCATGAGTTCACAGCTATAACTGTTGATATCAAATAGCTTGCTTTCTCAATAGGTGGAAGAGGAGTGAGAGGGAGGAAGAGAATTTAGAATTCAAAAAAATGTTTTAATGAATACTAAAAATAAATAAGAAATCAGAGGTCTATTATCATGAAGAGAAAGAGGTCATCCTTTTTTGAAAAATAAATTATGGATTTTTTAACCTTTTTTTATTTTAAAGACAGAGAGGTTATCTAAATATTGTTTTTATTCACATACAACCCAGTCTTTTAGATATCTTAAAAAACTTTCCCTCCAGCTCTCCCTCTCCAAGACCCAAGATACTGATCTTCCTACCATAGGCCATTCTCCAAACCTGATTTTAAAAATAAGTAAATAGGTTTTCTTAAATCCCTTCTCTAGAATTCAGTTTGGCAGGGAGAGAGCCTTGAGTTCTCAAATGTCACATCCACAGAGTGAAAGCTCCAATGTGTCCTACAAACCTGGAAAAGCTTTGAGTACAGCTGGTGGTAGACTGAATGTCAGTTGTTCAATGACCAGCCTAGCTCAGGGCAGCTTTATCATCCAAAGCTCTACTCCAAGATGAATTTTTCAGTCATGTTGCCTATTAAGGGGCTGTGACCTGGATCAGTGGAGAGAGTGTACCCACAGAGAGGAAATCACAGATCTTTCTAAGTACCAAGGTAAAGATTCAAAAATGGAGATAGAACCCGAAGGAAACAGCTATGAAACATTGTCCCCTTCAAACAACAGAATTAACCAGAGAGTAGGTGAAAAGCAAAAATCACCCTCCTGCCCAGAGAAATCTGAGATGAAACTTTACTGCCATCATCTGGCTGAACTCTGAGTCACAACCTGGAAAAGAGTAGAACATTTTTTTTCCTTGAAACCATCCAAATTCACTGATTCAAACAAGAAAAAAACCCATCAGAATTAGTAAATTGCAATTAATTTTATCAAATATTTATTAAGCAAAGGTACTTTGCTGTAGAAGATACAGAGTTGGCCTGGAAGTCAACTTCTATCTCTGAAAACTTGCTGGCTATGTGACCCTTGGCAAGCCATATAATAACAATAACAGTAACAGTAACAATAATAATACAGTTATTCCTTCCACGTTGTAAGGATTAGGGGCACGGTGCTCCCACAATCTGGAAAATCCACGTAAAAGTTTTTGGTCCTCCCTTTGTACCCAGAAAAGTCTGAATTCTTTCTCTTTCTTTTATGGGGTGTTTCCAGCACCTCATTGTAAAATCTGGCTTAAGCATTTGTTCCTAGGCTCTGTGTCATCTGTTGGCCTTTGTGTGTTCTCTGTGATTTCCGCAAAACTCCCCCCAAATTTCCATTTAATTTCTTATGCCAACCCACAATACATGGAAATCGCAATGGGGAAAGTCAATATGTGGATAATAACACTTATATAGCACTTACTATGTATCAGGCATTATGCTTTACAATTATTTTCTCATTTGGTCCTCACAGAAATCCTAGGAGGTAGGGACTATTACTACCCCTATTTTACAGATAAGGAAACTGAGGTAAATAGGGGTTAAAGGACTTGCTTAGGGTCACACAGTTAGTCTGAGGCCAAACTCAAACTCTGATCTTCCCTGATTCCAATCCAGCATTCTATCTAGCTACAACTCTGTAAGACTATAATTTGCTAAATGGTTGCAGATCTGTATAATAGGAGGAATTTCCTCACAAGGAATTCACTACACCAATGGCATTACTGGTCTAATCTCCCCTAGAATGTTCAAGTTTCCGTGTTATGTGCTGAGGAATAAACTGAATGCAAAACAGTTTCTGCCAAAAGGAATCTGCCATGTGCACATATCAGAAAATAAAAAGTAATTTCAGGAGAGAGAGAGAGCTGCGTAGTTACAAGTGGATACATGTGTACATGCACACACATATATGCACATACAAACACATGCACACACATACCAGTTCAGCACATAAACATACACATGCATGCACAAACACACATACCAGTTCAATGTGCACATACATACACACACATATATGCCCCAGTTCAATATATATATGCACACATAAACACATATACACTCACACACCAGGTCAGCACACATAAATACATATATACGTGTGTGCATACACACACACACACACACACACACACAGCTGTTCAGGAAAAGCTATGTACAAAAAGTAGCTTCTAGGCTGAAACTTGAAGAAAGTTAGTGTGCCAGGGTTTTAGTGAGTCCCTGGGATCGATGGTCTGCACATACCCCAAATCCCTGTTATACTAGGAAGTCTAAGTTTTTAAGGTCAACTGCTCAACAAGCACTTTATTAAATGTCACTGTGGGCTGAGCACTTTGCTAGATGCTGATAGTGGAGAGACAAAAATGAAATATCCCCTCCCATCAAGGAGTTTACTTTCTCCAAGGGGACAACATGTACATATATAAAGATATACAAAATAAAAAGAAGCTAATCTGCTGGGGGGTGGGGGCAATAGAGGAGGAAGGTACTAGGAGTTGGAGGACTGGGAAAGGCCTCATGCCTTGATCTGTACTTTGAAGGAAACAAGGACTTCTACAAGGTAGAGGTCAAGAGGGCCTACATTTCAGGAATGGGGAACAGCCTGCATCAAAGTTATAGAGACAGAATATGAGAAGTCATGTGGAAAGAACAGCAAGAATGCCAGTCTGACTAGATTGTAGAGTGATGAAGGAGAGTAAGGTGTAACAAGGCCATACAGGTAGACTGGAGTCAAATGTGAAGGAAGTGCACTCCAGGGTCGTGGTTTCTCTTTCGTTCTCAAAAAGGATCATGACATCAGGGACATGATGACATGACTTGCAATTGACTTTGATTTAAGTGAGGCAGGACTGTGCAAGGTCACCAGTCTCACTTTCTCTTCTGGAGGCATCTGGGTGCAGTGGCCAGATATTCATCAGGATGACTAGCGATGGCCCCAGATGCAATGGGAGCCTTTTGCCCTTTTAAGCTAAAGTCTTTTCAAGTTCTCGCTCTGAGTGAAGCAATACCCATTCTGTGAATAGGCATCTTTAAGAAGTGAATCAAGGGATGGCCTCTTTAACCAGAAAAAAAAAATCAAACTGGGAGGGGAAGGAGAGCCTATAAAAGGTATGGGGCAACTAGATGGCCCATGGATAGAGCACCGGTCCTGGAGTCAAAAGGACCTGAGTTCAAATCTAGCCTCAGACACTTACAAACAGCTGACCATGGCAAGTCACTTAGCCCTGTTTGCCTCAGTTTCCTCATCTGTAAAATGAACTGGAGAAGGAACGGCAAACCACTCTAGTATCTTTGCCAAGAAAACCCCAAAAGAGGTCACAAAGAGTTGAACATGACTAAAAAAATCACTGAATAGACAAAGGTATGAATACAAGAGATGGCATGTTGAATTTAGAAAATAGCTGGTACTGCAGTTTGGCTGAAAAATTAATTATGTGAATGGGAGTAATAGGAAATATTTGCTAAGATAGTTGGGAACTATCTGTGGAGTTCTTTGGAAGCCAGGCTGATGATTCTGTGCATTATCCTAGAGGCAACAAAAGATTTTTGAGTGAAAAGGTCAGATTGTGTTTTAGCCACAGTAATAGGGCAGCTACTTGAAAAAGAACAGAGAGAATCAAAGCAGGAAGACTTAATGGGAAACTATTACAATACAACATGCAAGAGACGATGAGGGCTTGAACTTTGGTAGTAGGATGTTAATTTTGCATGACACCTACCTTTCATTACATTCTATTAGTCACTTTAAGGAGGATTCAAAGGTAAAGAAGACACAGTGCATACCCTGTAGGAGCACAGAAACTAGAAGGCAGAATATGAATGGTGCATAAATATCTGAAGTTCAAGGTATATTGGTGTCAAGAAGGTTGGATTTGGAGTCACTTTGGATTTGGGCCTGAGTTCAAATCTTGGCTCTACCATATATTCTTGTACAATTTTGGGAAAGTCTCTCAATCTTTCTGGACCTTCATTTCATCATCTATATGATGTGGACGGGTTTTCTGGATGACCTCTAAGGTCCATTTCCATCTATGATCCTACCTACTCAGAAGAATGAAAGAACTGCAAAGTCCTCTAGTCCAACCCCACGTGCAATGCATGAATCCCCTCTGGAACATCCCTGACAAGAAGAAACAAATAAGCATATAGACCATGAAAGTTAAGAATAGACAGAAAGGGAAAAGAATTAATGGGGAGAATCAGGCAAAGAAATTCTTTGTAGAAAAGAGTGCAGGATATGGAAAACAAAAACTTCATCACAAAAAAAACAACTTGAAGGGAGGAAAAGAAGGGGAATTTTATTTGATCACTTAAGTGGCCTCCTTCGGGGACCCAACCTGCTAATGCTGGTTGGTGGCAGTTGGGAAAGTGGTCCTCAAGGTAGTGTTACACCAGGATAAAGCAAGTGAACTATATTTTGTAAGCAATTGGCAAGGCAAGGATTTGAGAATGGGAATGATATGACCAAATCAATGGATAGGGACAATGTGAAATGATTTGAAACTCGTGTTGGAGAGGAAAGACAGTGGCAATAGAAAGATCTGTTTGGGGACTACTGGTAGAGTTCAAGGCAGTGGTCAAAATGACCTATACTAGGGTTTATGTGTGTGTACACATACAATGATAAATATATATATATACATACAATTGTATGTATGTACATATACAAGTATATATATACCTATGTGTATATATATACATGTACACACATATATATACATATACACATATAATACACATATATATCATGTGCATACATGCACATATTTATATTCATATCCATAAGTGTTTATTAAGTACCTACTATGTGCCAGGCACTATGCTAAGTTCAAGGAATAACAAAGATAAAAATAAAATAGTCTCTAACCTAAAGAAGCCTATATTTTATCATAGGAAACAATTATTTGCACATATAAGTAGATACAAAATATATGTAAATATAGTAAGGGGTGTGTATGTGTGCGTGTGTAAATATGTATATATGTATACATACAATGTGTGTACATATACATGTGTATATAACTGTGGAGGTAGAATTGAAAGAATTTAAGGAAGTATTAGATATGAGAAAATACAGAAGAGTCTAAGATAATTCTAAAGTTTATAGATCAGAGATGAGGTAAGAAGTGTTACCTCTAATAACAACTAGCCTGTATATATAGCACTTCAAGGTTTGTTAAAAATAAACAAACAAGGGTGGTGAGGTGGTGGAATAAATAGAGTATTGACCCTGGAGTCAGGAGGACCTGAGTTCAAATCCAGCCTCAGACTCCTAACACTTACTAGCTGTGTGACCTTGGGCAAGTCACTTAACCCTAATTGTCCTGCCCCTCAAAAAAAAAAAAGCAAACAACTTTTATGTAGATTATTTTACTTGATCATCTAAAGAACTTGATGAGGTGGGTGATATTATTATACTGATTTTATAGATGAGGAAAAAGAAGCTGATAGCATTTTCCTTGATTATGCAAATTGTGACTTAGCCTGGGTCACACAGCTCATAAATGGCTGAGGCAAGATTTGAATTCAGGTTTTCCAGATTTCACATATAGTTCATTGACTAATAGAAGTAAATAAAGTTGGAAGGAAGAACACATTTGAGGTAAAAGATAGTAAACTACATTTTAGATGTGTTGAGTTTGATGTGCCAGAGGGACAAAATATGGGTCAGGACAGTGGTCAGGAATGGGAATACAGATTTAAGGTTCAGTCACATAAGGGTCACAGTTGAAGCATAAAGATGAATGAAATTGCAGAGAGAGAGGGCAGAAAGAAAAGAGGTGCTCAAAGGTTGTTTGTGGTAAAGGAGATAGACTTTGAGATTAGACCTATCTCCAGCTAATGCCAGGATATTTTCTTGCCATAAAGAATAGGACCCTGTGCTGGGTGTGGTAGCACATGCCTGTAATCCCTGCTACCCAAGAGATTGAGGCTGGTGAATTGCTTGAGCTCAGGAGTTTTGAACTGCAGTGGGCTAAAGTTGATCAGTTGTCTAAACTAGGTCCTGAACTCCTTGGGAAAGAGGATGCCTATGGAGGGGTGAACCTGCCTGGGTCAGAAACCCCAGCAGGTCAAATCAGTAATAGTCAGCAAAAGCAAGTCTAGCCATAGGCACTCTCCCAATATGCTTGCTTGCTTTCTGTTTGTTTTAGAGGAGGTAAAGCTGCAAACCATGACAGAAAGGTGACAGATTTTAAATGCGGGAATATATATACAGATATATGTATGTATATACATGCACATATATATGTATGTGTATACATGCACATATTTATATACATGTATCTATATGTGTGGGATTGATTGTTCAATTGAACAATCACACATACACATAGTCATGTCTAACTCTTTGTGACCGCATGTGGGGCTTTCTTGAGAAAGATACTGGAATGGTTTGCCATGTCTCCAATTCATTTTACAGATAAAGAAACTGAAACAAACAGGCTGAAGTAAATTGCCCAAGGTCACAAAGTTAGTAAGTATCTGAGGTTGGATATGATCTCAGGTCTTGCTGATTCCAGACCCGGCACTCTATCTACTGCATCACCTAGCATGTGTATATATGTATACAGCCACTAAAGAAATTGATTTGGCTAGATCTTGCATATTTATTATAAGAAAATATTTTATTACAATGGAGTGGGAAAGAAAGAAAATAGATTTCTGGTTTGTTTTTTAATGAGAGAGGTAGAATGCTGGTACAGATGTGAAATGTTACATGTACTTTCAGACAAAGTCATTGTTTTATTAGTTTTACTTTGTTACAAGAGACCTTTCATGAAATGAGAGTAATCTGTAAATGTAATGTAGCAATAATTTAAAAGGTATAGGAATGAAAAGACTTTTCCTTAATAAAAGCATCTAAAACCAAGACATGGTATTGTTACAGAAACAAAATAGGAGTTTTTCTCAGTAAGATCAAAAGTGAAGCAAAGATGTCCACTGTTGTCATTTTTTAATTAATACAGGAGTAGAAATATTAGCTACAGCAATAAGACAAGAAAAAATTAAGGCAAAAAATTAGTAAAGAGATGTTTTCTCTGCTTTTAAATAAGAAGATAGTTTACCCAGAAAACCTGGGAAATCAATAATTATTACCTAGGGATAATTAATTGCTTTAGTAAAGCAAGATATAAAATAAGCCCATTAAAATTGTCATTATATCTATGTATTTGTTGCTGTTTAGTCATTCAGTCTGGTCTGACTCTTTATCACCCCATTTGGAGTTTTGTTGGCAAAGATACTGGAATAGTTTTCCATTTCCTTCTCCAGCTCATTGTAGAGATGAGAAAACTGAGACAAACAGGGTGAAGTGATCTACCCAGGTTCACACAGTTAGTAAGTGTCTGAAGGCAGATTTGAACTCAAGATGAGTCTTCCTGACTCCAGGCCCAGCACTCTATCCACTGTGCCACCTAGCTTCCCTATATATTACAAACAAAAATTAAAAAGAAGAGATAAGAGAAATCTCATTTCAAATATCGACAAAATGCCTTAAGTATCTGGGAATTAACCTTTCCAGACAAACTCTGGACTGGAATAAATAAAATTACAAAACAATTTTCTAAAAGGAATAATCGGAGAGATATTCAGTCTCCATGGCTAGGCTGTCCCAGTATGGTAAAATATCCACATTAATCTACAGAATTACTGCTAGACAAATCAAATTACCAAGAAAATATTTTATAGAATTAGATAATATGACAAAATTTATATGGAATAACAAAAGATCAGGTATCTTTACATTACCAGAAGTGAATCAATGTTCCCTTTTTCTTGTATCTCTACCAATACTGAATTTTTCCAATACATTATCTTTGCCAGTACAATAGGTAAAATCATACCTCAGAGTTGTTTTAATTTTCATTTCTAAAATGACTAGAGATTTAAGTACATTTTAGATAGAATAGTTTCTGTTTCTTCTTTGGAAAAAAATTCATATCCTTTGACCAAATATTTATCTATTAAGAAATTATACAAAATGTATAGTTGTCAATTATTTATAGATACTAGATTTTTGTTCAGTGAAATTTCATGCAAAGGTTTTTTTTCCTGGCCCATATCTTTTCTAATATTTTATTTTCTACATTTATTCCATTTGTGAAAAAAGCATCTTGTTTTTACATAATTGCAATAGTCTGTCTTGCCTTTTATAATATTGTCTACTCACAGGACCAAAGATTTTGAACAGGAAGGGACCTCAAAGGCAATATGGCACAGTGAATAGAGAGTCTGCCTCAAAAGCAGGAAAATCTGCCTCTGACACATAGTGGTTAGACAAGTCCCTTGTCCTTTCAGTGATACAGGCAATTTTCTAAGACTATAAACTGGAAAAAGCAGGGGGGAAAGGACAGATGCCACCCTGCATTGATAAAGAGTTTCCTCACTTCAGAGTTTTCTTTAACTAATGAAATCACAGGGACAATCTTTCTCCCCAATATCCTCTGTGCTGTAACTGGTTACAAATTTATCCCTTATCCAAAGAGGTAAACAATATTAACTTCTTGTTATCCTCTTTTTAATGTGCAGCTTTTCATATTTAATTAGAATTATTGTAGCAAATGGTTTAAACACATCTGTCTTTTTAACAAAGAGAAAATTGCTAAAATGTGAGGTTCCATTGGTCACAATGACTTTTTTGTTTTGCCTTACTTAACTTCGTGGGGGGACAAACTATAAGTAAAGGAAATTCAACTGTGAGGACACTATGGTACTGAATGGTCTATCAAAAGAAAATGTAGTTGGGGTGGCTAGGTGCAGTGAATAGAGCACTGGCCTTGGAGTCATGAGGACCTGAGTTCAAATCCAGCCTCAGATACTTAACACTTAAAAAAAAAACCCTAGCCATGTGACCTTGGGTAAGTCACTTAACCCCAATTCCTCTACCTTCTCCCCTCCAAAATACAAAAAAAAAAGAAAGAAAATGTAGCAATAAATGGTGGGGGAGACACTCTCCTGTGGGTCAAGACTGTTCCTGCAAACTAAAGCAGTATCTTCACAGTCACTACCCACACAGCCCACACCCACTCCTCCCATATCCCCAGACCCCCTTCACAGATACTGCTTCTTCCAACATTCCTTTTGCAAAGCTCTGCCTCACTTAAATCCAAGTCACATGAAGGTCAAGACATCACCCTTGTGATGTCTTCAGGAATGAAGGAGGAACAATAGCCTGAAACTCATCTGATTTTATACAATTTTAGCTCTGAGATTAATACCCTTCCTGCTCGTCAGCTATTCAACCCCATCATGCTTTCTTCACTCTAACTTCTTTGGCACAATCTGAATTCATTAAATTCAATGATCAATCTTGATTTCAGAGGACAAATGATAAAACACACTACCATCTTTTTGGTAAAGAAGTAGTGGGGGAGAACACTGTACACAGTTACAGCCATAGCATGTGAAGACTGATTTTGATCAATTTAGTCCTTCTCAGCAATGCAAGGACCTAAAACAATTCCAAAGGACTCATGATGGAAAATGCCATCTACATCCAGAGAAAGATCTATGGAGTCAGAATGCAGAACAAAGCATTTTCTTTTTTGTTTTATTTTTTTCTCTTTCACATGGTTTTTCCCATTTGTTATAATTCTATGCAACATGACTAATGTGAAAATATGTTTAATAGGAATATATGTGTATAGCCCATATTAGATTGCAAGCTCTCTTGGGGTGCGGGGAGGGAAGGGGAGAAAATTGAAAACTTAAGGAAATAAATGCTGAAAATTAAAAATAAATAACTTCATAAATTGGGGAGAAGTAGTGGGGGGGACTGTGGGTACAAAATGTTATCTATGTTGCATTGCTTGGTTTTCCTTTAAATTTCTTATTTTTCTTTGATAGAAGGAAGGGTTTGGGGAAGGGGGAAGCAGGAAATATTAAGAGAGTGTTCCTGTTATAAAAAAAAATACATTAATGTCATCTTTTAAAATATAAAGGACAAGTAGTGGGCACCCCATGTATCCTGTGTAGAGCACGTGTAGGGGAAAATTGCCTTATAGAAGGTAAGATGGGACTCCATTTGAAATAGATAATGTGCCCTCTGAAGTAGAGGATGTGTGGATAGAGCTCCTGTAAGCACTCCAATAGATGGAGGGGCACCTCATTTGTACTTGAATGGTCCTTCCCTAGCTTGGCTGGTATATGCCTCAAGGTCCTATCTCACAGCAGCTAGGGAGTATTTGAATTATGTCTCTCTATTTATATGCTCTCCAGTGTATGGAAACTTGCACTCGCCTAGGGGTATGAACATAGCCCATCTCTCTTAACATTCTGAAAAATTCATACAAGATAAGTGTCTCCTTCTCCCTCCCCCCTCAAGCAAACCTGAAACAGGGATGTGTCTCCTATCCGTAGGAGCCAAAATCTCTTCCTGAATCTCCCCCTTCTGCTGTCATTAATCACCAGAAAAGGATTTGGTGGCAGCCTGCTCTTTTGTTTATAATTGAACACAGGACATACATGACAATTCAAGACAGGAGAAAAATTCTGTCTAAAGGAACCAAATAAACTAGCATAGACTGATGCTGACTATGGACAGGGTGAGGCTTCTGTCTCTTTCTGTCTCTTCTTCCCCTACCCAACCAGGATGTAGAGTGATGTAGCTAGCAAGCATCCCATTAATTCCAAGTACCACCAACCTGTAAAGACAGCCTGTCACAGTCTGTCAAAGTCCCTCAGGAGGGGACAAATCCAGAGTCTGACCTTGCCTGCTTGGGTTTTTTCTAAAGAGTCACTTTTTTTATACAGATGTACAACATATATACCTGACAATCAGCCCACTCACTACCATATAGATGTGGTCTAGCCCCCAAGCCCACATGAGGTACAGTGTTTGGGTTGGAAAATGAGTAAGTCAAGTCAGTTGATAAACATTTATTAAGCTCATACTCTGTGCCAGGCACTGTGCTAAGCGGTAGGGATTCAAAGAAAGGAAAAAGACAGTCCCTACCCTTGAGTGCTCACAGTCTAGTGGGGAAGACAACATGTGATTCCTACCTCTGCTGGGGCAATTTTGACATGTTCCTGTAGCCTTGGCAAGGAGGAGATGCCCAGGTGGGGACTAGGTGCCAAGAGTGGGAAACTTTGATACCTGTGCCCTACACTGTGACCTCAAAGTGGTTATGGGATTGGGGGGGAGGAATTTATACCTAATATCTAAGTTCAGAACCCTGGAAGAGCCAGCCTCAGACTTAGGGTCCTCTTACTCTTCTGGCTATTTAGAACAGTTCTTGAAGGGCATATGATTGACTCTAGAACATGAAGAAGTATATAACAGAACTACTGAGCACAAGCCAAGGTCTGGCTTCACCTGCAGAATTCCTTTCAAGTCCAACTTGAATGCCACCTCCTATAGAATCATATCTGTAATAATCTTCCCCTGTTGGTAGCAATTTGTCCAATCTGGCTCAGATTTTGAAAGAATTCACTCAGACACAAAAGCATACAGGCCTGAGATTTAGCAAGGAATGCTTTATAAATGAAATAAGAATGTTAGAGTTAAAATAAAAACAGAAAATAAATGAAAAATGAGAACTATGAAAAAAAGAACTGGAAAGGGAATTAACAGCTTGGTATAAGAGGTACAAAATTGTGCCTAAGAAAAGAACTCCCTGAGAATTAGGATGGCCCAAATAGAAGTCAATGATTCTAGGATACAACAAGAACTGTTTTGTTTTGTTTTGTTTTTGTTTTTTATTTTTGTTTTTGAGTCAAAGGGCTGAAAAGATAGAAGATGAAAGATATCTCACAGCAAAAAATATCTGACCTGAAAAACAGATTAAGGAGAAAAATTTAAGAAGTATTTAACTACCTGAACACTGTGTCCAAAAAAAAAAAAAAGCCTAGACACCATATTTCAAGAAATTTTTAAAGAAAACTGCCTGGATTACTGTTCTGGTTTTATGGAACCAGAGAACATCTCTTGAAAGAAATCAAAAAATAAAAATTCCTAGGAATATTATAGCCAAAATGTAGTTTCTAAGTCAAAGGAAAAAAATACTGCAAACCATAAAAAAAAAGTACCAAGGAGCTATAGTCAGGATTATCCATGATTTAGCAGCCACTATTATAAAGAAGTGGAGAGTTTGGAATATGATATTTGAGAAGGTATCCAATCAAGAATAACTTACCCAGTAAAAATTAGTATAATCCTTTCAGTCATTTTCAGTTGTGTCTGACTCTTCATGACCCCATTTGGGATTTTCTTGACAAAGATACTAGAGTGGTTTGCCATTTCTTTCTCCAGCTCATTTTACAGATGAGGAAACTGAGGCAAACAGAATTAACTGAGTTTCCCAGGGTCACACAGCTAGTAAGTGATTGAGGCTGGATTTGAAGTCAAGAAGATGAGTTCAGACATCCAGATCTGTGCTTTATTCACTGTGCCACCTACCTGCCCCTGTGAAAATAATCCTACAAGGAGGAAAAATGGATCTTGAATGAAATAGAGCATTTTCAAGCATTCCTGATCAAAAGACCAAGCTGTGTTGAACTTTGAAGTTCAAATACAGGGATAAGAGAAATATAAAAAAGTAAATGAATGAACAATAATAAAGGAGTAAAAGAATAAACTACTTACATTCAAATATGAGGAGATGATACAGGTGACTCCTCTGATCTCCATTATCATCACAGGTTATAAAGGAAGCCTAATTAGCAAAGCCTGAGACTGGTTCTATTATGTCTTGGTGATCTTAAGAGAAAATAAAAAAAGAACGGAAGAAGAATACACTGGGGGTAAGGGGAGGAGGGAAAGAAAAGTCAGGGGAAACTACCTCACATAATCAGGGTGTACAAGTAGACATCTATACAAACAAAGAGGGGACAGGGTGGGAGGGAGCAGCTGACAATTGTACCTTCACTCTTCTCTGAACAGGCCAAATGAGGGAAGAATACACACACACACAGAATTGGATACAGAAATAATTTTCACTCAACAAGGAAATAGGAAGGAAAGGCAAAAAGGGGAAATTAGAAAGAAGGTAGATTAAGGGAAAGATGAATCTTAAGCAAAACAAATTCAAACTAAAGATGCACAAAAATATTTATAGCTCTTTTTTGATGTGGCCAAGAATGGGAAACCAAAGTGGTATTTATAAATTGGGGAACTGCTGAACAAGTTATAATATATAAATATGATGGAATACTGTAAGAAAAAATGATGAAGTGGATGGTTCAGAGAAAACTAAAAAGACTTATATGAACTTATAAAGAGTGAACTAGGAAAATAATTTATACAATGACAAAAAAACCACATACAACTGAAAAAAATTAGGAACTTTGGTCAGTGTAATGATGAAACTTGGTTCCAGAGGTCTAATAAGGAAATATGATACCTGCAAAGACATATTTTTTTTGGACATGTGGAAACTTGTTTTGCCTGACTATACATGTTTGTAACAGGAATTAGGGGTGGGCCGGTTTCATCCTTAATTGGAGAGGGTTGCGCTAGGGGGAAGGGGGATAATGAGGGAGAGGGTGGCCAGTATTGTTGAGATAAGAAAGATTCTTGCTGATTGAAAAAATATTTTTTTTAATTTTTTAAAAATCAATTAAGTGTTGGGGCGGCTAGTTGGCGCAGTGAGTAGAGTGTCAGCCCTGGAGTCAGAAGGACCTGAGTTCGGATCCGACCTCAGACACTTAACGCACACACAAACAAAAACCTAGCCGTGTGACCTTGGGCAAGTTACTTAACCCCAATTGCCCTCCAAAAAGAAAAAAAAAAGCAAAAAAAAAATCAAGTGGATGAGTAATTACAAAAATATAAATTTCCCAGATTAACAGAAAAAGAAAGCGACTATTTAAATAACTGTATCTTACAAAAATAAATGAAAATAATCCATATATGAACTTCCAAAGAGATTAATAATTGAATTCTAACAAATATTTGAAGTCCAATTTAATCCCAATACTTCATAAACTATTTTAAAAGAACAGGAAAAGAATGAGTCCTACCAAATTCCTCTATAAAATAAACACAGTCTTGATACCTAAACCAGACAAAGTCAAAACAGAGAAATAAAACCATAGACCAGGCCTGCATAACCTGCAGCTGGCAGGCCATTTATGGTTTGCAGGCACACCAAAGGATTTTAGGTAGTCTGTGAAAAATGTAGAGGATGTTTTCCTCTACATTTTTCACAGGCTGCCCAAAATCCTTTGGTGGGCTGCAGGTTGTGCAAACCTGCCTTATACTTGTATATTCTAATTGAATATAGATGCAAAAAATTTAAATTAAATATCAGAGAGGACACTTCAGCAGCATACCTATGATCAGGATGGATTTATACCAGGAATGCAGAGCTGGTTTAACATTAGGAAACTTATAAATCTAATTGGACATATTAATAACAAAAACAACAAAATCATATGATTGTATCAATAGGTGCAACAGAATTAATTCAAGTCAACATATAACAGATGGGATTAGAATTCTGATAGGTCTTCCCTAAACCTTAACACTTGCTTTTTAAGTATGTCACAGATTTCTGGGAAGCAAATCAGTCTTTCTAGGCAGCCAGTTTGTTTACCTCACATCAGTAGAGAGGTGTTAAACTACAAATGTGGAATAAGACTGTCGCACATGGTCAATATGTTGATATGCCTTGCTGTAATAGTAATGCAATTTCGGGGCAGCTAGGTGGCGCAGTGAGTAGAGAGCTGGCCCTGGAGTCAGAAGGACCTGAGTTCGGATCTGACCTCAGATACTTAACGCACACACAAACAAAAACCTAGCCGTGTAACCTTGGGCAAGTTACTTAACCCCAATTGCCCTGAAGGGGCAGCTAGGTGGTGCAGTGAGTAAGAGCCCCGGCCTCGGAGTTGGGATGACCCAAGATCGAATCCGGCCTCAGAAAATGAGCACCCACACATAAATAATGACTAGCCGTGTATCCTTGAGCAAGTTACTTAACTCCAATTGCTTTGAAAAAGAAAAAAGAAACAAAAGGTATGAACTCCTGTTGCTGCCTAACAGAAAGTTGCTGATGTAACAGGAAGGGGCAGAACAAAAGTTACTAATGGGTATATAAGGAGAAGCCCTAGCTGGAATTTCAGATCTTGCAGCCAGGTTCTGGAGGCTGAGGAAGAGAGGCCCAGGCTGGAGAGAATGATTTTTATTTTGAGAACCTGGATCTGGGAGCCAGCTGAACCTTCTGCTGAAGACACCTGAGGGCCAGCCGGAGCTGCTGAGGAGCTGCCAAAGGAAGCATGACTATGGTGTTGGTACTTGGTCTGTTTGTTAAGCCTTGACTCCCAAGTGGACCGGACACTGTGAGCTTCAGTGTGGAACAGGAAGTACTTGGAGAGCTTGGACAAGGAGCTGGGAGCTGTCTGTCTTTGAACCCAAGTGACGGTTTGGTGAATTTGTGTAGGAGCTGGGACCATGGAAGAGGATCCAGGGAAGCTGAAAGCCTGCCTCAAATCAAGATAAAAAGACCTCTCTGTGGATACTGAGTAGTGACTGACACTGATGTGAGATTTTGCTTTGGGACTCACTTGGGGAAGAGTTGTGTGATTTGACCAAATGAGACTCTGGGCAGCCGTTGAGATCTCTGGCTTTGAAAACCCAGGTGTTGGTGTTTCTCTCTCTGGTAACTAACTAGGTATAGATGTAATGGTCAGACAGCTAGAAGCCCTGTCTGATGAATTGTGTTATTTTCTGCTGAGTAGTAACTGATGGAATTGTAATTTATTTGCAATTATACTTTGTGATTGAATTAAGGATTCTGTGATTGAGTGAATGAATGTACTATCCACGGGTGGACTACTTTGACTTTTGTATTTGGTGTCCCTTAAGGAGGCAAGCCTCCTAGTTTGAAATTAATTAGATCACTAATACACTTACTTAATTGTATTTTGTTTTTTATAAGAGGGAGTTCTATGGAGAGGAGTGATTGATAATCATTGGGAAATGACAGCAAATTTTTAAGCATTAAGAAAATATTTATCTTTTAAAAAGAAGATGCTTTAAAGAGTAGTATGAAATATGGCTGGAGAAGCACATTAAGAGGATTAGTACAAAATAAGTTTGGAGCCAGATTCCGATGGTCTTAAAGGCTAGGCAAAGGAGTATGTCTCTTATCCTGTAAGTAACAGGGAATCACTGAAGGTTTTTGAGGAGAGGGGTAACTTAATTTTAGCAAGTATGCAGAAAGATCAGAAAGAAGAGACACTGGAAACAGGAAGACCAATTAAGAGATTATTCTGGTGGTCCAGGCAAAAGGTGATGGGGAAATGAGGATGGTAAATTTGAGAGTAGCAAGAAGGGGACAGATGCAAAAGACCTTGTGGAGGGAGAACTGACAAGATTTGGCAACTGCTTAAATATGGGGGACATCGGGGTTAAGAGTGTAGAATGTGATGCTGATCCAGCAAAGACCAAGAAGCGGTCAGACAAGTAGGAGGAAAATCAGGAGAGAATAGTGTTACTGAAGCCAAGGGAGGGGAGAACATCCAGGAGCATGGAATGGTCAAGAGAGTAAAATCTGTAGCTTTTTATTCAAAGAAGCCAAGGAGGATGAGTACTGCAATTAGACCCTTGGATTTAGGAAATATGAGACTATTATAACCTTGAAGAGAACAGATTCAGTCAAATAGTCTAGTAGGAAGTCAGATTTCAAGAAAATGATAAATGACTGTGTGGTGAGACAGTGTAGACAGCAACCATAAATCTTTCTAAACGTCTGATGGATAAAAGAGAAGAAAGATATAGGATGATGAAACTTTGAGATGGCCCTTTGAGTATTCTATATTCTATATAAACTGGACTATTTAGCTGTCCTCTGATCCCAGCACTGCAATTCCTTGGACATACAGGCAAGTTATCCCTGGGCCTGGAGCACACTCCTTTTTCACCACTGGCCTCTTAAAATCTTTCTCTTCCTGCAAAGTTCAAATCAGATTCCTCCTTCACAAAGCCTTCTCTCATCCTCTCCATTTGTTGGTGCTCTCACTCACCTAAATTACCTCTTATTTACCTAATCTGTATACATGCTATATACAACACACACACACACACACACACACACACACACACACACACACACACACAGAATATGGGCTTCTTAAGGGCATGGCCTGTTTTGTCTTTTTAGTTTTTTTAATGTCCCTACCACCAAGAAAAGTATCTTGCATTTTACAATAAACATTTGTTCAATTTAAGTGAATGTGGACAAAAGAGAACAAGAGTTGAAGGAGAAGGGTAAGCAGTTTTCAGTGAGGACAGAGAACCAGAGAGATCTTGAAGATGGGGTGGAGACACCAAGACTGAAATCTAGACGAGGTAGTCTTGAGAACAGATTAAGCAAAACCCAGTTCTCATTGAGGGTCAAGATAGACTTTCCCAGGTCTTGGACAATAGTGTGAAAATGAAAACCAAGAAGATTGAGTAGGAAGCTATATAGTGAAAAGAGCACTAGGTTTTTGAAGTCAGAAGATAGTGATTCAAAATCTTGGTTCTACCATTTACTACTTATGAGACTCTGTAGCACCCTAGCATACGGAGGATGGCTGCCAGCACAGGTTCTTTGATCTGCTTTTCTAAAGGAAAGCAACTTTAAAGTTCAACAATCTTGTACCCTGAACTTAAGAGAAAATACAAACAGAAGTTACAAGCAGAAAAAAATACAGAGAAAATGACACAAATCAACAGACAGGGCTTGTAGCTGTCTGACCAAAGCTATACATACAGTTACCAGAGAAAGAAGCACCAACATCTGGGTTTTCAAAGTCAGGGGACTCCTTAACAGCTACCCAGAGTCTCCTCTGGCCAAATCACACCAACACTCTTCCAATGAATGGGCTCCAAAGCAAAACCTCACTTCAGCGTACATATACCCTTCTTCAGAGCAAGAGGGATATCACAACCCTCGTGACCCACTGCCTAATTACCAAGTAACAAAAGGTGTGGGCCTTCCTGAAAAACAAGCCTTCCCTAATCAAGCTTCTCTTGTTGGACTCCAATTCACTCCAATTAATGGGCAGGGAAGATCTTCAACTCCCATTAGTATTACAGACTCCAAGTCAGTTCTTCAGACTGGGGTTCAGTTTTCTAATCTATAAAGTGAAGGAGCTTGACAATTGATTTCTAAGTTTGCTCTAACTCTAATTTACTATGCTAATATCTCTGCTTAGGCTCAAACTCCTATGGGCCACAAAGAGAGGCCTGGGATTCCAAAAGAATTCAAAGGGCAGCTCTGGCCAGCCAATCCCATGGAAGTAAAATTAAGTTAAAATTGAGGCAAATTCAGAAGAATTTAATGACAGACGGGAACTGGGAAGAGAGGCATGTGGGACAGGAACAAAGCTGTGACCTCACCAATGTGTCTGTTACCCAGGGGTATTGTGAGACTATAACGAGATAAATAATGTAACTCATTACCAGAGTGGCCAAACGGTCTTAAACAAGCACAGTACATAACATTATAATTCCCTCAATCCAAAACAAAAATGTCCAAATAAAGTCCTCGTATGGTGAGGTCCACCCCCGCAACACTGCTATTTCAGGCTTCCTCCTGGCATTCTTAATGTGCTAGTTGGTATTATTATTATTAGTCTACACTTACCATGCCTCCTCTCTGCTGATGACTTCATTCTCAGAGCCTTGCCTGCTGAACCCAAGTAAAGTTTCTAAAGCAATATGGGGAGGGGGAAAAAGGGAGGTGGTAAATGTATAAGAACCAGGCTGGGGTGGAGGGGATGTATACTCACACACTTTTAAATTGAATCTGCATTACTAACTTTCTTAAGCCTAGATAATTAACAGAGCAACAAATTAAGCCCTGATTTGTAGCAATTTTTAATCTCTGAGTTGATTGTTTGACAATTTAACAATCTCTTACAAGTCCTAGAGTTGGCTACAGCACAATCCTGATATACCTTAAACAATGCAAATCACAAACCAACTACACCTACCTATTCTAAGTGACTTATTGATATTCTCTCAGAAGTTTGCCAAAGACTCTACCCAACATGTTAGGGACTTTCCTTTTGTTTTCTTGGCATTGCAAGGATATTAATGGAGCACACAGATTGTCTATTACTCATAACCAGTCCATTTTCTTTCCAGTTATTCTGTTTTCCCCTCCAGGGACGTAAAGATTGAGGACCCCAGTAAGCAAGGAGAAATTGTTATTGTTTGATCTTCAGTTTGGAAGACGACCGGTGACATTATGGGTGACGTCTTGACTTGCTTGTGAATTGGATTTAAGTGAAGCAGAGTTGTACAAAGACAGCAGCTTCACTTTCTATTCCAGAGCCATTGAAATTCAATAGCAGAAAAAAAGTCAAGATGACTGGCCTTGAATACAGTGTCTTCCTTGGGGTCTTCAATGTCTGACCAAATTCTGAACCCTCCACAGCACCTACTTCAGATGCCTTCCTGGCCATTGAAACAAAGTGTTCTCATCTGTCCATTCCACTAGGGAAAGTTTTCACATGCTTAGGAGTGAGGAGAAGTAGTAGTAGCTGTAGCAACCCTCCTCACCCTATGCACTGATCTCTGAATTTTGGGGTGTTTTTCTTCATTTTTATTGCTATATATTGTTTTTATATCAAATTCATTTCAGAATATATCCCTACCCCTTCCCAATCCAATAAGCTATCCTTAATGACAAAGAATTAAAAGGAGAGGAGGGATGGGGGTGAGTGACAGTGCAACAAAATCAACCAACATGTCAACTAAGTCTAACCATATTCAGAGAAATGGCCAGTTCAGTTCCAGATCACTACAATAAAGCAAATATTGAAATAAAGCAAGTTACACACATTTTTTAGCTTCCCAGCGCATATAAAAGTTATGCTTGTATTATACCATAGTCTACTGAATGTGCAATAATAATATTATGTCTTAGAAAACAACGTACATGCTTTAATTTTAAAAAATACTTCATTGCTAAAAAATTCTTATCATCATCTTAGCCTTTGGCAAGTAGTAATTTTGGCCACCGGAGGTCTGCCTCAGTGCTGATGGCTGCTGATTGATCAAGTGGCTGAAGGTTGGAGTGGCCATGGAAATTTTTAAAAATAACACAACAATGGGGCAGAGCCAAGATGGCGGAGTAGAAATAGGACATCCGAGCGGCTCCTGCTTCCACCTCCTCCAATACATGTAAAAAATGACTCTAAACCAACTTTAGAGGTACAGAACCCACAAAGTGACAGAGAGAAACTAATCTCCCACTGAAGATAGCCCAGCAAGCTGGCAGGAAGGGTCCAGCACAGCACACTGGGAGCTGAGCCCAGGCCCACATGAGTCCGAAGTTTTAGCCTCAGGGTAACCTGACCAGCCACAGCTAGAGGTACGTTGGGAGAGTGAACCACCAGCAGCGGTGGCAGTTTCTAGAATTATCGGTACATAAACACCAAAGACAAAGTGAGAGGTCAGTGGACTTTGGGAACAGGGAGTCTGTTAGTGTGGTCTGGCCTCTGCCCCTGGAGGGAGAAGCAACTGAGGTGTGGTCGCCATCCAGCCACTGCCATATGGCTCCTTCAGAGCTTCTGGCCTGCAGATTGTAGGGGGACCAAGTGACCAGTTTGAGGGGTAATTGCTCTTTCTTTAGCCTGCTTGGATCTGGTTCACTGTCCTGGGGGGAGGTCCTGGGATGTGTCATCAGTGTGCCAGAGTCAGTGGAGGCTTCTGAGAGGGCACCCAACTAATAGCTCCATCATGTTTCAGGGGAAAATATGGTCATTCAATGGAATAGAGGACTTTCAAGCATTCGTGATGAAAAAAACAGAGTTGAATAGAAAATTTGGCATCTAGATGCAAGAAGCAAGAGAAGCTTGAGAAGGTAAACAAGGAAAATAAATCATAAGGAACTTATCAAAGTTGAACTAGTTATATTCCTACATGGAAAAAACGGTAATTGTAACTTATGAAACTTTTCTCAGTATAAGAATAGTTGAAGGGAATATAAACGTGTGTATATATGTGTGTGTGTATGTATATGTATACATATATGTCTATATAGGAGGGTATATGGGTGTATCAATACATATGTGAGTGTGTGCATATATGTGTACAGGTATACATAGACAGAGGCCACAGGACCAATTGAATAGGAAGGGATGATAATTAAAAGGTGAAATTGAGAGGTGAGAGAAGAATATAATGAGAAGAGATTTGGAGAGACAGAATGGGGTAAATTATCTCATATAGAAGAGGCAAGGGAAAACTGTTACAATGGAGGGGAAGAACAGGAAAGCAAAAGGGAATGGGTCAACCTTACTCTTGTTGAATTTGGCTTAGGGAGGGAATGACATATGCACTAAATAGGGTGTTTACCCTACAAGAGAGTAGGGGGGAAGGGGATGAGAGGGGGGATGATGGAGAAGAGGGGAGGTTGGGGGGAGGGAAGTTGGAAGCACACACTTTTTTTTGAAAAGGGACAGAGTCAAAGTAGAGAATAAACAAGTGGGGAGCAGGATAGGATGGAGGGAAATATAGTCAGTCTTTCACAATATATCCACTATGGAAAGGTTTTGCATAGCTACATATATACAACCTATATTGAATTGCTTATCTTCCCAGTAAGGGTGGGTGAGGAGAGAGGAAGGAAAAGAATCTGGAATTCAAAGTTTTAAAATCAAATGTTTAAATATATATATATATATTTTTTTTTCATGTAACTGGGAAATAAGATATACAGGTGCTGGGGCATAGAGATCCATCTTGCCCTACTGGAAAGTCGGAGGGGGGATGGGAGAAGATATGGGAGAGAGCAGATTCGGGGAGGGGGTATTCAGTGGGATCGCTGTTTTGGGGTGGTGGGTAGGGGAAAGATGGGGAGAAAATCTGTAACTCAAAATCTTGTGGAAATGAATGATGTTAACTAAAAATAAACATAAAATTTAATTTAAAAAATAACACAACAATGAAGTCTGGCACATCAATTGACTCTTCCTTTCACTTGAACACTTAGAGGCCATTGTAAGGTTATTAACTGGCCTAATCTCAATATTTTTATATCTCAGGGGATAGGGAGTCCCAAGGAAGGGGCAAGAGCCTGGGAAGCACCAGCAGAGCACTCAGAACATACACAACATTTATCAGTTAAGTTCACTGTCTTATATGGGTGTGGTTCATGGTGCCCACGAACAATTATAATAGTAACAACAAAGATCATTAGTCACAGATCACCATTACATATATAATAATAATGGAAAATGTTGCAATACTTCAAGAATTACCGAAATGTGGCACAAAGATAAGGTGTGAGCACATGCTGTTGGAAAAATGGTGCTGACAGACTTGCTTGATGTAGGGTTGCCACAAACCTTTAATTTGCAAAAAACACAATATATGTAAAGTGCAGTGAAATAAGGTATGCCTGTATGCTATATTATATAACCATAGTCCACCACCTCTACAAAGAAGCAAGTGACATGCTTTTTCAATTAAAGCACTTATTTTCTTAGTTCTGCCTACCTATCAGCTTTAACCCACTGTGAAATTTCTGTCCCCTAAAATAACTCACTCTTTGTTTCCATGTTCAGTTCCCCAGACTCCACTAACCGTCAGGTTCTGCCTGATCTACTATTCTCCTTCTTTCCCTAGTCTAGCCTATCCTGCAACAGCTGAAGCCCCAGATATGGCTTATGTTCTCATAAAAGGTCAAGTCTTAGTCCATACAGTTAAAAGATAAAGCCTTCTGTTTCCCAATAAACACTGAGGCCTTTTTTCTACAACCACAATTTCCTAGACTGATTATTCTATATCCTTCCCTGGGGGTGTACTTCTCACTCTTCTTTAATTAATTCATTTAATTACACTCAAACAGACTCAAGTTCAAATCCATCTTCAAATATGTACTGGTTGTGTGACCCTGGGCAAGTCATTTAACCTCTGCCTGAGCTTCTTCAACTGTAAATGGGGGATAATAATAACACCTACCTCAGGGTTGTTGTGAAGATTGGATGAGATATTCGTAGGGCAGTGTGTCTTAATAAACGCATACTCTCTTCCCCATAATCATTATTCCCCTTAATCAATACTCTAGTTAACCAGTTGGCATGGCCAAAGTAGGACTTTCCATATGATCCACCTTCCTTGTTCTGTGGCGCCCTCACCCCAACTAGATGCCTCAAAGATACATACCTAGATCCTTGTGCCTCTCTCAATTGGGGGGTGAGGTTATAAATACAGGCTATAGAGCTGCCAAAAAGGATAGGAAGTACTTTATATAAATTTTAAAATCTTGTAATTCATCATTAGTATTATCACTAACAAATAATATTTATTGAATGGCAAAAGAGCTTATTGCACATAAGTAAGAGCTAGAAGAACTGGACATGTCAGCTATATGGATTTCAAGCATAAAAAGGATCTGGCTTGACTCCAAAAATGACTACTTTATTCATGACCTGGTATTTTCTCATTCCATTGTCTTCGTTATGCCTAGATTGAACATTTAATTTAAATCCATTAGTTCCTTTTTCAGGTTTTACCACAGAAGAATAATTGCTCCATTCTAGTCTGAAATTAATTATTGATATTTAAGACTACTGCTAGTTGCTTGACTGATTCACTTATTTTTTGAATAATAGGACTGAACAGAAAAGGGCACAAGATAGGGCAAATATAATTTTCCGGTAAATTCATATTTCCCACCACTCTTAAATTAATCTTTCTAAAACAACATGTCATTGTGTCATTCGCCTCCCAACAAATCTTCTCTCCCAATTTAATTTTTCCCTTGGAGTCCATAAGATAGGACTGTGTGGCATGGTATAGTCAATGAAGTCACACTTAAATACAAATCTGGGGTAACTAATCAGTATAGAAGGGTCCCTGCTGCTCACACATTGGTTTAGTTTGTAAATGTAACATTATCTACCTTTAAATTTTTAATTTATATTATTATTTGTTTAACCTGATATGTTTGTCACCTCTGATGTAGAGGGAAAAGTACTAGCTTGGGAATCAGGAGAACTAAGTCCCACTCCTAAACTGTTATAATTAGCTAGTTGAGTAGGTAGCCTGGTGGCAAAGTGGTTGAAGTCAGGAAGACTCATCTTCCTAAGTTCAACTCTGGCCTCAAACACTTACTAGCTGTATGACCCTGGGCAAGTCACTTACCCCTGTTTACCTAAGTTTCTTCATCTGTAAAATGGGCTGGAGAAGGAAATGGCAAACCACTCCAGTATCTTTGCCAATAAAACAAAACAAAAAACAAAAACAAAAACAAAAACGAAAGGGTTCACGAAAAGTCAGATATGATTGAAAAAAAAAAACAACTAAACAAATTTTAAAAACCTAATGGTTGAATAATTAATCTTAGTCCAGTCACTTGACATTTCTGGACCTCATTTTCCCTATCTGTAAAAAGGAGGGATTTGCACTAAGTGATCTGAGAGCAAGAATCTTACCTCCCATCATTCCAGTTGGGCTAACAGACTTGATCCATTTATCATATGGTGGCTGCTTGGATATAGAAAACCAGTGTTCACCCTGTATTTGTGGAGGACTCATCACTAGACGGAGCTAAATTGATTTCAAAACTTCTCAGCCATGCTCCACTCATGTCAAACACCAGCCTCAGCACTGCTAGTGCAGCCTGAACCAGATTAGGTGGTCGTTCCTTCCTATCATGGAGGCACCTTGCTAAAACTAATCACTTGCACCCTTGGTCCTGTCCATTCTTACCTTCTACAGGAGCTTTCTATGATCATCATTCTCTCTCTCTCAGGCATCTTTAATCTATCCCTCTCTACAGGCCCCTTTCTCCTATCTCTACAAGTACTCCCAGGTTTCCTTAATACTATAAAAAGCACTCGCACAACCCTTCTACTCTACCCAGCTACTATCCCATTTTTCTCCTTCATGACTAAAGTTCTTGAAATGATGCTATACAGTTATCCCTTTCATATTGGGGGGGACAGAGGTGTTGGCAGCCATGAGATCTGGAAAATCCCTGTAAAAATTTTTCACCCTCCTTTCATACCAAAGAAGCCTGAATTTTTTTTCTTTTTCATTTATGGGGTGGTTACTGTATCTTATTGTAAAATTTGGATTCAGTATTTGGTCCTGGGCTACATTATACAGTACTATACATATATTTTAGGCATTTCTGAGTTTCTAAACTTTTTCTGTTGGCCTTTATGTGTCATCTGCAGCTCCCACAAAACTCCCCCCAAATTCCCATTTAATTTCTTAAGAATGCTGACCTGAGATACATCAAAACCATGATGGGGAAAAGTGCAATGTGGAAGGGATAGCTATACAAGGAGGTAGCTAAACTACCTCCTCTCCCAGTTAGCTCTTTGAAGTTTGGCTTACCACTTTAGTGAATGATTTCAATTTGACTGTTAATAGTAATAATATTAGTTGATATATGTATGGCAGTTGGTAGTTTACATGTTTTCCTCATGTAATGTCTGGGGCCCTTCTCACCCATGGGTTCCTACTTAGCTACTACTCTAGTTGCATAGAGTTCAGGGTAAGTACTTTACGGGTTAGAATCCTCTCCAAACACAGCTCATGAGCCCCACCAATGTATTTACTTTTACCTGTCAGCCAGAGAAAAGGTTCACAACAAAACTTTTAAACTTTATTTTTAGTGACCCATGTTGTTCTGTACCTTCATTTCAGATATATACTTCCTCCCTTCTCTACTCAATGAGCCAGCTCTTATAACAAAAAGAGAAAAAAATTTATAAAGAAGAAAAATGCAGTTCAGCAAAATCAACTGATTGAGTCTGACAGTACATACTCTACATATTAGTGCAATGAAAAGAGGGATGTGTATTTTATCAACTTATTTCCTGGGCTAACCACAGCCATTATAATTACACAGCTTCCTGCTTTGGTTTTTGTCATTCTTTCCATTTATATTACTGTAGTCATCATGCAAAGGCAGCTAGGTGGCTCAGTGGATAGAACGCTGGGCCTGGAGTCAGGAAAACCCAAGTTCAACTCTGTCCTCAGGATGTGGAAAATTTGGAACACTAATACATTGCTGGTGGAGTTGTGAACTGATCCAACCATTCTGAAGAGCAATCTGGAATTATGCCCAAAGGGCTATAAGTAATTTCATATCCTTTGACTCAGCAATACCACTTCTAGGGTTGTATCCCAAAGAAAGCATAGAAGTGGGAGGAAGACCCATATATACAAAAATATGTATAGCAGCTCTTTTTGTGGTGGCAAAGAATTGGAAATTAAGGGGATGCCCATCAATTGGGGAATGGCTAAACAAGTTGTGGTATATGAATGTAATGGAATACTATTGTGCCATAAGAAACAAAGAGCAGATGGACTTCATATCTACCCGGAGAGCCTTATACAAACTGATGCTGAATGAGAAGAGCAGAACCAGGAAAAACGTGTACACAATTACAGATACAACGTATGTGTGACGACCAACTTTGATAAACCGGACTCTTCTCAGAAATGCAGGCTATAAGTAAATTCCAAAAGACCCATGATGGAGAGAGATGTCTACATTCAGAGAAAGAACTAGAAAGAACAGAGTTTGAATGTAGATTGAAGCAAATTACCTGCTCTCTTTCTTTTTCTTGTTTGGCTTGGTTTCCTCTTTCCTATTGTCCGTTCCATCTGATACTATCCTTCTTTATAACCTGACCAATGTCTAACATGAAAGTATCTGCAGATCCTATACCTGATTGTATGCTGCAATGGTGGGATGGGGGAGGAGGGAAGGGGAGGGAGAGGGAGAAAATTTGAAAATCAAAGAACTGTGGAACTGAATCTTGTAAACTCAAAGTAAATTAACAAATTAATAAAGACAAAAAAAAAATCTGTCCTCAGATACTTACTAGCTATGTGACCCTGGGCAAGACACTTAACCCTATTTGCCTTAATCCATGGGAGAAGGAAAGGGCAAACCACTCCAGTACCTTTGACAAGAAAACCTCATGGATAAAACGGTCCACAAGGTCATGAAGAGTTGGACACAACTGAACAACAGCCATTGTGCAGACTGTTTTCCTGGGCCTACTTACTTCACTTTGTATCATTTCATATAAGTTCTTCCCCAGCTTCTCTGAATTCTTTATATTTGTCATATCCTATGCCATAGTGATTTACAACTATTTCACCACATGTTTCTAGTTATTTTCTACTACAAAGGGCACTACTATAAATAATATAGTGTTATATGGAGCCTGGCTTTGGTCTCATTGTTTCTACCTAGTAATGGGATCTCTGAGTAAAAGGGTATGTGCCAGCAACTGACATTGTAGGACAGACAGTGAACAAAAGATTTGGGCTAAGCGAGCATAGTTAGGCAACAATGCTGGTTTAATGGAGTAGTATAATTGATTACATATCTTTCTTGTTTATGCATGGAAAGTTTTACAGTGAACTTAGGATCACCAGTTTCTCACGGATGCCCTTAGCTAAACATAGATATCAGCAAAAGACCTTGACTACCAGTCCACTTCCTGCATGCCCAGACTGCTTGTGGGAGATACAGCAATATTTCTTGATACTGATTGCCAAATATTCTTCTTGGGGAAAGATATGGTACACCTGTCCAGAGGGGACTTTGTACCCTACTGGATTCGAACAAGTCAACAAGTCCAGACTCGGACATAGCTCAACAAGTCCTTGAACTTGGAGCACGTCACAAGTCTTTGGACTCAGACACAAGCTCAAGAATCTGTTAGACTTAGACCCCCACAAGTACGGAAACTTTTGGATTTTTTTTAGCATAATTCCAATTCCATGGCAAATGAAAAATTGGATCAACTTGCATATGTACCAGCAGTGTATTCTGTTGTAGTGTAGTCTATTTTCCCTCCAGCATTGACTGTTTTCATCATTTGTTATTTTTGCCAATTTTCTGAGAATATGGCAAAACCTCAAAAATGTTTTGATTTGTCTTATTAGTGATATGGAGCAATCTCTCATATGATTATTAACAGCTGGCAGTTAATTTGAGAACTTTTTTTGTCATTGGGGATAGATCTTCGCCATATATTTAAGTTAATCCTCTATATATCTTGGATATCACAGCCTTATCAGAGATATTTTTTCAATTAACACTTTCCCTTTTACATGTATAAACTAAGATATTTAATGAGATCTAATCAGAACTAAACATTTCTCCATAAACCTTGAGTTTACTCTCCAATAAATATACACAGACGCACACACAGAAGAGGAAACAGTAGATTCCATTAAGAATCGTTGTAAGGGTACATTTTAGCCCTGGCAAACTTCCTGCTGCCCCACCTCATAGATCTAACACATCCCAACATATGAATTACTGAGCAAAAAGCCCTGAGTGAATGTTAAACTATCCACTATACCGACAGCATGTTTTAGAGTCTGGAGACTGGAACAAGAGAATTAAGAGTTAAAACAGAAATTTAGATATGAACAAACTTTGATACCTTTGTTTTTAGTATGAGTTCATACCCACCAGTGCTGGGGAGAATTCCTCAGAAGTCCAGCCAAGGCTGTGCAGGTTTCTATCTCTATGACAGCAGGCCTGTATCTATGAGGATAGGATGAATCTGTGACCCTAGGATGAATCATATTCTTTCCCCACTTCCCTTTCGCCCTTCTTTGCCACCTCAATCCATCACATTTCACAAAAGGCATCAAGGCATAGATCTGGAAGTAGAGTTAATAGATAACACCTTGCCTTCCCAACATTCACCATTTTGAAACAACTACAAAATGAAGGAATATTACCTAACACGTCAGAAGTGATATTTTTCCTCTACAACAGGGGAAAGTTTAGAAACCATTTTTGGAGTTGATTCCCCCATCTCCAGCAAGAACCAAAGAGAATATCTTTTTTTTTTTTTTGAATTATAACATTTTTTATTACTAAGTTTCAACATCATAAAGAGAAATTTCCATACATTAACAAAATGCAAGTTTCAACACTACAGAGAAATTTTAATACATAAAAACATGCAAAAATAATAGAACTGTATATGAAACTATGAATCCTACCACATAGCACTTGCTTTAAATATATAATTCTATATTTTCATTTCAAAACAATTTGGCTTGTCATGTTAGTGGTTGAATTTCACTTCTATGAATTTACACAAAATATTACAATGGATCGTTAAGACATCATTTTTACTATCACATTATGACTAACTCCCACCACTCATTAACCTCCCTTTCTTCCTCCCAATAAAGAACACAAAAAGTAGGAGTGGGGTGGAATAAGGTGGAGTTTCAATAATTAGAACCACAAAGTGGCCACATCGAAAAATATTTTCAATCTTCCACACATCCCTTATCTGAAGGAGGGTAACATCCCTAGAATAGGGGCAGCTGAGTCAAGATGGCGGAATAGAAACAGAACTTGTCAGGGCTCTGGCTCTTCAATTCATGTAAAAGGTGACTGAAGAAGCTTTAGAGAAACAGAACCCACAAAATGACAGAGAAGCCAAACTCCCACTTATGACAGCCCCTGAGGTTTTGGCCCCAGGGCGAGCCTGACCAGCCACCAGCTGGAGGGACTTCAGATCACCAGCAGCTGGGGTGGTTTCCAGTATTATCAACCCATAGTTGCTAAAAGGTCAGTGCAGTGTTGACAGGAAAATGGTTACAATGGAGGGGAAGAACAGGAAGGCAAAAGGGAATGGGTCATCCTTATTCTCATTGAATTGGGCTCAGGGATGGAATGACATACACACTAAATAGGGTATCTCACCCTATTTAGGAGAGTAGAGGGAAGGGGATGAGAGAGGATGGAAGGGAGGGTAGGTTAAGGGGGAAGGGAAGTTGGAAGCACCCACTTTTGAAAAGGGACAGTATCTGGACGGCTACCTGGCGTAGTGAATAGAGCACCTGGCCTAGAGTCAGGAGGACCTGAGTTGAAATCAGCCTCAGACACTTAACCCCAACTGGCCTCCAAAAATCAAAAAAAAAAAAAAGGGGGGGGGGGTTTCCGAGACAGTATCAAAGTAGAGAATAGAACAAGTGGGAGGTGGGCATAGGAGGGGGGGGAAATCTTCCACAGTATATGTACTATGGAAGTGTTTTTTTTTTTGCATAGCTACACATGTACAACCTCTATTGAATTGCTTATCTTCACAGTAAGGGGGAGTGACAAGGGAGGAAGGGAATGAATCTAGAATTCAAAGTTTTAAAATCAAATGTTTAAATACACACACTATTATCAATATTATTTTACATGCAACTGGGAAATAAGACATACAGGCACTGGGGCACAGAGATCCACGGTGCCCCACTGTAAAGTCAGAGGGGGTATGGGGGAAGATATGGGAGAGCAGAGATTGGGGGAGGGGATATATCCAGTGGGATCAAGATTTCTGGGTGGGAGAATATCTTTTAATAAATGTCATTTGGACAATTAAGTTTTTCATGTAGGTTTTCTCCTTTTCCCTTCTCTAACGAAGGTACTGAATTACCATATATCCAGTCTTTTGGAGTGCTACCAAATGAAGGAATAAAAATCAATTAGAGAAATTAATCAAATCTTCTCATTTATAACATCGAGAACTCACACAAATAGCCATCATTCAAAGTGCTGTAATGGGTCGCCCCGATTCAATCATGCACAGAACATCCACATACAGGGAACATGTGTGCCCAGGGTATGTTTGGAAGGGAACTCATACCTTTGATGGTGCAAAATGCCAAAATCTTCTGGTAATGTAATTGTGTTGCTTGTTCTCTTATCTCTCAGCCACTTGCCATTGGTCATCCCCACTGTTTTCTAGCAGCTTTTACATCTCTGTTTCAGCTATTCTTTTGCTACCCTGTTATCTTCAGGGTCATGTATAAACTTGTCCAACATCCACTGGGATAGCTATGATTCACCTTCCCCCTTTATGGAGGGCTACATCTTGATTCATCAATTTTTTAGCCTCTATTATGTCTTAATTATAGTACTCAACTGGAGTGTTAGATTCAAAACCTTTGGTTTTCAACATCTGACATTGTATACCAAAATAAAGTCCAAATGGGTACATGATTTAGATATAAAGGCTGATACTATAAACAAATTAGGGGAGCAAGGAATAGTTTATATGTCAGATTTATGGAGAATGGAGGAATTTATGGCCAAACAAGAGGTAGAGAACATTATGAAATGCAAAATGGATCATTTTGATTACATTAATTTGAAAGGTTTTTGCACAAACAAAGCCAATGCAACCAAGATTAGGAGAGAAGCAGAAGACTGGGAAAGAATTTTTACAACTAGTGTCTCTGATAAAGGCCTCATTTCTAAAATATATAGAGAACTGAGTCAAATGTACAAGAATACAAGTCATGCCCCAGTTGACAAATAGTCAAAGGATATGAACAGGCAGTTTTCAGAGGAAGAAATTAAAGCTATCTATAATCATATGAAAAAATGCTCTAAATCACTACTGATTAGAGAGATGTAAATCAAAACAACTATGAAATACCACATCATACCTATGAGATTGGCTAACATGATAAAACAGGAAATTGATCAATGTTGGGGAAGATGTGGGAAAGTTGGAACACTAATTTATTGTTGTTGGAGCTGTGAGCTGATCCAACCATTCTGGAGAGCAATTTTGAACTATGTATGCCCAAAGGGCTATAAAAATGTGCATTCCCTTTGACCCAGCAATACCACTTCTAGGTCTATATCCCAAAAAGATCATGAAAATGGGAAAAGGACCCACATGTACAAAAATATTTGTAGCAGCTCTTTCAGCGGTGGCCAAGAACTAGAAACTGAGGGGATGCCCATCAACTGGGGAATGGCTGAACAAGTTGTGGTATATGAATGTAATGGAATACTATTGTGCTCAAAGAATTGATGAGTAGGGAGACTTCAGAAAAACCTGGAAAGAGCTATATGAATTGATGCTGAGTGAAGTCAGCAGAACCAGAAGAACATTGTACATAGTAAGAGCCACTGTGTGTAATGACTGATTTTGATAGATTTGATAGACTTAGCCCTTCTCAGCAATTCGAGGACCGAAAACAATTCCAAAGGACTCATGATGGAACGTCCCATATCCAGAGAAAGAACTATGGAATCTGAATGCAGAGTGAAACAGACTATTTTCTTTTTTTGTTTTGTTTTGTTTTTTCTTTCTCATGGTTTCTCCCATTTGTTATAATTCTTCTATACAACATGACTAATGTGAAAATGTTTAATAGGAATGTATATGTAGAACTATATTAGATTGCATGCTGGCTTGGGGAGGGAGGCAGGGAAAAAGAGGGAGGGAGAAATTTTAAAACTTATGGAAGTGAATGTTGAAAACTAAAGATAAATAAACTAAAAAAATCTGGTTTCGGGACAGCTAGGTGGCACAGTGAGTAGAGTGTCGGCCCTAGAGTCAGAAGGACCTGAGTTCGGATCCAACCTCAGACACTTAACGTACACACACACAAAAACCTAGCCGAGTGACCTTGGGCAAGTTACTTAACCCCAATTGCCCTCCAAAAAAGCAAAAAGCAAAAAAAAAAAAAAATCTGGTTTTGAATAAAAAACTATTTCGTTACTCTGGTTCCAACTCCTAGGGGTGCTGTAATTTGTAAGCTTCTCCCCTACACAGAAGGCCGATCAGCCCTCTGAGAAGAAGAGTGAAGCTCTCTTTAGTTAGTTCTCATAGTTAATCCTATGAAAGTGTCTTCTATCACTCCTCACAAACATAGCCAATGGTCGTGAAGCTCTTTTCTCACAGTCAAATTGTACCAGAAGATAAGGGATCAGGCTAAAATCAGGTCTGCTCCATGAACAGGACTCTTCTGTTTTATTTTTCTCTGAACTATTCTACTGACATATATTACTAGTCTCTCCTCCACTATCCCACCTGAGCCTCTCAGTTCAACTGTCATTTAATATATTGTCAAAAACCTATTTTAGTTTTTTTTTGGGGGGGGGAGGGAGGAAGGGCAATTGGGGTTAAGTGACTTGCCCAAGGTCACATGGCTAGCAAGTGTTAAGTATCTGAGGCTGGATTTGAACTCAGGTCCTCCTGATTCCAGAGCTGATGCTCTATTCACTGCGCCACCTAGCCACCCCACCCTACTTTAGTTTTTAGTATTATAGACCCTAGGTAGGTAAATATCTTTAGAGCTCTGCTTCCTCAAAATGAAAAGGACTTGAATGATACTATGATGATAAAACTATTCTAGGATTCCCCGAACATGTCCTTCTGTTCTGTACAAAAAACAATTACTGTGCTGGCTAAAAACAGCTGACAAGGCTGGTCACCTTGGTCCCAATTCCCCCTACCATCAATGCCTGGTCTCCTATATATCAAAGCTTGTTGTCTCCTAGGCCTCTTTACATTCACAAGAGCCCTGTGGGGTGATAGTGCAAATATCATCTCTTTTTTATAGATGAGGATTCTGAGACTTAGAAGTTAAATAACTTTTACTAGATTACACAACTATTAAAGATTGAGAGCTGGGACTCTAACTCAGTAATGCCTTCCAAATTAAATTAACATTTACTTTACTACTCAGTGACATAATGGATATAGGGGAAAGTAATGAAAAATATGCTGAGAAATATGATTCAGGTTTAAAAGGAAAGATATGAAAGACTTGTAGACTATAAAAAAACTTCATACCTATATACCACGAATACTTTCTTTAAAAAAGTGAATTTGGAAGTGAATCTGGATATCATGTCAACTGGATATAGAAACATCAAATAAGATCATTTAAAATGAAAATGATTATGAAATAGGAAATGAAAGATTAACAATGTAGGAGTCAGTTCTGAATCATCTGTGTGCAATCAGACTGCTGATTCATTAGAGCAAAGCTCAGTCATTTTCAAATTAAAAGTCAGAAAAACAAAGAGAAAATATATTGTACAATTAAAACAACTTCAGCTTGACCTGTTGAAAGTATTGATATTAAACAATGGGAAACAGACCTCTACTATTTTCTATAGAAGTTTAAATGATGTAAACCAATCACCACAAGAAGACCAAAAAAGGCCAGAAAACTGCATCAGTCAACAAACACCTGAAATCCTTGAAAAGCAGAAGAATATGACAAATGGAATGTACCAGCATAAAGAATAAACTCACCCAAATGCAACAAATCAGGAAAAAGCCCAAGTTGCCCCCAGAGAGAGTGCATACTCAGTTCCAATTCATCAGTCATTTAAAAAAAGCACACAGGAAGCAATCACAGAATGCTTGTATATGCTCTAAATAGTGTCCTTTATTACACATGCCAAGAAGCAGGCTCACCAAATATCCATGTACTCTGCACATGCTCATAGGATTGGACTCAATCTCCTATTATTCTAGTAATGGCAAAATGTGAAAATATGTTATAGACTGCTGAATTAAATAGTGGATCCCAAGCAACTATACTATTTTACCGTTCTATAAGTAACATTTAAAACAAATAACTTCACAGACTATGAAAAGATTAGTACTTGATGTTCTAAGTGATAAAGATCATCCATATTTGGGTTATAACAAAATGTTATTAATCCAGAGAAAGAATCACAGAGTCTGAATACAGATTGAAGCAAACGATTTGCACTTTCTTTTTTGTTTTGTTTTGTTCCTTCTTTCTCATGGTTCATTCCATTGGTTATAATTCTTCTTTTCAACCTGACTGGTGTTTAATGTGAAGGTATATGTAGAATCTATATCGCATTATGTGCCGCCTTGGGGCGGGGGGAATTTGGAACTCAAAAACTTGTGGAACTGAATGTTGTAAACTAAAAATAAATAAATTTAAGAGGCAAAAAATAAGAAATGATGAACAGGTAGATTTCAGAAAAACCTGGAAAGACTTTTCAGGAACTGAGGCTGAATGAAGTGATCAGAACCAGGAGAACATTGTTCACAGTAAGAGTCACATTGTGCAATGACTAACTTTGAAAGACTTGGCTCTTCTCATCAATACAATGATCCAAGGCTATTCAAAAACACTAGAGATGTAAAATTCTATCCACATCCAGAGAAATAACCATGGAGTCTGAACACAGATCAAAGCATACTATTTTTACTTTTTGTTTTTTTTTCTTTCTTGTCATTTTTCCCTTTTGTTCTGATTCTTCTTTCACAACATGACCAATGTGCAAATATGCTTAACATGATTGTATATGTATAAGATATATTAGATTGCTCAATATCTTCGGGAGAGGGAAAGGAAATGAGGGAGGGAGAAAAACTTGGAACTCAAAATTTTACATGTAATTGGAAAAAAATAAAATACTACTAAGGAAAAAAAATGTTATTAATGTCAATAGGGAATGTGGCTATGCACAGATCCACCAACTATTATTGGAGTGTCAGCATTAATTAGGACAAATTCCAGCTTCTTAAAGATGGAATGTTGTGTGCAAAAAGCTAGAACCCAATATCTACACACTGTAATTATCTGTATAGTTTAATCTAAACAGAGGCTTACAGGAAAACAGAACCAAATGACAGCAGTCAATATCACGTAAACACAAGCATTTCAAACTCAAAAGAAGATTTTAAGAAGTTTTATTTTAGTGATTCTCTACCACCTAGAAATAGAAGAATATATTGAGAGAATATAAGAGAATAAGCATACCATTATTATGTGACTGGGATTGAGGCACTCCCAAGTAGAGGGACCACAGAATGCAATTTACTGACTCCTAACAATAGAGAATTCTCTTGGAAAAATTCCTTTTTCTGTTATGGATAGGGATGGGGACTGGCCTTGTGATTTCAGTATAATAGTGAACTCCTTTGTGAGAAAATTCCTTTTACCAATTTGGATTATTGTACCTTTTCTATAATTTACAGCATTTTAGATGCTGATAGAGCACTAAGAGATTAAGGGATCTGTCGAAGATCAGGAATCCAGTTTGTGTTAGGGGTGGAATGTGAGCCTAGGCTACACTGGCTTTGAGTCCGATCTCTCCACCAGGCCATACTGCTTCTCTGTTTCTATCAGTGATAGAGCTCAGATACCATCTTAAGGAGCTGGTGGAGTCTAACAGCTTGTGTACATTACCTCTAGCGGGAAGATCCAAACGTGTGGACCATAGGACTCTGAACAAAAGAACTAGAGTAGACCAGTATTCAATGCTATGAATTTGAGACACTCTGGACTGTCTCTTAGGGCAGCTGGTGGTTTTCAGCACTGTATTTGCAAAGCAGTTATTATCAGTCTCCAATGGCAGGAGATGACAAGGAGAGGATAGCTTTTATCTCTCCAGCTGACTTTTTACCAGTGTGAACATAAGCCTCAAGGTATCTCGAGGGCACCTGCTACTTTCCAATAGTTAATAGATAAAGTAGTTGGGGATATGAATTATTTAGAAGTGTTGGTGTACTTCCTTAACTTTAGCATTGTTGTTGTTCTTAAGAAGCCCTGGAAGAACATGACGAGAGACTGATAAAAGTCTTATATAGACTGGAGAAGGCTGATCTGAAACTGTCAACTGATAATGCCCATTCTGCAGAGCTTCTGTTTAGGATGAGGGTGTATCATCTGATAGCAGCAAGCACCCCAGCATCCCCAGGTGGCTGCCAACACAGGTTCTTAGATCTGCTTTTGTAAAGGAAAGCAACTCAAAATCAGTTAACAAGCTCACTTTAATCAATCAAACATATATTACCTAGTTCAGGGGGAAAAGGTCAGCACCCTGAGTATACAGACAGATCAAACACACAGGCTTCCAAATTATCCAACCATTATCAATACCAAAATCAGTTACCAGAGAGGGAAGCATCAACATCTGGATTTTCAAAGCCGGGGGGCTCTCAAGGGCTGCCCAGAGTCTCATCTGGTCAAATCACAACAACACTTCTCAAAGTGAGCCCCAAAGCAAAGCCTCACATCAGGATTATATAGCCTTCTCCAGGTTCGGAGAATGTAACAGCCTTCTTGTTAGAAGGTTGTTCACTGCCCAATCACTCGTTATCAAGGTGTGGGCATTCCTGAAAACCAAGCCTCCAGCCATAGGCTCCATGTGACCACATTCAGCCTATTAGGGGGCAGAGTGTATTTTCAAATTAAAGAAGGTTCTCAGAGTCACTTATGCCTATCAATCCCTAGGCAGGGAAGATCTTCAAATCTGCATTTCCATTACATCTTCTCAAGGAGGAGTGTGCAATGTCCTTATGGAGGAAAAGAAAGCACTACTTACGGCCAGGATTTAAGAACTTTTCTAGGAGTTGGACATTATACCCATACATTTATCTTCTTTTGAGAATTGTCTCTTTGTACTCTTTTACCATTTATTCAGTGGAAATGGTTCTTGTTCTAATATATTGGTACCAAGTTCCTATACATCTTAGACACAAGACCTTTATCTCAGAACTTTGCTGGAGAGTTTTCTCAGCTATTACCCTTTTAATTCTAACTTCATTGAATTTGTGCAAAAGCTTTTCAATTTTATGTAATCAATATTTTCCATTGTTTGGTGATGAAATCTTCCTCTATTCATAGTTGTGAACAGTTATATAGTCCTACTCCTCTAACATGAACTCTTAAATTTAGGTATGTGAAATGTATCTGAAGTGATCATTCTATTGATCCTATTTATAGTTAATTGATCTTGTCCTATAATTGCCCAAGTCTTTGTCTCTGAATTTAGTTCAGAATTGAGCTGACCTGTAATGGGTTAAGTTTAACAACTCAGTTCTCTTGATAATCAATTTTATTCTTACCTCAAGGAATTCTACTACTCTGGGGGATGTGGGGTAGACATTAGGGAATCTGATCTAATATATGCATACCCCAATAAGCTATCCTTCAAGGATATTCCAAAGAAGTCTGGCTTACTATCTTGCAGACAGATTAAAATAATAAACACTCCATAGTCACAAAAGGCTTTAAGGATCAGATTATTGATAGCCTTTCCTTACCAAATTTCTAACCAATCATACTGTTCTCCACACTTCAGTTATATAACCAATTACATTATTCTCGACCCCATGTCACCTAACCTGTTCTGTTCTTTGTGCTTTACTCCCCAAAAACTTCATTTGGGGGTCTTATCTATCCTGAGATCCTATTTATCCTATTAGTAATGCAAATTCATGCATTACTAATAAATTGATGATGCTCAGAAACTTGTGCCTCAGTTTACCATATTTTTATTGTTACATATCTATTTGGCCATCTCCAATCATCCTGATCTATGTCTTGCCATAGGACCCTGAAGGAGAAACCTCGCACAGCCCTCCCTCACTTAAATCCAATTCACTTGCAAGTCATGGCATCTTCTTCCTGATGTCATGGTCCTCTTCAAAAAGGAAGGACAAACAATAACAACAATATTCATTTAGAGCTTATGTGGTACTGTGTAAGGTGTCGGTCTAAATCTAATTTCTGCCATTGTTTTCCAATTTTCCCAGGTGTTTTTTGTCAAATTGTAAGTCTTTATACTAGCAGTTAGGGTTCTTGCATTTATCTGGACTACTTCTGGATCTTGTGTGCCTAATCTGTTCTAACAACTTTTTTATTTTTTTTAACCACTACCAAATAGTTTTGATGATTACTGCTTGGTAGTAGAGTTTGAGATCTGGTACTACTAGACCTCTTTTCTACGATCTCCCTTAATATATTTTTGGAGAAGGAAATGGCAAACCACTCCAGCATTTTTGACAAAAAAAAAAACCCATGGACAGTATGGTCCATAGGGTCATGAAGAGTCGGATATGACTGAACAATAACCCTTAATATTTTCCAGAATGCCTTTGGAGGAAAGGGATAAAACCCTGTGAGTTAGGTGGAAATCTCTCTAGGTAAAAAGTAACCTGAGAGGTCAAAGAAATAGAACTACCAGGTTGTATAAATAGAGACAGACCCTCAGGCAGGCACCAACTGGATGAGTGTGATTGAATTCTATCTTGAAGATTTCCACTATCTTAGATGTGTCTTACCCCACCAGAATATTATGATAAGATTAACTTCTTAGAAATGCTTTATCCTACTGGAACACACCTGATCTTTGGCAACTCTTGAGACCTCTAGATTATGATACAATATGATAAACATTTATTAAGCACCTACTATGTGCCAGGAACTGTGCCCAATGCCAGGAATATAAATGAAAGACAGTCCTTGCTCTCATGGAGTCCATGCAAAAAGAAACTGAAAAAAGTGTGGGGAATGGAGGGGTGTCAGAGGGCACCAAGGACAGGGGCATTATGCAGATAATTGGGTAGAAACCAAGCAGAGCACGGGGTGCAGATGAAGAGACGGCTGGCATTTTGAGCCCCTTATAAAGGTAGGCTGTGGGAGGAGAGGTACTGGTGACCTGGGGACAGCAAAGGTAAAGCGATCCGCACTGGATGCATGGAATGTTTCCCGGTGACTTTATCCTAGAGGAATGGGAGTGGCACGAAATCCCGCGGAGCTTCAGGACACCTTAAAAAAATTAACCTCAGAGTTAACAAAGCTCTCCCTCCAAAGCCTTGCCTTAATACTTAACCTCCGGATTAAGGAAAGTGGCGGAGTAAACTCGGGCCGGCTCCCTGTGGCCCCAGGGCTAAAACCGGAGACGCCTCAGCCCCGGGCCTGGCGCGCCCCTGGCACCTGCGGACTCTCTGACCTCCAGCCGAAGGAGCCAAGGTGTGTGGAACTGTTCCTCCAGGATATATGTTGGGTTCTTAGCCTGGCCCGGAGCTGGGGAACCCTCGGCCTCGGGGCCACGCGAGGCCTTCTAGGTCCTCGGGTGCGGCCTTTGTTTTACAGAACAAATCCTTTGTGTTAAGATTTATTAAGTTTGTATTCAGTCACGTCAAAGAACAAATCCCGTTAATAAAAGGATCTGTTCGGTAAAACTTGGACTCGGAAGGCCACACCCGAGGACTTAGAAGGGCACACGTGGCTCCGAGGCAGAAGGTTCCCAGCCCTGGTGGGACCTTCTCCTAATGAGCCTGGGGTGCGGCTGCCGCTAGCTCTAATAGGCACCGAAATCCCCAGGTGCAGACACACCAGGTTTATAGAGGAATTCCTAGAAGGCGCAGAAGGCACACCAAGAAAGGGCCCTGCCTAAGCCTTGTCTGCCCCCAAGAAGCCTGGGTTGGGAGGGGAGGGAGAGACAGACAAGGACGGAGAGAGAAAAAGAGGGAAAGCCCCTGAATCGCAGGTGATTCTACACATCCCAGAGACTGTCCTGCGCTGAGAGCGAGGCGGGGAAGAGAGGAAAGGCGCGGTCCCTGCGTCACGTGACTTCTTCCGCCCTCGCGGTGTCACGTGGCTCCTCCGGTTGGGTGGAGGGTGAGGCAGGCTGGCTTAGTGGCTCATTTTCTGAGCTTTGCGCCTGCGCGCTGCCTCGGCTGCTGCTCCCTCTTTTCGGTGGCGGCTGGCCTGATAGCCCTCCTGCGGGGGGAGCCTAGGCCCCGAAGTCCGCTGCGATGGGGGTTAGCCATCCGGTGAGTCCCAGGACCTGGCCAGGGGACTGCTGGAGGAGACGGTCCGTCACACCTGGGGGGGAGGGTGGGCAGGAGGCTGGGGAGTGTGGCCGGCGACTCTCCCAGATGCCCGGCCCGCGGAGTAGCGAACCCGGGGAGGTGAGGGGCGTCTTCTCCAACCCCGCCTTTCTCCCCTATGGCAGCCGGCCGGGCGGGGCCAAGGGCAGCGGGAAATCCTCGCAAACCGCTGCGCAGGGGTCTGGGGCGCGGGCCCGGGTCGCGGGCCGACCCCACCCCGGGTCGCGCCCTCCCGGTGGCGGGGAGGCCGCTCACGCCCGGGTGGGAGCGGAGGCTCCTGTGGGCCGAGATGCGGGCCCAGCCTCCGCGTCACCACGCCTCCGCCGTCGTTGTTATCATTATCGCGGCTTCCCAGGCCCCTCACTGGGCGGCCCGGGGAGCGAGGCTGGCCGCCGGGGGCCGGTGCCGGCTCAAGGTCGCAATCATCTGGGCCCCTTTCCTCCTTAGGGTGACAGGCTGCCTCTGGACACACGTGCGTGTGTGTGCGCGTGTGTGGGGGGGTGTAATCCTTATGGAGCAGAATTTCGATTGCCTCCCTTTGGTGGGACATCGCTCTGCCCTGCAAGAATCCCAGGGAAATAAGGTGCCAGGGCCTGTCCTGTGACACGTGCTGCCCTGCTGCGGGACAGCTCCCCATTGGAGCTCTCCTGGACCCGGGAAATCACGGGCATAGCCCAGTGCCTGAACTCTAGGGAAAACACTGGATTCCCAGAAAGACTCCAAGTAGGATGGTGGTGTCATTTGGAGTTAGTTTTCCTTCACTTTGCAGCCCACTCCTTAGTACCATATTTGGGGGGAACTGAACAAAAGGAATAAGAAAATGATAGGGTTTTAGGTCTTCTATGAAGACTTAGAGATCACTTACATAAGTTCTCATTTTAAATATAGAAAATGGACTCCAGGGGTGGCTGGGTGGCACAGTGAATGGAGCACCGGCCCTGTAATCAGGAGGACCTGAGTTCAAATTTGGCCTCAAACACTTAACACTTACTATCGGTGACCTTGAGCAAGTCACTTAACCCCAATTGCCCTGCCCTCCCCCCTCCAAAAAAAGAAAGAAAATGGACTCCTTTTGGAACCTTAGAAGTCATCTAGTCTAATTGATGCATAATTTTGCCTATAGATTAAAGGATTTCCTCGAGGTCTGGAAGATAGTAAGTGGCTGGGGGTAGGCTTTTGGTCAGTTCCTCTCCAAGGCTTCATGGCTCATCAGTATCAGAACTAGAACTTTCCTCTGCTGAACATTTCTAGTGCACTACACTGAGGAATTGGAGGAGGTGGTATTTTCCTGAATGCCCACTTGGACAGAAGATGTATTTGAAGTCACTGTGATTGAACTTTCTCACCCCACCCAAAGAAGACAGAAAAACTGTCTACACGGTAGGTTTTCTCCTGAGTTTTCTTCTTAAACAGCCACTTGAACCTTCCCTTCTAGGGATGAATCTATTTACCTGTTATCTCTCCTATTATCATATAAGTTCCTTGAGGGCCGTGGCTGTTTTTGTACTTTTATCCTCCTTTGAATTTCCCTCACTTTGAATGCTTGACCCCTAGTATCTAGTCCGTGTGTGGGAAAGAAACCTGCAGACTCAGAGCCACATTTTTGACGGTCCTTTGGGTGTGACTTTTTGACTGAGTCCAAGTTTTACAGAATAAATCCTTTTTTGTTCTGTGAAGTTTGGGTTCCCCCTGAGGACCTAGAGGACCACAGGTTCCTCACCCCTATTGTAGGCACTGTGGTAAGTGTTGGAGATACAGAAAGAGGCAAAAGAGTCTCACCTCAAGGAACTCTTAATGTAATAGGGGAGAGAACAAGCAAACATATGTATATACACAAATTAAGCTATATATGGGAAATAAAAGTGTGAAGGCACTAGAATTAAATAGGAAATGGAATTTTAACTGGGACTTAAAGGAAGCCAGGGAAGGCAGTGGGTGGAGGTGAGGAGAAAGCATTCCAGGCATGGAGGACCCAGAGAAGATACCCAGAATGCAGAGATGGGAGTGCCTTGTTTGCGAAACATCAAGGAGGCTAGTATCACTAGATCAAAAAGTATGTATGTGTTGGAGAGTAATGTGTAAGAAGACTGGAAAGGTAGGAGGCTAGGTTATGAAGGGTTTTGAACACCAAGAGCATTTTGTGTTTGATCCTGGAGGTGATTTGGGGACCACTGGAGTTTGAGTAGGGGGTGACATGGTTGGACCTTCATTTTAGGAAAATCAGTTTGATAGCTGAATGAAGGAATGGATGGGAATGGAGAGAACCTTGAGGCAGACAGGCTCATCAGTAGGAGGGCTTGCACTAGTCAGGAGGGAAAGGGCATATTTGAGAGATATTACAAAGGTTAAATCAGCAGTTACTGGCCACAGCTTGGATTTGGTGGAGGTGTAGGACTGGGGTTCAGACTTAGTGAAGAATTGAGGATTATCCCTAGGTTGCAGACCTGAAGGACTGAGAGGATAGTTTTGTTGGGCCAAAAATAATTAGTTCATTTTTGGACATGTTGAGTTTAAAATGTCTACTGGACATTGCATATGTCTGAATGTCTTTTCAGATGTCTGAAAAGCAATTGGAGATGCAAGATAAGAGGTCAGCCAGAGTTTGGGGCGGGATTGGTAGGTTTGATGATCATCTGCATAGAGATGGTAATTAAACCTTGGGAGCTGAATCACTAAATGTAGTGTAGTACTGAGTTAGTAGAGAAGAGGGCCCTACACAGAACCCCGGGGGACACCTGTAATTAGAGTAAGTGAGAATGAGGATTCAGGGAAGAAAAGTGAGACCGAGGAAAATCAGGAGAGAGTGGTGCTTCAAAAACCTAGAGAAAAGAATAGGGGGATCAACAGTGACAAAGGCTGTAGAAAGAATAGGGAAATGGCCATTAGATTTGGCAACTAAGAGATCACTGGTAACTTTGAAGAGAACATTTTCAAGTGGGATTGAGAAGGTTGGAAGAGTGTAAGGAGAAAAAAGAAAGGAGAGAGGGTTAATAATTTCTTGTTGCTTGATTGCTTTAAGTGATTCATGGCCTAATGAATTATTCAATATTTGGTTTGCTAACTACATTTTTTTTTCTATAGTTGCACATAAGTATTGGTTACCCCAAAGATTTCAGGACCCTTTTTTTTTTGGTTGTTGAAGAGTCAGTAATTTTACTGATGAGATTGTTTTCATCTACTTATGTTTATAGACTGAATGTTACAAGTCATACAAGTGTGAATTCATTGGAAGTAAGGAAGGAAATACGAATTTATTAAGTGTCTGCTCTGTGGCAGGCCCTGCAGTAAGTGCTTTACAAATATCCCGTTTGATCCTCACAACAGCTGGGAGGTAGATGTTTTTATTATTCCCATTTACAGTTAAGGTTATGTGACTTGCTCAGGGTCTAACAGCTATTGTCTGCCCCTAGATTTAAACTCAGGTCTTCCTGGGGCATAGTCATTGTACTCACTAAATGCCCCTAGGCAAATACCATAATACTGTATTTACCTTTGGATTAGGTTTTTAATTGGGAAGATTTATTATCCATGCTGCATGTTTCAAAGAGAGTTTAATGAACCTGGGGATGAAGACCATGTTGATAATGAATCAGAAGGAAGCAGACTCTGGAACAATTCATGGCCAGTACTGTACATTCTGTTCCTAATGTCTTCAGAGATCAAACCTGATAGGAAACTTTTAAGTCTATGTAGGCCATTTGAGGGTTTCACAGAATTCTAATTCTCTGGCTCTAGAGTTTTATTGTTTTTTAAAAATTATTTTCCATATCTATGGTGAGAAGCAGCATTGAGTAAAGTATAGAACCTGCTTCCTTTTCTTAATGTCTTGGGTTAAAGTCTTTCCTCTTACACATACTGTGGTGCAACTTTGGACAAATTTTCTCTCTTTAAAAAAACTATTGTTAATGTCTTTTGTTCTCATATAGCCTAAATTTCCTCTTGTATCCCTGCTGCTGCTCCAACACTACCATCACTTCTCCCCTCCCACACCTCCTCAGGGTGCCATGTCATATAACAAAGAAGTTTTTGAAAAAGAACAATAAGAAGAAACCCCCCCCAGCAAAATCAGTTTATTGGAAAAAATCTGTCAGTGTATGTAATGTTCTACACCTGTGGTCTCCCTATCTCTGGAAAATAGTGGGGAGAAATGTCTTTTCAGAAGTGACTTTTCACATTTCTTTTTAAAGTCCTAGCTTCTTTGTAATTTTGCAACATTCATCTTTGATTGTTATATCATAGTGGTTGTTATTTCTATTTACAGTGTTATAATCATTATGTATAGTTTTCCTGCTCCTGCTTACTTCACTTGAGATTTTTCATGCTTCTCTATTAATCATATTCAGTGTTGTTTCTTACAATTCAGTAATATTCCATTACAGTTATGCACCACTGTTTGTTTAGTCTTAAATTCCCCAGTTGATGGGCATCTAATGTACTTTGTTTCTGGTTCTCTGCTACCACAAAGGAGTGCTGCTATAAATATTTTGTTGTATTTGTGGAGTATATGCCTAGCAGTGGAATCTCTTATTCACATAATTCCAAATTGCTTTCCAAAATATTTGTACCAATTCACAGCTTTGTGAACAGTGTATTAATGTACTTATCTTTCCACAATCCCTCCCAGAACAAATGTTTCTTTTCTCATCCATGCCATTTCACAGAATCGCATTACTCTCATGAATGATTTGGACCTGGCTAGTCTGGCTTAACCTCTCGGTGTCTTTAGGCAACTCTTTAAGACTATAACTGGGTGAAGGTCAATGAGGAAATAACCATTTACATAGATTCTGCTCTAACACCTAATCTTAACCCTGATTTGTGCCAGGTGCCGTGCTGGAAGTATTCCTTTACAGATCTGTGGGGTAGGTACTGTTATTATCCTCATCTTACATTTGAAGAAACTGAGGCAAGGTTAAGTGATGTACCCAGCCAGGGCCATACTCTTAAGTGTCTGATGCTGCATTTGAACTCAGCTCTTAATGACCCAGGGTTCAGTGTTCCACTGTGCTACCAGCTCTACTATAAATTGTAGAGACTAATTTGTGAGGTTCTTTCCTATATCTGTGAAATCACAAGAGGTACCCTCCTTATCTGCTCCCTCCCCCAAAACTATGACAAGTTAAAAGTTAATTTTTCCCAGTTATAAATTGTCAGTTAATGAAGAAAAATACTAATCAGTATAAAATCTGTTCAAGCAGCACCTTTTAGCCAGTTTTAGTATGAGAGAGGGCTTTATGGAGGAGGTGTTATTAAACTGGATCTTGAAGGAAAAGGTGTTAAACAAAGGTTTGGGGGAGAATATAAGCAGTGAGATATTGAAGGTGGTGGCCACTGAGAGTGGAAAAGAGGGAATGGAATTCTGCCCATATCACCCTACCACCCCAAACTACAGTGGTTCCCTATTTGCCCTAGGGTCAACTCTTGCATAGAAAGCTTTTCACAGTCTGATTGATACCTTTCTACCCCTTCAGTCTTCTTAGATTATACTTGCCATTCCTCACACACAACAAAAACTCTATTGGCTGCCCTCCCTTCTTACCTTTTGAAATGCCTGGTTCTATGAAAATTCAGTTTAAGTGCCATCTCATATGTGAAACTGTTCTTGATTCTTCCACTCCTAGCTGCTAATGGTATTCTTCCCCTAAATACTTTATATTCATTTTGTATAGTTTGTTGTCTCCTTAAGATTAGGGGCTATTTATTTCACTTTTTTCTTTACATTCTTAGCCTAATGCCTAGCACATAGGAGATACTTAAAATAGGTACCTGGATATGAGAGTTTTTATAGAAAACAAGCAGCCAAACTGAGGAGGTTTGAAGGAAGAGGAAGGGTGAAGAGTCAGGTCAGTCAAAATAGAGAAATTGAGAGGATCAAGTTTGAGTGGTGGGAAGGGGCAAGATGACAGGTCATTTTGTGTATGTTGAGTTTGCAGGACCAGTGAGAATTCAGGTGATGTCCAGCAGACAGTTGGTGTTGTGGGATTGGAGCTCAGTAGAGGTGGTCCAGGACTGGAGAGAGGGGAATCTGCACAAAGGTGACAAAGCTGTGGAACTAAATGACATCACTGAGAGAATAGAGCAAAAAGGAAGAAGTCAGTGACAGAATATTGAGGGGATGGCCCGCATCTGGTAGGCAAAAGAAACCAGCAAAGGGGGCTAATAATGAGCTGTCAGAGAAATAAGATTCTCATCTTATTTCTTCTCAGTAGGTGAGAGTAGGAAAGGATTTACATTTTGAATTTGTATTTATCCAGTAGTCGTCAGTCCAAAGTTTTTTTTCATATCTTTATTTTTAGTTTTCAACATTCACTTCCATAAGATTTGAGTTCCACATTTTCTCCCCATCGTTACCCCCTTACCCCCACCCCAAGAAAGCATGTACTTTGATATAGGTTCTACATATACATTCTTATTAAACATTTTCACATTAGTTTTGTTGTATATAAGAATTAGAGCCAATAGGAGGACCATGAGAACGAAAAAACAACCAAAATAAAGAGAGCAAATAGGGTGCTTCCATCAGCATTTAGACACCATGTTTCTTTCTCTGGATGTGGATGGCATATTCCATTATGAGTCTTTTGAAGTTGTTTTAGGTTTACATTGCTCAGAAGAGGACTATTACTGTGTATAATGTTCTCCTGGTTCTGCTCCCTTCATTCAGCATAAGTTAAGTCTTTCCAGGTTTTTCTGAAGTCTGCCTGCTCATAATTTCTTTTATTTTTAAATTTTTTGGTTTTTTGGAGGCAGGGGAAGGCAGGGCAATTGGGTTTAAGTGACTTGCCCAAGGTCACACAGCTAGTAAGTGTTAAGAGTCTAAGGCTGGATTTGAACTCATGTCCTCCTGATTCCGGGGCCAGTGCTCTATTCATTGTGCCACCTAGCCACCCCTCTATGGTCTGTTTTTGCTTCCTCTACTTGTTCAGCTTGCCAGCTGAGTACTTGATTTTTGAGCTCTTTGCCATGGTAGAACTCTGCTTCCAGAATGGAGAGAGCTATGTCCCAAATCACTGGGGTTTTCACTACCACTACCCAAGACCGTGATCCAGATCTAAGCAGGTCAAAGCAAGAGTGATTACCCTCTGCTTGGTTTCACTATGATCTGCAGGCCAGAAGCAGAGCAGCCACCTCTTGCCCTGGGGGCAGGGGCCAGCTCTTCCTTCACCTAGTTCCAACAGAGTTCCCCACTGACTTTTTACTTTCTCTTTGGTTTATGGGTTGAGAAGTCTGGAAAACACCACAGCTGCTGGTGATTCACTCTCCTGAAGTCTTTTCTGGCCAGTCTGTGCTGTTGGTCAGGGCTGCCCTGGGGCTAGGACTCATGCAACTCACACAGGATTCCTCTTGGCTCCCAGCTTGGTGCAATAGACCCTTCTTGTTGGCCTGCCAGGCTGCCTTCAGTGGGAGATTTGTTTCTTCTGTCACTTTGTGGGTTCTGTAGTTCTAAAATTTGTGTAGAGTCATATTTTACTGAGGTGGTTGGAGCTGGAGCCGAGTAAAGTTCCTGTTTTTGCTCTGCCGTCTTTTGCTCTGCCATCTGCCATCCCCTCGTCCCCCTCATCTGATCTGCTTTTCTAAAGGAAAGCAATTCAGAAAAAGGGTTAACTAGCTTAGTTTAATCAAACATACATCATTTATCTAGTTCAGGGGGAAAATTCAGCACCCTAAGCTTAAGAGAATACAGACAAAAAAACCCACAGAAAATAACACAATTCAGGGATTCTAGCTGTCTGATCTTCACATAACATACCTACAGTTAGTTACCAGAAAGAGAAGCACCTGGGGGGCTAGGTGGTACAGTGAATAGAGCACCAGCCCTGGAGTCAGGACCCGAGTTCAAATATGGCCTCAGACACTTAACACAAAAATTAGCTGTGTGACCTTGGGCAAGTCAACCACAATTGCCCTTCAAAAAGCAAAAAAAAAAAAAAATAAGAGAGAGAGAGAGAAGCACCAGCATATGGGTTTTCAGGGGAGGGGTGGGAGGGCTGGCTCAATGGAGTCTCATCTGGCCAAATCATACAACTTTCCCCAAAGCCAGCCCCAAAGCAAAACCTTGCCTCAGAGGAATATATAGCCTTCTCCAGGGTCAGAGAACATCACAATCCTCATGACCCACTTGAGTACAAAGTACCAAAAGTTGTGCCTTTCTGAAAAACAAGCCTCCTACTACAGGCTCCATGTGAGCACATGCAGCCTATTAACAGGCAGGGAAGATCTTCAAATTCCTATTACCATTACACCACCATGGCACATCACCATTTTTTGGTATATTCACTTGGCTTAATAAATGTCTGCTGGTCAAATATGATGATCTTAAGAATTTTAAAACTACACTATTTGGTTAGTGGCACCCAAGATGAACCCCAGCACCCCCAACTACCCAATGGTCCAATGGTCTCAATCTATGTGGGGGATCTACACCATAAGGGGACCAAGGCAGTGTTCTACAATAGGATCAGCCCAGCCAGGCCCATCCTCTTTATCTGGGTCTGCAGGGATGTGATCATTCACCACTTGTTAAGCAGTGTCAACTTTCAGCAGCTGACCAATCATTAGACACAATGAACTTTAACGTCCCTATGGTGCATATCATGTGGTCTCAGTATGATAAGTCACTATGTAAAAGTTGTATGGGCAATATAGTCATCACAATTTTTGATAAATCCATTGATACCAAAGGATCATGTGGTGATCTGCTTTTTGGAAATGTTCTCTCTCTTAAGGTGATATGTGATGAAAATGGGTCAAAGGGCTATGGATTTATATACTTTTGAGACACAAGAAGCTGCTAAAAGAGCTACTGAGAAAATGAAATGAAATGCTTCTTAATGGTCGCAGAGTCTCTGTCAGTTTAAATCCATAAAGAAAGATAAGCAGAAATTGGAGCTAGAGCAAAAGAGTTTACCAGTGTTTACAGCAAAAATTTTGTCAAGGACATGCATGATAAAAGACTTAAAGCGCTCTTTGGCAAGTTTGGACCTGCATTAAGTGTAAAAGGAATGATTACTGGAAGTGGAAAATCCAGACGTTTTGGCTTCATGAGCTTTGAAAGAAGATGCACAAAAAGCTGTAGATGAAATGAATGGAAAAGAACTGAATGGAAAACAAATTTATGTTGGCTGAGTTTGAAAAAAAGTGGAACACAGATGGAACTCAAGCAGAAATTTGAACAAATGAAACAGAATAGGATCACCAGATACCAGTGTGTTAACCTGTATGTGAAAAATCTGGATGGTATTGATGGTACCAGCTTTGAAAAGAATTCTCACGGTTTGGTATAAGGACTAATGCAAAGGTGGTGGTGAAAGGTGACCACAGCAGAGGTTTTGGGGTTTGTATGTTTCTTTTCACCAGAGGAAACCACAGTCACAGAAATGAATGGCAGGACTGTTGCCACTAAGCCAGGGTATGTAGTTTTAGCCAGAGCAAAGAGGAACAAATGATGAGTGTCTAAGCTGTGCCCAATCCTGTAATCAGCCCCTGTTAGCCTCCTTCATGTTCCTTCATGGCAGCTCTTCCTCAGACTCCCAACCATGCTTCATGCTCTCTTGCTGGCCACATTGTTCTGCTCAGGCAGCCAGGCCTCATCCATGCCAGAGTATGCCCATGGTTACCCACTCAGAGCACCTAGGCCACCATTTAGTACAATGAGACCAGCTTCTTCACAGCTTCCATGAGTGTTGCAAACACATCCCCTGGGATGATGGGTGCCCATCCCCCCAGCTGTTGCTGCTGTTGCACAGCCACAGGTTACCATGCAGCAGCCTGGTATCCATGTGCAAGGTCAGGAACCTTTAACTGCTTCCATGTTGGCATCCATCCCTCTTCAAGAGCAGAAGCAGATGTGGGGTGAATGGGTGTTTCTACTCCTTCAGGCCGGGCCCCTATTCGACAATAAAATCCTGGCTTACTAGACACTGACAACTCTCAGCCTTTTCATATGCTTGAATCACCTCAAGTCTCTCCATTCTAAGATCGATGAAGCCATAGCTATATTGCAAAGCACACCAAGCTAAAAAAGTAGCCCAGAAAGCAGTTAATAGTGCTACTAACATTCCAAGAAAAGATCAGGGACCATAAAATGGAACTTCTGCTTCGCTGAAGAAAAATACCTAAACATTGAAAAACTTAAATATTATGAAAACATTGCAAGATAAAAAAGGAAACTGGGGGAAAAATAGTCCTTGGACTATTTTCAGTCTTTTTTGATGTGTTGGTGGTTTTTGCTGATTCTCTCTCTCTCTCTCTCTCTCTCTCTCTCTCTCTCTCTCTCTTTGCCTTTCGAAGGGGGAAGGCAGGGCAAGGCAGTTGGGGTTAAGTGACTTGCCCCAGGTCACATGGCTAGTAAGTGTTAAGTGTCTGAGGCCAAATTTGAACTCAGGTCCTCCTGCCTCCAGGACAAGTGCTCTATTTACTGCACCAATAAGCTGCCCCTTTTTTTCATCTCTTGAAGATTGTTGTTGTTGTTGTTACATGGAATGACATCTTCAAGAGGAAAAGCCAGATAGATACTGGGAAAAATTTTTGCAATATAAAAAACTATCAGTAAAAACTTTTTTGTGGTAATTTGTAGTTGTCTTCTATTTAGAAGTAGACTTTAAGCTTTAATCAAATTTTTACCAAATCATACCAAACCAAATACCAAAAATATTTTAAGGAAAATTTAGCAGACATTTTAAGGAAAAATATTATCCAGTAAAATTACCCATAAAAACAATACTTGGTAGAGGAAATTTCCATTCCTATATTAAGGTGGTACAAGATTCCTTAAATAGGTGGGTGGCTAGGTGGGGCAGTGAGTAGAGTGTCCTGGAGTCAGAAGGACCTGAGTTCTGATCTGGCCTCAAACACTTAACGCAAACAAAAACCTAGCCAAACAAAAACTTAGCTGTGTGACCTTGGGCAAGATATTTAACCCCAGTTGCCCTCCAAATGGCAAAAAAAAAAAAAAAAAATTTTCATAAATAGGTGTAATCATTTAGCGTTTTTTTTTTAGTTTTCCTTTGATTATCAAGGCATAAAATAAGGCATAAATTATCAAGGCATAAAATAAGATGACTTATAGTTACGGAAGACATTTGCTATTGAGAATGTTTAACATGAAGTTCAAATTGGGGGGATTCCCTATATATGATGAGCTTTTCTATATGCTTTTTAATCCCAGAATAATTTTAGGACTTTTTCAATGAAATCTGAAGTCACTCAAAATCATTGACCTTTTGTATTTTGACTTTTGCTCTGACTGGTTCATAGTTTAATTATACAAAAATAATTATGAAATAATTCCTAAGTTATCGACCTGTATATTAAGATGGTTAATTTATATGAGATGATGTTTGATGTTTTCAGTGTCTAGCACCTTCACACCCTCTTAAGGAAAGTATGCAGGAGCAGTTAGGTGGCTCAGCGGACAGAGCACTGACCCTGGAGTTAGGAGGACCTGAGCTCAAATCTGGCCTAGGACACTTGGTAGCTGTGTGACCCTGGACAAATCACTTAACCCTAATTGCCTCAGAAAAAAAAAAGTATGCACAATTATGCAAGATTGAAACTTGTGAGTTGTATATGCCCAACACTGCCTTCCCTCTCCCGCCTTCCCTATGCCCATCTTCACATTAAAGTTAAGAGTGTCCAATTTTGGAAGATCTGATCAAGTTCTTAATAGGATTCTTCTACCTCTTCATTTTCCAGAATAGATGCATTTGGAAGCAAATCATTTATTTTTCTCTTCTAGGGGAACCTGTGAGCCATCCTTCCATCCAACTATGGTTTCCTTATGTCTTCTGGTATATTGAGAATATTGATGTGGCTCATTCCTGTAGGTCTCACCTTGAGTACTAATGGTTAATATTTTTAAGTAGTCTCTAAAATTTGCTTGTTTCTTCTGTCCCCCTTTTTTTCACTTCCAGAAAGCTATCCTTTATCCTAACACAATGTAACTCAACTTTTACTATGAGCCTCTCTGTTTACATATTTGATATGTATACTCTTTTAGAATGTTTTGTAAGTATTCCCAATGACTTTCATGTGAATATTATGTTGCTCTAGCTACTGTAATTTCTTGGAAGACAGGATCCTTTCCTTTCCTTTGATCTTAGCATCTGGGACCTTGGTTAACATCTAGTCCAATGCCTTCCTTTTATAGATGAGAAAACAGATTAAACTTGGAATGTTTTCCCTCCTCAGTTCCCAATCACCAACCTCTCTGGCTTCCTTGAAGTCCCAGCTAAAATTCCATTTGTTACAGGAAGCCTTCTTCAACCCCTTTTAATTCTAGTACCTTTCTTATTAATTATTTACTGTTTATCCTGTAGCAACTAAGTGATGCAGTGGAGAGATCTCAGGGCTGGGAATCAGGAAGTCTCATTTTCATGAATTTGGCTTCAGAGTCTTACTAGCTGTGTGACCCTGGGCAAGTCACTTAACCCTATTTGTCTTAGTTTCTCATCTGTAAAATGAGTTGGAGAAGGAAATGGCAATCCACTCCAGTATCTTTGCCAAGAAAACAGCAAATGAGGTCGTGAAGGGTTGCACACAACTGAAAAACGACACATTTATCCCGTACATAGTTTACTTTGTATATATTTGTTTGCCTGTTGTCTTCCCCGTTAGGTTGTAAGTTACTTGAGGGCAGGGCATTTTTGCTTCTTTCTGAATCCCCAGCACTTAGCACAATACCTGGTACAGAGTAGGCTTTTGATATATGTTTATTGATTGATTTATTGTCCAAGATTACAGAGGTGGGATAGTGATTTTCCAAATACTTCATTTTGCTGCCCTTCCTGCATATTCAGTCTTTATTCTTTTTTTTTTTTTAAAGCAGTTGGGGTTTAAGTAACTTGCTCAAGGTTACACAGCTAGTCTTTATTTATGTGTGGGTGCTCATTTTCTGAGTCCAGTTTCGATCCCGGGTCATCCCAACTCCAAGGCCGATGCTCTTACTCACTGCGCCACCTAGCTGCCCCTCGGTCTTTATTCTTTAGTATGTTTTGGTTACCTCTTTGCCCTGAATGCTTGCTAAAAAGAATAACTGGAATGTGAAATTGAAAGAAAATTTTGATGAGCTTGATTTTGTTCCAAAAATTTCTCATATTTCTTTAGACTATGATCCCTTAGATCAGCTTTTCTGAGATATCTTTTCAGATTTTAATCTAGTTTTTAATCATCTAATCTAAGGTTTTTCCTCCCGTTGAGATCTATAATTTAGAATTCTACAATTAGAAGAATGATTTTTAAAGTGTTTAAGTATTCTTTAATGAATATTATATAAGTCCCCAAATGAAAGTGATTCACAGAGCCATCCTTAATAGATGCTAGTTGAGACAGATCTCACTATATCCTCTATTCTGTTGCATCATCCTTCTAGTGAAATTTTTTACTCTTTGAAAGCAGATTAGAATAAACAAAAAAAAAGAAAAAGTACCCACAAAGAAGAATTATGTTGGGGGTGGGATGTAGGAATGAAAAAAACATATTTTGAAATGTACTTTTTAAAAAGCAGCAGCTAGTAAAGCCACTTACCCCTCCCCTAAGTTACTTCTCTGGTCACCTTTTTGTCTTGAATGCTATTAAAATAAATTATTAGGATATTTGTGAAATGAAAAGCAAATTTGATGAGTTTGATTTAGTTCCCAGAATTGTATCTCATATTCTTATCTTTAGAGTTATCTTTTTAAGATTTTAATCCAAATTTGTAAAACTCCTCTGTGGGGCAAGGGAGGCTGATGTGATATACTCTAGTTCTAGGCACTGTGTTTTTCACTATAATAATTTATTTCATATATTAGAACATGTTATAGACTAAGGTAGCAAATTGACTATAGTCACAAATTTAGGAAATATTTTGAATTCTGGGAAAAGATTTGTGGATCAAAACATTTACAAGCTTACTTACATGCCATATCCTTTTGTAGGTAAAAAACATCCCCATATGAAGAAGAAAGACTTTCTTCAATATGATGGATTCAGAAGCTCATGAAAAGAGGCGAAAAATCCTGTCTCCTCCACAGCAGGATATATCATCTGTTAATGATTTTAAGCATTACCTTTGTGGCTGCTGTGCAGCCTTTAACAACGTTGCAATCACATATCCCATTCAGAAGATCCTTTTTCGGCAACAGCTGTATGGACTCAAAACTCGAGGTGCAATACTGCAGCTACAGAAGGAGGGATTGCGAAATTTGTACAGAGGAATTCTGCCCCCATTAATGCAGAAGACTGCAACATTAGCACTTATGTTTGGTCTCTATGAAGATTTCTCTTCCATTCTCCACCAGCATATCAGTTCTGAAATTGTGACTCGGAGTGCAGCAGCTGTTCTGGCTGGTGCAACAGAGGCCCTTCTTACACCTCTGGAACGAGTACAGACTTTGCTGCAAGACAACAAGCATCAAGATAAATTCACAAACACTTACCATGCCCTCAAGGCTTTGAGGGCCTATGGAATTGGAGAATATTATCGAGGTTTGATACCCATTCTTTTCCGAAATGGACTTAGCAATGTACTGTTTTTTGGCCTTCGAGGACCCATTAAGGAACATTTGCCTGAAGCAAACTCTTGGAGTGCCCATTTGATTGATGATTTTATCAGTGGAGGTCTATTAGGTGCCATGTTGGGATTCTTGTTTTTCCCAGTGAATGTTGTCAAAACTCGAATGCAGTCTCAGATTGGTGGGGAATTTCAGTCTTTTCCCAAGGTTTTTGCAAAAATCTGGCTAGAGCGTAATGGGAAATTGACACATCTTTTTAGAGGCGCCCATCTGAATTACTATCGATCCCTCATATCCTGGGGCATAATCAATGCAACTTATGAGTTCATGTTAAAGCTTTTATGAAAGATGCCATTGATAAGTCCCAAATATAAGCTCAGTAGAACTTCCCAAAAGACTTCATTCAGTTATACCATGTTTATTATTAATAGGCTGAATACTAGACAGTGTCATAAGTCAAACTGGGCAAGATGAATTATGAACAAAATAATTTTTCTTTGGGATAAAAATGAGAATAAAGGTTTGTGGGTAGGAAAGTTAAAATTATTTTTATCAATACTTGCTAGGTCTAGACTTTTGTTATCATTAATTACCATCAGTGTTGATGGAAAGGTTCAAAGTCCAAAAAGTGATTTTTTTTAAAAAAAATAAATTCTTTGAACCATCTATATTAAAACTTAAGCTGCCAGGAACAGCTGGAGAAGATAGCCCTAGTGTCCTGAGATTTCTCAGGCTTTTTGTGCTTTGCTTTCTGAAGTTGTAGAACAGGGTCTTTAGTTTTGTGAGGTTTCAGAGTTTAAAGTCAGAGAGAAGAGCAAACTAGAGAAGAGAAGCAGCTCTATTAGGTGTGAGCTTTTCATGAAAAACTGCCTATCTTCACTGTAAAGCCAAATGTGTACATCTACCAAAACTGTGTTGCTCTTACGCTCTTAAGTCATATAGGATTTTATTTGTGGTGATGGAAACTGAGCAACTTTTATTCACAAAATAACTTTCTGTTCTGAAAAACTCAGAACTTTAACAATTTTAAGCTCCAGTTTTCCTTTCTAGATGTGATTCTCATTTAATTGATACAAGATTTATGTTGAGCCCTTCTTGAATAACTTTAGATGTTGATTATTCCTGTTTAAAGTTAAATTGCATCACAAAAATGAGGAAACTTGAATCTGTTAGTTTGTCCTTTGAAACAAATTTTCATTCCATTTTTCATCAACAAAGGTGTTTTGTTCCCTTGCGTTGTCAGTTAGGTAACTTGAAATTCCACAAACTCTTTCTCTATAGCCTTTCTTCCCCTTCCCCCTTCCTCCCTTAAAAATCAGCTTTATTTAGTTGTCACTTCATCTCCACCCCTGGTATGTGTCGTGGCTTTGCAGAAGTTCATTATTTTGTAGCCTATGCTTTTTCCACTTTCTAAACATAAGGAAAACACCTGAATTCTTGCTTTCAATCTTTTAGATTAGCTAATTTTTGCATTCATTTATTAAATGTGTTGGGACCCACATTTCAGATTATCTTCATAAACCATAAAATTCAACCAAGTTTTAAGCTCCTGGGTAAGAGTTTGGAATTTTAGTAGTTAATAATAACTAGATATCTTGACAGCTAGTAACTAAACAAGTTGGAAATATAATTTACTAAGAAATGGAATTTAAATCTTTCTTTTTCAGATGAATGTGACTGAAATGACTGACATAAATTAGAATTTTATGAACAGAAATATCTTGAGAAAATTATTTTACTTATAAAAGAGCTGATAAGTAATTAAAATAGGTTGGTTTCAGATATCTTACATACCAACATCAGTGACTTTTCAACAATGTGAGAGAATCTGTGCTTAAAATCTGTACTTTGACAAGTGGTGTTTACTAAGCATTGCATGGGATTAATTAGTGAAAAGTCCAGAAAGAATACATACTTATAAATGCAGTGTATGACTGACTGAGCTAGTGAATTTGACATCTTCAACTATATGAGATGAGAATCTAGCAAACACCATTTTAAAAAATTGCTTTATATAACAGCATTAACGGCCTTAAAGCAGCCCCATTTAGTTATGCTGGAAATGAAAAGGTATCTTAAAAACTGGTGTTAAGGATATTAACACTATTCAGGGTTAAATGTTAGCATTTCAAATCACCAAATGTGTGTGTGTGGCAGCCTAAAGCTTAATAAATGGAAGATGATTTGAGCAAATGGAGTCGAACTTCTCAGAGAATTTTTAAAAAGTATGAGGTAGGCCTTGACTATGGTCATGTTTTCAGACAAAACCTTTGGAAATATTCCCAAATACTCACACTTATGTATGCATGCAGTGTAAATTATTTCCTCCTTCATTGTACATTGGTCTGCTGAATTGATTGTATTATCTTTATTCCATCTTGACCTACTCCTATGTTTACACTCCAGTCGGTAGAAGTTGTGTTCTTATGCACTTTTGTAGAGTATAAATGAAATTAGAAGGTGGGGAGAATGCCTAGTTTTCCCTCTCTAAAAATGTGTTTAGTTTTGCTTTTGCTTTTTTTTTTTTTTTAATAAACAAGTTGGCTCATGAAGTAATATTTTTGTTGCTCCTAACTCTGATGCTATTTTGGATTTCCTTGTCACTTTTCTACAGCATGTGAAAGCCAGAATGCACATATATAAGTGAAGATGATTTTGTACCACACTAGACATCTTAAATTTGACAAAAGATTAAGTGATACCTGTGTGGGTCACTTAGCTATCTGCTTTGTTCCGGACTTTAAGAGAGTTAGTGGGCTAGGCAAGAAGTGTTAATCACTGAATCTTCAACTTCAGTATAACTGGTTTGCTGTAAGATTTTTGAAAAGGTAAATGTTGATTGAGTCATTTCATCTGAAAAGCTTTTAAAGTGGTCTTTGTGTCACCCCATTGTCTACTTGTGAATACGTGGGTGCTTTTGGTTTTGCCTTTAATTGTGCTAGTTTCTAATGCTTCCAGGAAGAGTTATGGTTTTGTATATGTCATAAGAGTTTGTGTGTGCCCTCAATATAGTAAAACACAGCCTTTGTATGTTAACAACTTCTATTGCATCTACTCATTTTATTTACAGATAGCAAGAAAAATGGGATTTTCTTGTTACTCAGCATTCATCTTAGCTAAGGTTGTACAGACCATGTAATATATATTGTGAACAGTGCTATAAAATGGGATCTTGTGGTTGGAGACCTGAAATTCCTAAGTTTAGATTGCTATAGTAATACTTATATATTAGAGCGCAGCATAGTAGAAAGGTGTGTAAGAAAAACAAAGGGTATATTAATAAAACTGGGCTTCATGGTAAACCAATCATGTTTAAAAAGGAGATCCAGTATAGGTGAAATTATGTACTGTGATAATTCAGCCATGAAGTAAAACTTGGAGTAAAACAGAATGGGGAAAGCACTTGGATCCAGTTTTGCTTTTTAACTTTAATAAAAGGTATCTACATTTGTTTTCTGATGAAGAGAAAAGTGTTACATATATATTTAGGAACTTGGAATTTAGAGAAATCTTAAAGATTAAATTACCTTGTTTTAAAATTCTGTCCTTTGCTTATTTAAAATACTCCAAATTGAATACTTGGCATATAGGATGCCCTGTTTTCTTACGCATTGCATTAAAACTTTTCATTTGAATTTAATTTATTGAATTTAGTGATTTTATGAATTCAGAATTGAAGCCTGTTAAAATGTCTAATTTTTCTTTGTTAACATTTGGTGTAATATATTTAAATCAGTCTCTTTGGTGTGCTGTATTTTGGTGCATTATTCTTTGACCCATTTTTTTTTCTGGGTTAACTGACATAATTATATAAAACTTTTAGATTATTTTGAGTTACATGGAGGTTGCAGATCCTTTGCCATTTTATTTGGGTGTCTTAGCCTAAATCAACTTTTATCATCACATATTTATTCATTGCTTTAGCTATAGTACTCTCCATTCCATTCTTTATTTCCATGCTATTCTTTAGTTATGGAACTTTCCACTCATGTTAACTGGTCATGTTGCTTCCTTTTACATTTTTTTGGTACACTATGCCAAAATGAAGACCTTTTAATATAGTATTAACTCCTCTATCAAGCATCAGAAAATAGTTTCTTAAGTTTATTTCCACATACCTGAAGCTTACTGTTGTAAGCATAAAATGTCCTAAATTACTGGACTGTGGTTATCCACTTTCTTAAATAGAAGATAGTGGATGGAGTTAACCTGTTTTTGAGGGCTGAGTCATCATCATTTTAATCTGTGCTGTGATATAGGTCTTGTTGCCAGTTTAGGTTGTATGCGGTTACTCGGGCCTACATCATAGCCCTCAACCTTTGTGCTTTTTTGAGTTCTCTCCTTTTGATCATTTTTGACTGCTCCATTGTTTTCAGCTGTCACTTCAGCATTCTACAGTTTGGACATCTGGGAAACCATATAACCAGGTTTATTTTAATTTTAATTTAATTTTGGATAAATTAGAGATCAGCTCTAAGGATCTCTCAAATGAGTAACAAATTTTAATGTTGTAAGCCTAACCAGCCAATAGCAGATGTTAACTGAGGCCTGTTTTGCTATGTTCTGTATAGACTACTGGCTCCTTTTTAGGAATGATGAAATGGATGTAGAGTGCTAAATGTCCCGTCCTTACCATTTGAATGTTTTAATACTGTGTGTGAATCTAGGCATAAAATCCAATATAAATTTAAATCAGATAAATATATCTGATAGTAAAGTTTTCCATACATGCCCAAGGAAATTACTTGTAATATTATCATTTCATATTTGTATATTATGATAGTTTACTAACAGCTGCACAGTCTGGAAAGGACCAGAGAATATGAAATCCTTGCATAAAGGATGAAAATCTAGCAAACACTTCTTTAAAAATTGCTTTATAACAGTTAATATCATTAGTACAACTCAGTCTTATGCTAGAAATGAAAAGGTTATCTCATAAACTAGCAGTCTTTTGTGGGTGTTGTTCAGAGTTAAATGCTAACATTTGAAGTTGCTACATAAATTATTTCTATATAGTGGAATACTTTTTAAAACAAGTTAGTCCTTGTTTTAAGGAATTCTTTGTTTTAACTAAAAATTTAGAGAATAAACCAAATTATTTTATGTAATGAAAAACCTTAAATTTTGACATTTTTTCAGGATCAACTGTTAGATGGCAGCATCTATTGATAAAATGACATATTAGCCTTTAGCAGTCATAAAGACCTAATCAAAGAAACAGGGCAGCCAAAGACTGAGATTCAGGTGTACAGTTATTTTCCCAGGCATGAAGGAGAATCCTCTGATCATGGATGGTATATGAGATATCCCAGTTGAAAAAGTGTTTCCATTCATTCCCAGCAGGCTACAGTGCAACAAAAGTTTTAGAATCAATAAAAAAATTTTCAGATAAATCTGATTAGTAAACAGTTTTCGACACATGCCCAAGAAAATTATTTATAATATTGTCATTTCGTATTTGACTCTTCTTGGCAGATTGTAACCAAAGTTCTTTAGGAAATCTGGTTAACCTAGTGCTCATAATGGAATCTTTCTTTATCTAGTCTCTGTAAAAAAAAAAAAAATGAACTGACCTTTATGCTATAAAATGCCAACTTTCTTATTTAATTTTAGAAGTATTCTGAAGCCAGAATGAGAATTTACAGGTATTTTATTTTTCTTAGGTTCTTTTATACCTCCTGTTACAATCCCTCAGACTCATATCTGACCAAAAGTGGACAGAAAAGTGTGGACAAGATGGAGTGGGCTGCACCACCCAGCTGCCTGAAGGCACTCTTATCAAATTTGCAGATGACAAAAAAATTGGAGTACTCTGAATGACATACTAAGGATCTAAAAGGTGACCATATATGTGACATTTTTGAAACTTAATAGGGATAAATAAACTGGAAATGACACTGAAGAAAACAAGGACAGTGATCACCTAGACTAAATTTACAGTGAGGTCTGTGCTTAAAGCAAATTTGAAGGTGTTGTCAAGCCTCAAGATTCATGAAAGTATCTTGGAAAAATATTTGTCCTGACTAGAGGCATCTAGGTGTTGGAATATTCTGGGCCCTGCATCAGGAAGACCTCAGTTCAAATTTAGCCTTAGATACTAAGCTATAAGACCTTTGGAAAACCACTTAACTTGGCCTCAGTTTCCTCATCTGTAAAATGGGAATTGTTGGGAGGATCAAATGACATTCCTAAAGCATTTTTGCAAACCTCAAAAGTTTAAACCTGTAAGTGCTAGGATGTTAAAAAGGTGATTATAAAAAAGAATGTCAGTAATTACCCACATACCTATTTTCCATCTCTACAAAAATTATATGAGGATAATCTGCACACATACAGCATTCTTAAGATTTGAGAAAGGAACAGGAAGATTTTGGGAAATTATTTTATCGAATGATCCCATCTTTATGGGCACAAGGTTCAAAGGTGTAAAGAATACAATGAGCTCATTGTGCTTACTGTTTATTGATTATAAAAAGCATTTGATTCAGTATAAGAAAATGCCACTTTTTTAAAGGCAAGGAAAAACCAACTATCAAGAATGATTATACAGATGAAAGGAAAGGACAGAGAATTGGTCAGTTCTTGGGCAGACACTACAAATAGAACGTGAGCTCAGACTGTAGTTGAACAAGAAGAGCAAATAAGGTTAGACTGTAATTGAGAAATGCAAGATGCTTTTTCCAATGACCCCAGGGTTCTTGCTGAAACAAAGGCCCATTCTTAAAAACAGTATTCTAGTGATACTGTATGAACTGATTTCTGGAGAATTAGAAGTTGGGGATCCCTGAAAGGGTAAAGAGGGACAGTGAGCATAAGCAAGCAGCAACATATCAACAAATGAATTATGCATAGGGATGTAAGAGATGTCACTGGACAAATACACAGCTAGAAAAAATAGGCTTGTCACGTAGCAAGAACAGACAACAGGCGACATTGTCAAACTGAAGGTCCATAGGGAAAAAGATAGGCCAGTCCCCTAGAATATGCAGGCATGGGTAAGTTTGGGGTTTGCATTGTAAAGGAGTACCCACACTGATGAGATCATAGATCTACCCAAGTAACTGTAAAGTGCTACACTTGATTTTTTATCATCTGCACAACTTGGGGAAGGTGAGGCTAGATACCAGTTCATGTGAAAAAATACCTGCAAGCCTGGCTTGAAATAGTAGTAGCATGATGCAGAAGCCTAAAAAAAAACCCTAGTGTAATCAAATTAAGTTCATAAGAATATGGTACCCAGAGTAAGGGAGATCTCCTGTCTTCATGCTCTGGCAAGTCCGTACCTTTGGGTCTACACACCAAATTTTAGGACACTGACAATCTTGGTGTATCCAAAGGAGAGAAATCATGATAGTGAGAGAACTGTCAATAATACTCACAGGAGATTATTACTGGAAATGTTTTTTAGTATGGGAAAGAGAAGATGGGGGAAGAGAGTCAGAACCAATAGTTTCAAATATATGAAAGGAATGCCATGTGGAAAAGGGAATAGATTTGTTTGGTCCCAGAAGGCAGTCTTATGTAGAGGAGCAACCAGTAAGAGTTTGAAGAATTCAAGCCAGTCTACTTTAGGAAAGTGTATTTTCCATCACTGGAAGCCTGCAGTCAGGTCAATGCCTACTCAACTGGGATATTTTAAAAAGATTACTTCCTGGGTTGTTTCAATGTCTCTTCTGATTGAAATGAGGGGAGAGAATATTCTTTAAAAGTAAGCTTTCTTTAAGTCATTCAGCCTCTAAGCAATGCTATGGAGATACTAATTTTTAAATCTTAGTTTGAAGAATAAGCATCTCTAGGTTCTTTCCTGTGATTAAAGGCTCTTCAGATGTTGTTTCACTACTTGGCATTTCTTGTGAGAAAGATGATCCTGCATCTTCCCTGTTATAGAATTCAGAAAATAATTAAACTAATGTATTAAATAAAATGATAAACTTGGGTTGACATATAAGTTGATGAACTCACTTATTATAAGAGATTTAATTGAGAACTAGTAAAGATATTTAACCCTTTATTCAAATAGCAAAGAACCAGCACAGTGGATATGCTCAGGTTTTCAAGCTTCCATTCACAGTTTCTTTACTGATTTCCCAGGAAAGGAGGTTGTGTTCCCTGGGTCCAATTTAATGTAGCTAACTGGTTAATGATATCTTACTAATTTCACAGATCTTGTCAAATAATACTATTCATCTCAAAACTGCAGATTAAGATCTATTTCAGGGAAGCTGACTACAAACTTCCCTCAGATCTGAGGGAAAAAAAGATTGGCCAAAGTTTGGGGGTAGGTCACAACGTAAAAAGGTGTGCCTTTTCCCTTTGTTCAGAGGGTTTTTGGATGTGATTATGAAGCTTATTTGACTTCCAAGCTGCCTAGGAAGAGACATCTACTCAGCCCATCAGACTAGCCATGTCTAAGAAAAGCTGTGCTAATGAAATCTAGATTAATTGGACCCTTTTGAGAATTAAATTTCAGCTTTTAAAAATCCTTTACTTAAGTTGAAGTCTTCAAATTGCAATGTACTGAGAATAAATCTGATACTTCCCCCCCCCCCACTGTTCTATGTAATCTGCAGAACCTTTTTTTTTTTTTTAGCACATCTATGATTATCTTGTCTACCTCAACCCCAGTAAAAACACTGATTTGGTAGAGAATAATTCTGGTGAGCTAACTGCATTTTATGAAGGAATGTTCTAATGCTTTTTTTTCTTTATTGTACTGATGTAATTTTAACATTCCTTTTTTCTTTATAATGAAAAGTATGATTCAAACCACTTTAAGATTAGTCAGTTTCAAAATCATTTTTTGTGGTAGCAGTACTTTAGGATTTTAAGTGACAGCCATAACAACTTGGTTAAACTATTCAGTAACTTAATGGTACTCATTAATACCAGAAATTGCTATCCCACTTCTTTGTCTCAGAGTAGCAACAAGAAACAATCAGATCATTTTCCTCTAAAAGTTAGATATGCCCAAACCAGTACCAACTTCTCAAATCATTTGTAGAGCTGTCATTTTCAGCCTTGCTCACCTAATTTTTATGGCCACTTCAGCCAATTAATATTTTAATTGCTGGTGTCAATTCCCTTTATTGTTGAAATGTGGCAAGTTATTCTTGGCATAGATACAGAGGGAGACTTAAAACTAGACAGATATTTGACTCTTTTGAAGTCAAATAAATAATAGTGTTATAAGGATGTGAATTTGCACTCCATTAACCATTTTTTAAACCTCAGAATTGACACCACTCCCCCCAGAAAAAGGTGGAAAATGAGGTCTTAGAGCAAACAACTTTGCTTAGTCCTTAACCACACCTTACAGTGAAGTTCCAAACTGTTTTTTGTAATGTGGTGACAGAACCCTAATCAAATCAATTATTAGCTGAAAATAAAAAGATTATTTCACACCAGAGCATAAACATAGCCACAACTTTTTAAAATGAGTTAGAAAACTATACTTGTCTGTGACCCTAGTGTGAACCTAAGCGAGTTCCTTATCCTTTTTGGAACTCTCTCTCTCTCTCTCTCTCTAATATGGAAATAATTCTTAGACCACCCAACTCACAGGTTTGTGAGAAGTGTTGTGTAAGAGTGCTACGGAAATGTGAATTATTGGAAAAAGCAAGGAATGATTTATGGCAAATAAACCTGTAAATAGAAAATCACAAGACAATTGATCTTAATATAAAACATCTCCTAGAACACATCACATGTGACATACACCACGAAACTGGGCTTAAAGTATACACCCGATTATTTAAACTGAAAAGCCATGCTCCATAATATTCTTTCAATTAAGAATGAGGTAGAATTTAACCAAATATTCAGTTGCCATTTTCTTCCATGCTGAGAATATGAACATATCAGAATCCACTGAAGAATAAGGTGTGCCATCCAGAGTCAAAAAGTATACCAGGCAAGAAGGGTCCTAGGCGTTACCTTCCAGCTGCTTCCTAACTTCTACTATAAATGTCATGTTTTCCATACTTGTAATAAAGATTAATTCCATATAAAATCTGTTAATTAAAACCTTAAGTGCAATTTCTTAAAATGACCAAAATAGATTTTTCTAACAAAATTCTTACAAACTATAAGTTTCACTAGAGGTTTACTAGTACATGCTATGTACTGTTAGTTTACAGGATCTGACATCAGATTAAGGGTTTTGTTTTTTTGGGGGGGGTGTTAAATAGTAAAGCACTGGGAATCATTACAGCCTGAAAATTCAAGTAAATAAGAAAATTATCAGTAAGTATAATCTGTAGGAGTAAATTAGACTGGGCTAAACTATGATCCATGCTAAGTCTGACTCCTTGGAGTGAGGGGGCCACAGGCTGCCTAAGGAGGGGTTGAACCCGTCTAGGACACAAACAAATAAATAAATAGGTGGATATATAAACACACAAAGGAAGTGAATTTTGTAACTCCAATGCAATTTTTGTCTTCAAAATTAAAGTGAATTATAGAATCTGAAGAAATAGCATTTTTTTCTGCCTGCCTTTCCTAGAAGCATTTTGACTGCGCACACACACACACACACCCTTACTTATGGATGACATTTTCAAATTTTAGTTTGTTTATATTTGCTGTGTACAAACAGGTAAAATGAAATTGATTTTTCCAACTGTCTTCATTTATGTAGTTCTTGAGCACTGGGGTGGGCTTATGCCATTCAAGTTCATAACATTTTTATAATAAACATTCAACATATGCTGCAAAGATTTACATAGCAGGATCTGAACAGTTTACAGTTGGTAAGATAATGGCTTAAAGTTTTTTGTCTTAATGATGCAACTATATATGGGAAGTTTTCAATAGTATTCTACTCATACATAGAATCCCTACTTGTATTTTCTGAATTTTTTCCCATATTAAAAAAATCATGAAATATGTCTATAGAACTACTGAGCCAGTTTTATCACAGATTTAGACTTGGAAGGGGCTGTCTTGTCCAGCACCTTCATCTTCTCATGTAAAGATATGAGGACCAGAGATTGACTCGCCCAGGGTGATGGGTAGTAAATGACAAGAGCTGAGATTCAAGCCCAGTTTGTCTGGCTCCACATCCAGGACCTGGTGATTCTTGTCTTATAACTTTTATTTTGGAACATGCTTTCTCTTCTTTCTTGAATGTGTGGAATTTTAGGTGGATGCTAGAAAAAATGAGTCAGATCTGGACCTTTCCCAAAACCTCAGCTATTCATTACTAAGACCCATGAAAAATCGGGAGCAAATGACTGCTGATCAAAATAGAGACTATCTAGTTTAGTGCATGTGTTGAAGGTGAAGATCATGTATAGAGCCCATCTGCAATTCTGTAGCTGTGCTTGGATGTCTTTGGCTCACGCCAGTTTAAAGGCAGGACACAAAGGAAACAGTGACAGTTAGAAAAGACAACTAAAAAAACCATGGTCTGAATCTATGGCCATTATTGTAGTGGCTAACTAATGGCACCTACACCACTGTACCTTACCTTGACACTGATAATGATCCTATAAGTGTAAGTTTTGGAAATTTTCAATCAAAAGTGATTTTAAAAAAGGCATAAACTTTATGTGGAAAAATTTATATGTAATAATTCAATCTTGGAAAGATATACCAAATGATGGGTTAATGTACATTATTTTACACATCATTTATTGTTAGTTCACAAATATTTGATTGTCACCAACTATTAAATTTTTCTGTACCTCCTTTATTATCTGTCCTAGAGGACAAAACCAAGTGCCAAAAAAAAATCTGTTTTCCAGAATAAAGTCTACCAATGAACAACAAGTTTAACAGCCTTTTTCTACTTATCCCCCTAATAGTGTAATAATGTTATCAAGTAATATTTGTACCTTTCCCAGGGATATGGTGAGAACAAATCAAAGAAGTCCTTTAGCACCTTAGGTTAAAGGTTAAATATTATTTAAACAAGCACTAAAACTGAATTTGCAATCTACTCCTCTACCACTGAATATAGTAATGTATACATTTTTTTATGCTCAGGACCCCAACAAATATTTAAAGTTCTGTTCTCTTAATAGACTGTACAATATGTCATGACCAAGTAAGCTGATGGAGGCTAGGAACTCTTTAAAAGTGGAATACTGTTCAATATGCCTTCAAGTTTTACAACCTATTATGAATAAAAATGACTAGATTTAACATGAAATGACAGATTGAATTTTTATTACTATAAGATGAACTAATGTGGAAAAAAACTTGAAATAGAAATTATAGAAATAAAAAAGGTTCAATGCTTCAGGTAAAGTACAACACTCCTTATGCTATTTTCTTTTTCTACTTAATACATGCTGGTTACTGTGTAGACATTACAGAACATTATTAACAAAATTTAGGATCTACAGAGTCTAAGCAGTTCTTAAAATTTTAATTTTTCATTTGGGGCTTATCTCCACTCCATTTTTCATTATATAACATTTACTTATTCCTTGAGGCATTTTTGTTAGGAAATTGTGTTCCAATTAAAGAAGATTTAATCTGCTACATATACAATTCACACTCAAGGAAATAAAACAGAAGTGCCTTTAATGGGTACCTGATACCCCCTCGTGCAGAAAGTTATGCCAACATTTTCCATAACAAACTTCCAACAATTACTAAATTTGACAGCCACTAATGGCCACTATCCATCCACCCTAAGACAAAAACAACCTTTCTTGTCTCAAAAACCTTCAGTTCTTAAAAACCAGTAATTACCTTTCCCAAAGGAGCCAGCGAATGAATTGTAAAAAGCCAAGGAACATGACTTGACAGCTTTCTCTTAGATGAATCTCTCTCCAAGAGAACACAGTTTGTGGTAATTGTATTTAAAATTTCCATATAATAAATTGCATTTTGTGGTTTCATTTATTTTGGCTAGTAGCATTGAGGGCCTTTGCCCCAGAAAATTATTTTTCTCTAAATATATTACATAAAGAGGTTCTCTGCATGCACAAGAGTTAGTTTTTATTATGTCTTGTGGCAACATTTTTTCTACAGAAAAGCATCTCCCAATTGTATAATACAAATCAGTGAGAAAATGATTGAGTGGACAGAAATTTCCCCAACATATGATGAATGTATCTACTGGCTAAAATGAGGCACATTTGTACCTCTGAATGATTGGATATGAGGGCTGATTAAGAAATGTCACATATGCTGATTACTAAAATACTAATATACAAAAAAATATCCTTTTCTCCTTATGAATGAAATTCTTAGAATCCAATTGGCTCAACAGGTTTTGAAACTGGCTTCACTTGGTATATCAATATTTCTGTAGTTCTGAAGTTTACTGCCTAAGCTGGGATATGTGAACTGTGGTCCAAGAGCTAGGCCTGAGCTACTACTTAATTTATAATCTAACTCCTCACAAGTATTCTACAAATATAGATCTACAAAAGCAATATTTTAATACATGCAAGTACCAATGATAGTTACTTAGCAATAACAGAGGGTGGGAAGGATGTTTGCATTGGCATGGCAACCTGTGAATAATTGTCATTTCTTGAGTATGGCCCTTGATTGTTGCTTGTAGGCCAATGATTTTCAGGCCCATGATAAAAAAAAAAAAAGGAAAGAAGGAAAGGAAAAGGGAAGGAAAAGGATTTCCAGCCCTGGTTTAAATATGAAACCTATTCAGTATGTGCTCTTATGTTACATTTCATTCAATACAGTCACAATATCAATAATATAATAACTAGACAATTAGCTTAGAAATAGTGCTGAAGTTCTCAACTAACAAATATAACACTAATGAAACAAATTAAGAGTTCTCAAAGAACTCAGTATTCTTACACACAATTTTTCCCAATGGGAATAAGGGAAGAAAGCAGAGTAAGAGAGGGCATCTTTACTCACTGATTTGCCCCAGGTAGTATAACAATTTGTACTACACTATATAGATTGCAGCAAAGAAGATGACAGAAGTGTCTAAATGATGCTTCTCCCATCACTCAATAATAAATGCATTCTGCTACACCAGCAGAACCTTTTTTGCACCACAAGAAAAAGAAAAGTCCCTTTCTTCACTTCTCAGAGCTGTCAATAAAAACAAGTGTACACAGTAAGGAAACTAGCAATTTAACTTCACACAAAGGAAACAAATTCCAGAGACATGACAACATTTTTCTAATATTTTACAATAAACAAAAATCCCTCATATTGTGAAAACTAGTATAGCAATTTTAATAAACTTCGAAGGTCATTATGACAAAATCTAGTCTAATACATATGAGAACATTTTCATTATCTAGTCCTTGTAGTGAAATAATGGCAATTTAAAAGGGCCAAATGAATGGACAAGATCTAATTTCGCTTGTAACAACCCATATGCCAACATCAGACTTCTAGGTTTTATTCAGTACTAGGACCAGTTTCCTTCTACCCCAACCAAAAATCCTGCCCAGTGTCTACAAAGAGTCACACCCAAAGAAAAACCCTGACAAGAGCTACTGTGCAACATAACCAGAGGAACAATGGCACAGGATCAGCAGGAGCAGAGGAATGCTGAAGAGGAAAGACAATGCATAGAGTCTGATTTAGAGATGTAGTATATCAAACATCCAGTGCTAGACTGAGTACTCCTATGTCATTGTTAGGATGTTCATGGACCCCTAGGAATGAGGATCTTGAACCACTCTCACAAGATCTATAAAGAAAGTACTTCACCTAAACTGAAGTAATTTAAAAGTCAAACACCAGAAGAGTTCCTTTTTTGATGTCAGTTGTGCCTAAAACTTTGGCTGATACAAAGAAACACGTCCACTAAGGCACCCTGAGGCAATCTGACAATGAGTGGGAGAGAACTTGGTTGTCAGAACCACATCATTGTGAGAGTAGAGAGAACGAATCTCCTGCAAGGGACTAGCTTCTTGGGGTAAGCAGTCAACAAGTTCATTGCACTGGGTGTCAAATCCCAACAAGCGGATCCCATAGCCATGTGGGGAAGAAATCATTCGACCATCAGGGCTGAAACAAAGTTCTTTGATGTATCCCCTGCCTACATTAGCTTCCTCAATATAATGAGTCAATCTTAGAGAACAACGTGGTGAGACAGGTCGTACTGGAGCCCCTTCTTGAAATTCATAGACACAGGTCCACTAAAGAAAAGAAAGGAAAACGAAAATTAGTGATTCTCAGATGTTTCTTATATAACAAACTCAATTTAAATTCAACATCACAATGTAGTGTAAAGAGCACAGGATCTGTATCAGAGGATCTGGCTTCCAGTTCCAATGGGACAAGATGATCTCTATGTCTCTTTCAACTCTAAAGCCTATGATCCTATAAAATAAATGAAAACCTTTTAACCAGTGGAATTCATAAAATCACTGTAGAAAATTGATATGCATAATGGTAGTTTCCCAAAGTGCTTCAGATCCCCCATTCTGCCTTCATCTGAAGAGTAGTAGCTGATGTGACTGCACTCTCTGCTTTGAAGTTTTTTCTAGTTTCTTCTACTGTGGTACATTTCATTTTGTGTAGCATTTTAAAGCCCTGAAAACAGTGGCTGCCCAAGCCTCTGAAATGTCAAAAAGTACCAAGAAAGAATGGTCCCCTCAAGTACTACTTCTCTATGTCTTCCATTCTGGAGCTGGCTCAGTTCCAGAGGTTCTCAAAGTGGGCAATATCACCACCAGGGAACACTGGGATGACTGGGGGGGGGTGGCACCAAAATAGCCTAAAGTGCAATTGGGGGGATGTTGAATAAAAATAAGGGGGCAGTAGAAACATGAGGAGAAAATTTTGAAAAACCATTCATACATGTTTCACGTGTGTGATTACATTATTTTCCAAATAAACACACAAAATGCAAGTTATAATCTGTCAATGGTCAAGTCCACCAATAGGTGTGGCAACAAGGAAATGTTGGCAGGCAAGCTTGTTGCAAATTGTCAGGAAGTCCAGCATGCATTGGCAGGAATATGTGAGTGTAATGACTTGTTTACAGTACTACACAATTACATGATGCCAATACTGATTGCATCATCAAAATTTCAATGCAGGACCCCCCCCCCACAAATTTACATTAAATTATTAAATTCAGGGGTGATTAGGTGGTACATTGAATGGAGCACTGGCCCTGGAGTCAGAAGGACCTGAGTTCAAATCTGACCTCAAGACACTCAACATACTTAACAGCTGTGTAACCTTGGGCAAGTCACTTAAACCCAACTGCCCTGCCTTACCCCACCAAAAAAAATTTATTAAATTCAAAATGTGTCATTTTAAAAAATTTATATTTTTTGAAATGATGCAAATTTTTTAAAAAGCTATTAAAGGGTTTAAAAAGGTAGATTTCCAGGTGAGTTGAGTAAATTTTTTCTTTTTTAGAAAATGGGGTGGTAGGCTGGATAAGTTTGGGAACCTCTGTCTGGCATAGTACAATTTCTGTCTTGTGAGAAAATTTTATTCAATTGTGGGAATTTCAAGAAAACCTTATTGTATTGTTTGAACCTATCCCTGTGTGGCTGCAAAGCTGAACCCAGTCTACCTGTTGCTTAGAGACTCTTAACTAAGGATCTATATTAGGCTGATCAGAAACCGAGTCAGACCCAAAGTCTGATACATGAAGGTTTCTCACAATTATACATCTCAAGCAATCCATATGTCTTCTCTGAAACCCTGTATGGTCAATCAGTTACTGTTTCCATGTTCCTCTGACTGAATACAAACACTTGGAGAGAGTGGAATACCTCTTTTTCTGATTTCAGGAAATTGTACCCATTTGCTCTTATCCCTCCCAACTTGAAAAGTCCCTAATCTTTTTTCCAATTAGAAATCAAATTACTTAATATTTTATATTCTGGTTAATTGCTTTCTTTTAATTAACTGGTTTTATTTGACTGTTTTAAATGCATAAAAATCTGTCTACCCCCTATATTTGGGATGCAGCCCTGAGCTGAGAAGGTCTGGTCCTAATCTTTTAGTCAATTCACACACACTGCTTAATAAAGTTGATATGCTCGGAAGCTTGTCGTTTTATCTTCCACCCACCACACTTCCAAACTACCACAAACTAGAACTTAAAAAAAATGAACGGAAATCAATGGAAAAATATGAAAAACTTTGCTAAATTTTATATTATAACCAACTATGCCAGAACATTTCTATCCATAAAGTCAAGTGAAGCCACCAGATAACCTTTTACCTTAACCAAAAACTTTTTACAGTTGCTACAGCAGGCAAAGATAATGATGAGATTGTCTGAAATGGTCTGTTAAATGTTGGTACATCAAGGACAAAGACTGGTATTTTTAAAAGTTTCTGATTGTAGCCCTTACCCAAATAGATTGTGGAATGAATGGTGTTAGAATTTGGGGAGCCCAGAATAATGAGAGGGAATAAATGGAAATCAGTAGAATTATTCCTTAAGAAAAGGGATTTTATGTTATACTATAGACTCCCTATATCACCTAACAATGGTTTATACTCAGTAGATCTGTTAAGCTAAAGCATTGTGCCCAGTCTTGTACATAATCTCTGACCTGTATGAGGGTTGCCACCCAATATTACTTAAAAGGACAGATCTAAAACATTCACTGAAAATGGAGGATCTACATTCAAAACAATTATTATTTTTTTTAAAGCAACTGGGGTTAAGTAACTTGCTCAAGGTTACACGGCTAGTCATTATTTATGTGTGGGTGCTCATTTTCTGAGGCCGGATCTGATCTTGGGTCATCCCAACTCTGAGGCCGGCGCTCTTACTCACTGCGCCACCTAGCCGCCCCTTTAGGGAAATTGGGGTTAAGTAACTTGCCCAAGGTTACACGGCTAGGTTTTTTTGTTTGTGTGGATTAAGAGGCCGGCTCCGAACTCAGGTCCTTCTGACTCCAGGGCCAGTGATCTATTCACTGCGCCACCTAGCCTCCCCCTCAAAACAATTATTAATCCAATTAAGGCTGTTTTCTGAAAGCTAATGTTTTCAAGAACATTCAAAAGACGGAAACCTTTGGTTTCTTACCTCCTGGTCATCTGTATTACTAGAACACCGTAGAAGGGTAGCCCAACCTTTAGGATGCAGCTGCAAAGATGTAATGCAGTTACCACGGTCCCTCTCACCAGGGACTTCTGGCGTTAAAACTTCAAGACTATTACGAGGCGACACCCCTAATGTGACAAAAAAGTTTAAGAATGGTAAATACAAGAAATACAACTGTATTGGAACCTGAATTTTAGTAGGAATCAAAACAGATGTTTGTAGCTGTTCAACTGCTCTTATAAATCGTTATAGGTTCTGTTCTCAATGGGCTCAACTTTAAAAATATGACAGCAAAATATGAAAAATCAATGAGCAATAATTCCTTCTACTTGTTGACCATTTTCTAGAGATTTTCTTTTATATACATACACACATTACCTCTCATCCAGTTGGAAATCCATGTGCGACTACAATTAGCATTCCATTACAGTGTTGTTGTTGTTTTTTTTGCTTTTTGGAGGGCAACTGGGGTTAAGTGACTTGCCCAAGGTCACATGGCTAGTTTTTTGTGTTAAGTGTCTGAGGCCAGATTTGAACTCAGGTCCTCCTAACTCCAGGGCTGGTGATCTATTCACTGTGCCACCTAGCCACCCTACAGTATGCTCTTTAATATTCTTGATTTTTTCCACATAAATTTCATTATTATTTTTTATTCCTTAAAGAAGCTCCTTAAAATTCTGATTGGTATTACATTAAATATAAAAATTAATTTAGAAGTATTGCCATTTTTACTATGTTAATCCAATACATCTATCAACATATACCATCATGCGAGTTGTTTTGGTCCTTCTTTACTTTGGTCATTATAGTTCTACAGTTCTTTTCTCAAACAAATTCTGTGTATTCTTAGGTAAGTTAATCCTTATTACTAATAAATAAGAGTATAAAATTATCCTTCAAATTTGCTGATCCAGTTTATTGTCTTCAATAAGTTTCTGGGTTGAAGTGGTTGGAACTTCTGGATACATAAATATGAATGATGACATTCTGTGTTCATTTCCAATGCCAATCACTCAAATCTTTTCCCTATTCCTTTTGTTTTTAATCTTGAATGAATTGAATTTTATCAAATGAAAATGCTAATAGGATAATGGAGAATGGAAAAAAGATGGACACATTCATTACTGGTGGTACTGTAAACATAAAAATCTTTCTGTAGAGGAATGTGGCAATAGGAAATAAAGGCAACAAAAATTATCATGTCCTTGGACCCAATAATTCCATTCTCAGGAATATAACTTGTTAGAGTTGACGAAAATCGTAAAACCTGTCTGTTGAAAAATTTTTCATAGTATTGTTACATGTAAATGTAATCTGAAATCAACATATGTATCCTCCAATAGGGAACGGTTAAAGAAATTGTGGTACTTTAGTGCAATGAAATGCTATAAAACAATTAGATGAACAAATAAGATGAATGCAAATAAATCTGGAAAGACTTTTTTGAGAACAATGCAGCATTAAAAAAAAAAAAGAACCAGAAGACTATAAACATGTGAAAAAGTAAATTAAAAAGAATGGACAAAGAATCCTAATGTGAACTTAGAGGGAGGAAAATAACTATAGTTCTTTTATTGACATTTAACAGTTTTTCTAATAAAATATTGCATTTTTAAGTAAATGTACATAAAGGGCTTATTAATAATAAATGCCAAATTAATAACTGATATCTGAATAGCAGTTTAAAATCTGCAAAGCACTATACATATATTATCTGAATCTCACAACAACCTTAAATGATCCAGTGTTACAGAAGACACTGCTTTGTGGGTTGGGAAGTACAGGACAAGGAGGTGATTTCAGATGGGATAAATGGCATAGCAAACAAAGGTACCGTGTGTTCATTTTGAGAAGCAGGCAGAAAGAAAGGATAAGATTATATTTCATTTTATTTATATATAAATCTCATAAGACAACTAAATATAAGCTAGATTCTACAGATAAGGAAACAGTCATGAAGAGGTCAGATGATATGTCCAATTAGTTACAAATTAACCAGATGAGAATTAGTAGCAAAACCAGGACTAAATTCAGTCTCTTGGCTTCTAGGTCAACATTCTTTTCCAGAGTAGAGGTCACAATCTCCTCCTTAACAACAATACAAACTCCAACAGAGAACTATGCCTGAAGAATTCAACAATATTAATGTAAACATTTTCTTCAAGTTTGTTGAGGAGATTAATAATTTTTATAGATTAAAACTAAAGAGAAAACTCCCAGTTTATTAAATGCAATCAGTTTTTCCAAGACACTAAAAAATGCCACTGTTTTACCTACCTTCTCGCTGAGAGGAACGTGACACATTTTTCTCAGATAATGAACTAGAATCACTATGATGACAAGGTGAACCAGAGGCTCTAGGAGCAGATGAACTTGGAGAAGTAGCTGCATCTTAAAAATGCAAAATAACACCAACATAAATATAACAAATTGATGTTGCCTATTAAATTTTTATACTTCTGAACCATTCTTTAAAATGTCCTCCAAAGTACATTGTAATAAATACACACATCACAATGCAACTAAGATTAAACACAACAAACATACCCCAAACACTGGCCTCGTTTCCATAAATCTTTTAAAAATTTAAGTGAAATTAAAATTAAAAAAAAAAACCCACAAAATTTTAGTACAGTATTTTGTTTTAAACTTAAGTTAAGTCTGTGAGTTTAATAATGTCAACTTAAACTTACTTTATGTAGGACTTCATGTATATTATTTCATCTGAACCTCACCACAACCTGGGAGTTAGGTACTTACATAGGTATTAATACCTCCATTTTATAAATGAGGAAACAGAAACTTGGGGAGGTTAAGGCTTGTTCACAGTAATGACGGCAGTAAGTATAGGAGGGAGAATCTGAACTCAGGCCTTCCTGATTCCAAGTCCAGAACATTTTCCACCATAGCTAATACTCAATGTCTCAATGAAAACATTTGTTGTATTATGCATACTGTTTTCTAATGCTAGAAAAGGAATAAATTCATTACTTGAATTTCTTTGTTGGGACCAATTTAATGAAATTTGACTTCAAAAGCACATTAAAAAATTAAATTATTAATCATCTTAAAACCAGGAACACTGTACCATTTTAAAAACACTATAAAGGATTATATATAGGATCATGGATTTAGAACTAGAAAGGACTTCAGATGACATCTAGTTTAATCTGCTCTGTTTACTGCTGAGGAAACTTGAGAGAAGAAATGACTTCTCCAAGATCAACAAGGTAGTAAGTGAGAAAGGTGAACAGAGGCCTTCTTCACTCCAGCCACTTTTTCATACTGTCTTTCAACCTCACTATTAAACTGAAACTTCTCTCTCCAAAGTTACCAGAGACCTTACCAAAAAAAAAAAATCTAAAGGTCTTTTCTCAGTCTTTATCCTTCTTAAACCTCTTTGCAGCATCTGACGCCATCTGAACATTCTTTCCTCCTGCTCTTCAGTTCTCTTCTGACCTATCAGACTGCTCCATATCCTGTCTAACTGGAGATACTCTAAGGTTCTATCCTGGGTCTTTCAGTAGAAATTCCTCAGCATCAAGAAAATCACAGTTCTGATCCAAGTAAGCGTGTGTGTGTTACATTATAGTTGTGTGTGTATATGCATGTGTATTTACGTGTATATCTATGTGTGTATCTATAATGTATACATATAAAACAGACCTAAACATGTACCTGCTGACTCTTTGAGGGCAAGAAATGGTCAACCTTTTGCATTTGTATTCATCGCACCCATGAGAGTACCTGGCACACAGCAGGTGCTTAATAAATGTTTGTAGATTAGCTGATGCTTTAGAGAGGATTTGTTTCAGGATGACCTCCGAGGTTTCCTCCAATTCTGGGATTTTATAAAATATTCCACTCCCATACCCAGCCCCCCAAATACAGAACCTGTTGTGAGGTACCATGACACAGTGAATAGACAGCTGGCCTCCCACTCAAGAAAACCTGGCCTTTGAACTATAATGGCTGATACCCTAGGCAAGTCACCTCTTTTCTAGCAACTGTAAGACAATAATATTGCAAAGCAGGTGGAGATCTACACTGGTAGGAGTTTCCTCACTGGAAACCAATTTCCAACATTCACCTAAACGAATCAAATCACAGCTCCTGGCACCAAAAAAAGCCCTAATCTTCTCTATCTCTCTCATTATTTTCCAGCCTACCTATTTTTCTCAGATAATGAACTAGAATCACTATGATGACATGGTGAACCAGAGGAGCAGATGAACTTGGAGAAGTAGCTGCATCATAAAAATGCAAAATAACACCAACATAAATGTAACAAATTGATGCTGCCTATTAATTTTTTTATACTTCTGAACCATTCTTTAAAATGTCCTCCAAAGGACACTGTAATAAATACACACATCAAAATGCAACTAAGATTAAACACAGCAAACATACCCCAAACAACCTTAAAATAACCTGTATTAATCCTTGCCAGTCTTTTTCCAGACCTATCACTTAATATCAGACCCATCCTTACAACCCTTAACTCTGAGTAGGCAAATATGTCCTTTCCAGACCCCAAGAGTATGGCATGCTTGAAGTATTTAGCAATTTAAAAAAACCTTACAGAAGCTAGCCCCATACTAGGTCCTGCCACCAAGTGTCATGTTAGGATGCTTGTATCAATCAGTAATTGTAAAAAAATTCTTAAGGCCCATTCATATAGATGTCTAATTATGTGATCCATTCTGGATGCCCCTCAATAAATTGTAAATCAAAACACAAGGCAAGTCTTTCAAATAATCACTTCCCTTTAACCTACAGCTGATTATAAGTAAGTCTGGCATTTGCAAATGAGAGAGAGTGTGTGTGTAAATTATTCAGAAGCCTTATACCTATATATTATTTTTTCTTCCCAGAAAAGAGCTGGAAGGTGCTGGATATGGCAAGAACCAAATTTTACTTTCCCTCCTGCCAAAAAAGGGAAAAATTATTAACCTTGCCAAAAAAAACCCTTTAGAATCATATGTTGGTGTGTAGTCAAATCATCAACTAGCTTAAGCAAATATCAAAAATCTACATCAAATTAAAAGGAAAGGATAAATATGAGAAGACACCATATACAATTCCAACAGCTTTAACCTGGCCAATTCAAGTAAGTCACAGATGGCAAAAACTGGCAAACTAATGGAAAGGTGGAGACATTGACAATGGCTATCTGTCGTTTCCGTCAGAGTTTACCAATATGAAGCATTTGCCACCAAGGACACCCGAAAAAGCCCATAAACTGCGATAGCTAACACATATGGCAACAGTTTAGAATACAAGCTCATCAAAAAAAAAAACCAAACTCATTTATAAAGCACCACAGAAGAGACCGATGAAAGATTATAAACACTATGACCTCACAGAATAGCAAAAGGGATTAGGGGAATAAATAAATCTGTAAGAAACAGTAAAAATTAATAAGGCTAGATTATCAAAGATCATCCATAGATCCAAGAAGAAAAGGTACTGGGATAATTGGGGGGAAATAAGTTAATTTCTTCAAAATCTAATTAGGAAAACATCATTACTACCTTCTCACCAATAAAAATATTTTATTAAAATATCTATCAAGTTTCCCCAATTAGGAAGCTTCCTAAATTCTATGATTCTCAAAAAAGACTAGCCTAACAGTTCACATAAGGGAAAATGGATTCAGATTTTGACACACAGCTGGAATTAGTCCACTTAAGTGATATATTAGTATACAAGTGGAACACTGGCAACCATTCATTCGTACCATATGATCCAGCCTATTTCTCTTCCTGCCATACAATTCCTTATTCTTCAGAATTCCTCATCTGTTATGTAATGCAGCCTGCTTATACCTGCCATGAGCCACTCCAACGTCCTTTGTGTGAGTCTTCTCTTCAGTTCTTTGACATTTTCACATCTCACAGACATTTAGAAGGATAGAGGCTATGATTTCACTGGTATAGGGAAATCCCAGATGAGGAACACCCTTTCTTAATATAGGCTGACACTTTCTCTGTACCTTAAAAGTACTTTAGCGAGGTGCCTAGATGACTGAGAGTTTAAGTGACTAGCCCAGGAACACATAACTTGGATGCATAAGAAACAGAGGTTAATGCCATGTCTTCCTGGGTCTGGCCAGCTCTCTATCCCACAACTCCACGTTACTATATAGCAATACAGTAAACATTGAAAAGATGAACCTTTGCTTTCAAGGGAAGCTTAGCAACCTCCTGAAAGCAATCCATCCTGTTCTTTTCAATGCTGGAACCAGTTCATTATGCATGTGTCTCAGATAATAGACAAGCTCTATGGGGTATTTATTAAATTCCAGTAGCTGACATTCTTCCTTCATTTATGTGGCTCTACATCCAGGTCTCTCCCACAGACGGGGGGATATTCCTTCCAAGGCTTTGTCCTGGATCCTCTTCTCTTTTCCCACTATGCTATTTCACTTGGTGATCTCATCAGCTTTCACGGATTCAATTATTATCCCCATGCTGATGACTCTCAGATGTACTTATCTGGCTCCAACCTCCATTCATCTCTCTTAACTGCCTCCCGGAACTAACAAGATATAGCACAAATGTCTTAAACTCAACATGTCCAAACTGAACTCATGCCTTTCCCCTCCAGACCTTCCCTCTCTCTATCTTTCCTATTACTGTGGAGGGCACCACTATTCTTCCAGTCACTCAAGGCTCATAATCTTATTTCTTTACCATCTCACTCCACATATTCATTCTGTTGCCAAATTTCAGTTATTTCTACTTTCTCATTTCTTCTCTATGACCCCTGCTCTCCTCTGACACTGTGACCAACTCATCCTAGACCCTTATCACCTCACACCCAGACTACTAAAACAGTCTACTCATTGGTCTCCTTGCCAAGTTTCTCCCTTTTTTTTTTTTAAAGCTACCAGCTATTCTACTCGTTTTCAACTCCACAAACACCAGGCCTCCCCCAGGAAAAGCTCATTACCTGAAATCACATTTTCTTAGAAACTGACTCACCTTTGATACTCCACACCTCCTCAGCACCCTCAGTTGCCTTCCCTTATGACTGGAGAGCAAAACAATAAACTTCTCTCAAGTCCTCCTTTTTTAGAGAGCTCAGGCTTTCCCCCCACTTAATTTCATTTACCATCAATTGCTTGACAAGTGCCTGAACATCATCTTCTCATCCCCTCCTCCCACTCTGACCATGAACCACACCCCCCACCCCGCTTCAGCAACATTATATATACTGTCTTCCCCCATAAGACAGCAAGATCCTAGAGGACAGAGACTGTCTCTTTTTGTTATTTGTGCTGATAGTGCTTAGCTCAGTACCAGGTACTTATAAGTGTTTGTTGACTGACTGACTTGATAAACAAACCACAACTCCTTTTGGGGATTACAGTTCTTTTTCAGGAGGCTTTTAAATAGCAGTTTCAAAACTTATCTAACCTACCACCCTCTTCTCAAAAAAACAAACAAACAAACAAAGAAAAAAAAAACTACTCAGCACCCCCCCTAAAAATCTTTCTTTAGCTCTTTGGAAGTTTAAAAAAATATTTGTGTCATTTCAAAAAATATATAATTTTTTAAATGACATCTTAAATTTAATAATTTATTGTACTGCACTGAAATTCTGATGATGCAATATTGTATCACGTAACCATATAGTTTTGTATTGTAAATAAGTCATTACACACACACACACACGCCTGACAATGCATGCTGGACTTTCAGACAATGTATGATATGCTCACCTGCCAACACTTGTTAAGACCTGTCAGCAGATTTGACCACTGACTAGTTATCACTCGCATCTTGTGTGTTTATCTGGAATATAATGTAATCACTACAACTTCTGACTCTATTATGCAACAGATGAAACATGTGCAAATGGTTTTTCAAATTCTTCTTCTCTTATGCTTCCACCGTCCCCTTATTTATTTTTATTCAAGGCCCCCCAATTTCCACTGAAGCTATTACTAACCTCTCCCCATTAGGGGGCAGAGTTACCCACTTTGGAAACCTCTGTAAAAATGTACTGGGACTTGATACAATCAGCACAATGTCATCCACAAACAGAAACATCTAGAGCAAAGGTGACCATGAAAAAGGCTTCAATATATCATTTGAAAACCAGTTAAAGTTTGGAATTTATGAGAAAACTTGGCATGATGTGAATTATTTTGGCCATTGTAACTTATGAAGGTATGGAAAGACTGTGTGATCTGCTTAAATATGAGAAGTACCCACAATGAATGAATTCATGGATCTTTTGAATTATAGCTGAACTACAGAATACTAATTTATCTGGAGACCCCCTGAGGTCATGAATTAAGTCTAGTCCAAGAAAAGGGAAGGACTCCAAATATTACTGTATTAGTGTGCGCACGTGTGTGTGTGTGTGTGTGTGTGTGTGTGTGTCTGTGTGTGGTGGCATGCATACCCATTAAAATGTGAGCATTTGCCTTCTTTTGTATCCCCAAAGCTTGGCATAGTGCCTGACACATAAGTGCTTAATAAATGCACGTTGACTGACCAGCAGCTGGCCATCAGTATCTATGTCATTTATTATCAAATGTTTCTAAGTTAAAGACTACATATGGAATATATAATGAATAGATATTAGATCTTCCTTTGATAATCTCAAAAAGTACTTTAAGAGCTTTCATTTTCATTATGAACATTAATCATAATCATAGTGAGGAATCTTCAAAGTGTTCATTATTAATGGAACTATCAAGTTAGAAGAATGTAGCAAAAGAAAATCTGTATTTAGTATTCTCTCCTGTCACAACTGTTTGCAATAAGCCATAGACCAATGAACACCCAGATATATAAGGACACTATGTCAATGATACACAAATAACATGTTTTGAAAGTTCTTCATTCAGTGATATTCATTTAGAACCTTCTGAACTGAGCTACTTCCTAGAATCTCTTGAATTTTTTCCTCTTTTTCTCAATCTTAGAACAATCTTCGGAATTTTAAGAAACTTTTTACTAAAGAAGCAAGACTTACCTGAAGTTGATGTAGTTCTTCTTGCCCTCAAAATTGGATAGCTTCCAACCTCTAAAGATTTTGTTAAGTCAAGATCATGTAAAATCAGAAGATAACCAGAAGAGGTTGAAATCAGCATTTTGGAACAGTCTGGAGTTAACCTCATCCGCATAAGAAAACGTGTATGAAAGAATTTCTTGTGTGGACATCCATCTTCTGTGCACCTAAAGATCAGAAGTAGTTGTCATTTAATAGATATTTACCCAGATAATTCCTAAGCATTGCTTTTAAAATACTATTAACTGTTAGTAAAAAAAAAAAAAAAGTTAACCTAACTATAATACATTTTCATTTGTCCAGAACAGCTGGAGATTAAAGCAGAGTATATCTTTCAAATCCAAGACTACTACCATACAAGAGTAGACAGTTTCATGAATTGCTGTGTCCAGAAGTGATTTGTTGCCTGGTGGCCAATTTCTTGGTTAAGTACTTCTCTGTATCAAATGGGACAAAAAAAACTGTTGCTAACTTGTACCCAAAGCCTTCCAGTTTGCACTCTAGTGGTACAAACCTTGAGAATTCAATCACCTCCTTGTTAGAATGAAGCACTGGGATAAGATTTTAGTTGAAGATACACTCTATTTACACACATGCATACATATCTCACAATTATTTAAGTATTGACATATGGTAAAGAATACAAATTAAAAGGAAAATAACAGTACTTCTTTGAAAATTGAGAAAAACCATCTGGGATCTTACTGTATTTAAGGTTCATCATTATAAACATTAACTATTACTATAGTATGTATAAGGTATAGATTATAATGAATCTGTACTATGCTTAAAATACTTAAAATTGTCCCCCTTTTATTCCTTTAAAAAATAAATATAGTAACAGTTTGACTACTTGTTCATTGTGTCTCTCATGAAAGTAGAACAAGAGGAAAAAAGTGATTTTACGAACTATTTCTTTGGATACTAGATAAATAAGTTTACTGAACAAATATTTCCTATCCCATCAAAGAAGAAAAACAACTTTCAAATAGCACAAGGAATACAGAGAGCAGTAGAAGAAAACAAGAAAGCCCCAAAACTGCTTTAGCTAACAACTCTTTGCCAACTGAAGCAATAATGGGAAAAAGCAACAATTCTTTAGAGTAAGTTCTTAATTATGGATTTGGATAGATCCCTTAACCTACGAAAAAAATTACATCTTTATTTCACTATAATTGGTTTCCTTTATAATCATTTTAGATTTTCTTACTAGCTGTGTGACCTTGGGCAAATCACTTAACCCTGTTTGCCTCAGTTTCCTCATCTGTAAAATGAACTGGAGAAGGAAATGGCAAACTACTCCAGTGTCTTTGCCAAGAAAATCTAAAATGGGGTCACAAAGAGTTGGACACAACTAAAAAATTACTGAACTGAAATATTTTACGTATTTAAAAACATTATTCTGAGAAAAGGTCCAGAGGCTTTATCAAACTGATGACAAAGAGGTCAATGACACAAAAAGGTTAAGAATGCCTATATTATAAAGTGGTGTAAAAAGAACCAGAAGAACATTGTACACAGAAGGAGCAATAGTGTAATAATTATCAACTGTGAAATTCTTGCTACTATAATCTATACGATGATCAAAGGACTTATACAGAAAAATGCTATCTACATCCAGAGAGAAAATTAAGGAACTCTGAGTTACTTATTGAAGCATACTTTTTTCCACTTAAATTTCTTGCCTTTTAGGGGGACAACATGTTTAATATGTTTTATATGACTTCACATATATGACTGATATCTACTGCTTACATTCTCAATGGGTGGGGAAGGACCCGAAGGGATGAAGAGAACTGGGAACTCAAAATTTTTAAAATTAACGTTAAGACAAATTATTTTTTTTTTAAGCAATTGGGGTTAAGTAACTTGCTCAAGGTTACATGGCTAGTCATTATTTATGCGTGGGTGCTCATTTTCTGAGGCCGGATTTGATCTCAGGTCATCCCAACTCCGAGGCCAGCGCTCTTACTCACTGTGCCACCTAACCGCCCCTGACAAATTATTTTTTTTTAAATGCCTACATTAGAGAACAAACTTATTTGTAAAACAATGGAGGAAGAAAGTGAAAGATGTGTTATCATCTATGTTATGTCAAAAAAAAACCACACCCAGAACCTATATGATCACAACTACAAAACACTTCTCACACAAATAAAATCAGATCTAACCAATTGGAAAAGTATCAATTGCTCGTGGCTGGGTCTAACTAATATAATAAAAATGACAATTTTACCCAAACTAAATTATATATTTAGTGCCATACCAATCAATTTACCAAAAAAACTACTTTTTTAGAGTTAGACAAAATAATAACAAAATTTATTTGGAAAAACAAACGGTCTAGAATATCAAGGGAATTAATGAAAAGAAATGCTAGGGAAGGTGGACTAGCTATGCCAGATTTTAATCTGTATTATACAGCAGCAGTCATCAAAACTGCTTGGTACTGGCAGAGGAGTAGAGTAGTGGATCAATGGAACAGATTAGGTGCAGGAGACCCAGCAGTTAATGAATATAGTAATCTATTGTTTGATAAACCCAAAGACCCCAGTTTCTGGGATAAGAATGCACTATTTGACAAAAACTGCTGGGAAAACTGGAATACAGTATGGCAGAAACTGGGCATAGATCATTATCTAACACCATATACCGAAATCAAGTCCAAATGGGTGCATGATCTAGGTATAAAGGATGATACTGTAAGCAATCTGGGAAAGCAAGGAATAGTTTACCTGTCAGATTTGTGGACAGGAGAGGCCTTTAGGACCAAACAAGAATTAGAGAGCATTATAAAATGCAAAATGGATAATTTTGATTACATTAAATTGAAAAGCTTCTGTACAAACAAAGCCAATGTAACCAAGATCAAGAGGGAGGTGGGAAATTAGGAAAGAATTTTTACAACCTATGTCTCTGACAAAGGACTCATTTCTAAAATATACAGAGAATTGATTCAAATCTATATGAATACAAGTCATTCCCCAATTGATAAATGGTCAAAGGGTATGAACAGACAGTTTTCAGAGAAAGAAATTGAAGATATCTATAAGCATATGAAGAAATGCTCTAAATCACTAGTGATTAGAGAAATGCAAATCAAAACAACTCTGAGATACCACATCTCTCCAGTCAGATTGGCTAAGATGACAAAACAAGAAAGTGACAAATGCTGGAAAGGATGTAGGTAAATTGGAACACTAATGCATTGCTGGTGGAGTTGTGAACTGATCCAACCATTCTGGAGAGCAATCTGGAACTATGCCCAAAGGGCTATAAATAATTTCATACCCTTTGACCCAGCAATAGCACTTCTAGGGTTATATCCCAAAGAGATCATAGAAGTGGGAGGAAGACCCATATGTACAAAAATATTTATAGCAGCTCTTTTCATGGTTGCAAAGAATTGGAAATTAAAGGGGTGCCCATCAATTGGGGAATGGCTAAACAAGTTGTGGTATATGAATGTAATGGAATATTATTGTGCTATAAGAAACAAGGAGGAGACGGTTTTCACATTTACCTGGAGAGGCTTATAGAAACTGATACTGAGCGAGAAGAGTAGAATCAGGAGAAATTTGTATACAATCACAGACACAACATATGTGTGATGACCAACTATGATGGACTGGACTCTTTTCAGCAATGCAGTGATATAAGTCAATCCCGAAAGACTCATGAAAGAGAGAAATGCGACATCCAGAGATATAACTAGAAAGAACTGAGCTTGAATCCTGATGGAAGCAAACTACTTGATCTTTTTCTTTTCATTGTTTGGTTTTATTTCTTCTTTACCATTTTACATCCCACCTAGTACAATATGCCTTTGTAACTGGACTAATGTCTAATATGAAAATATTTGCAGATCCTATACTGGACTACATGCTGTCGGGGGGTGGGGTGGAGGGAGGTAAAGGAAATTTGAAAATCAAGGATCTATGGAATTGAATTTTGTTAACTGAAACTAAACTAATAAATTAATTAAAAAAAAACCCACAATAAAATATAGTGGAGGGGAAAATGAGCCTGTTTAAAAAATTAGCATAAGCCAAAACATTCCAATCACATTTAGAGTTGACCTTAGATGGAAGAAACAATAGAGATGAAGTGGAAGAGATCAATCAGTGTGTTTATATTCATCCATTCTTATCATCAATGACAGTGGAACATCTATATGGAATCCTATGTATTGTGCGAGTAAATGGAAATTGCCAATTAACAACATGAAACTGAGGAATTATTAGGCCTAATTAAATACATAACATACAGAAATCTGTGCTGTAAGCACAGGTTTACACAATGGTAAAGGTACTTGGGGATCTATTTTCAAAATATCCAAAAAGGAAAAATTCCAGAAAAACAAAAAAATATCACAGATACTATCATCTCCCTCTCTCCCCTCAAAAACAAACAAACAAACAAACAAACCCAAACAAATTACTGGGAAAGAGACCAGCATCTACTGACATATAGGTTAACTTTCTCATCTCTGTAAAATTGCTGCAAGACTGTCTATTCAATGGACAATTTTGATTACACAACACTGAAAAGTTTTTGCACAAACAAAAGTAACAGTTACAATTGGAAGGAGAAGACTTAAATGCAGCAAAGTTCTCTGAAAAAAGTCTGATATGAAAGATATATAGGGAATAGAAATGTCTATTTAAAAACGGCCATTCACCAACAGAAAAGAATTCCAAACATATGAACAGACAGTTTTCAAGGAAAGGCAAGCTACCAACAATATGAAAAAAAAAAAAGTCCAAATCACTAAAAATAAGAAAAATACAAGTTCAAATAACTTTAAAGTTTCACCTCACATACATCAGACTGGTGTAGAAACACAAAATATCTTCATAGTAATATACTGTTAGAGAAGTTATTAAGCGGTTGTTAAGGTATTCTAGAAAATAATTCGGAACTATACCCAAAAAATCACTAAGCTATGCCTACGCTCTGAGTTTATTACTACTAGGCTCATGCCCCAATAGACCAGACTGAGGGAAAGGATCACCTTTTGTTGTAACAAATACCTGGAAAATTAGGGAATGGTTGAACAAAAAAATGGCATACGAAGTTAACAGAACAGTATTGCACCCTAAGAAATACAGAGAGCTTAAAAAAAACTGGGGAAGATTTGTACAAACTGATGCAGAATATAGTGAGCAGAACCAGATGAGTATTTATCTTCCTCTTGGTAAAGACAGAGTAGAATACAGATATAAATGAGACATGAATGAGATATACATTTTTACTTTCATCCAAACAGAAATCATTTTGCTTAATTAAGCTCATTTGTTGCAGAAGGGGGGGTGGAGTGGGTGGACAGACAAGTGAAACAATATAATAATTTTAAAAAAACAACACAAAAATGTTATGAAACATTTCAAAAATATACATAAGAAAACAAGAACATTCAGAAGAGGACAAAGACATGCAGAGCAATGTTGGTTATATCCCGTGACATTTTATATATATTTTAAAAAACAAGCTCTATGTAACCAATTCAGTTTCATACAATCCACTTTTTTCTATCCTTTGTATATGTAAATATTAATGTTTATTGATCATTTTCTAGTCCATAATAATTTTTTTAATCAAATGAAACACAAAACAGGGAGATACACATCAAAGATATTAGCAGTGTCATGTAGGGTAGTGGCATCACACACAAATGGAAACAGAGGTCACTAAAGGTCACATATTGACTTAGAAAACCACATAAAAATTATCTATGTTCTACTGTATTTTGTTAAATATTTTCCAATTACATTTTAATCTGGTTCGAGGATGCAACAGGATGTGTTGCAGAGTCCTATATTTAATACCTCTTATGTTGGATATTCAGCATAAAATCCAAATGGAAATTTCTCTATATAGATGGTAAGGTTCTCCTGATACTTTTGTTCATAAATTTAGATTTGTAATTTTGATTTTTATCAAGCCCTTTATCTTCAATAAAATTCACTGCAACTCAAAATAAAATGGTCTAACAATCAACACAGGAAAAGCCAAAAATATTAAGAAAACATTTTGGATTCTTAAAAACTAGAATAGACGGCCTGAGTTTTATTAGAGTGTGTGTGCTGAGAAAGTGAAAGTACTATAGATAGAAAGCTTGTTTGCTCATTCTTCAAGCCTACTTCCTGACTTTATATTAGGTGGTGTACACTGATAGGAATGTCTGGGCTAGTCTTCCTTTAGTGAACTTTTGTACCTCTTTTTCCATTTGTCCAATTCTGCTTTTTAAGGCATTCTCCTCCCTGGCTTTTTGGGCCTCTTTTACCATTTGGGTTAGTCTATTTCTTAAAGTGTTATTTTCTTCAGTATTTCTGGGGTCCCCTTTACCAAGCTGCTGACTCTTTTTCATGATTTTCTTGCATCACTCTCATTTCTCTTCCCAATTTTTCCTCTACTTCTCTTATTTGATTTTCAAAATTCTTTTTGACCTCCTCCATGACCTGTAACCAATTCATATTTTTCTTGGTGGCTTTTGATACAGGAGCTTTGACTTTGTTGTCTTCTTCTGGTTGTATGTTTTGATCTTCTTTGTCACCAAAGTAAGATTCTATAGTTTGACATTTTTTTTATGCAGTTTACTCATCTTCCCAGCCAAATACTTGACTTTCTGTCAAGGCAAGACTCTGCTTCCAGTGAGGGTGGGTTACTGTCCCAGGCTTCTGGGATTTTGTATCAGCAGCTGGACCCTCCACTGTCTGTGGGCCCAGAACTCCAGAAGCAGCCACTATTGCTGCTACTGCCTCCACCACCCAAGGGCTGGGGCCAGACTGTGCACTCTTCTTTCACCCAGGTTCCACAGAGTTCCCCCACTGACCTTCCATACTGTTCTTGGAGTTTGTGGGTTGAGAAGTCTGGAAAATGCCACAGCTGCCAGCAATTCAATCCCCTGAGACCTGCTCAGGCCCTGTCTGTACCAGGCACAGCCCAGGCCAAACTGTACTCCACTCCCAGCCTGATTTGATATATCCTTTCTATTGTCCTTCTAGGCTGTCTTGGACTAGAGATGTGTTTCACCCTGTCATTTTGTGAGTTCTATAGCTCTAGAATTTGTTTAGAGTCATTTTTTACAGGTACTTGGAAGGGCTTAGGGGTGAGCTCAAGCGAGTCCCTGCTTTTACTTCACCATCTTGGCTTTGCCCCCTCTGGGCTAGTCTTCCTACTGCTTTTTTGGGGTATGAGGTATTGTATTATTCTACAATCTCAGAGAGAGCTCAGATTGGAGCCCTGCAAGTTTTCAGTATTTCCAAAGTGTGATGGAAAAGTCCATGGAAAAGTCTGATTTTTAACCCCCTAGTCTAGGCTCCCCAAGTTTCTGACTCAAATTTTGGGTTAGCCCCTGGCTAGCATTCTAGGAGACTGCTGCTACTGTCAGTCACCATAAGCCAGGATGGAAAGTGCTGCTGGTTCAGAGTGACAGAACTGCAAGATCTCCTTTGGTTTGAATTCTTGCCCTAATTATTCCACTGTAGGCTTCAGACTGGGCTAGAGGCTAGAAATGAGATTTCTTCTTTGTTCCTGGGTGCAGAGACACACAGTCACTGTCTGTTTCTAAACTTCTTCCTTTCTCTATATAGCAGAGAACGGCTCTTTACTCTGGAATGCCACCCCTAGCCATAGGTTCCTCTTCCATCTACCCTGGATTTGTGATACAAAACTGAGTAATGAGTGACTGAGCTGCCAGCTGGTACTTGCTCCTGCATCCTACACAAATTTAGGTCCCTCTATCCTGAATCTGAGACTTCTTGCCTTTGTGCACAGCCTCTCTCTTTTCCCCAAAATGGAGTGCTCCACAATGATATTCTTCTGGCCAGACCCTATCTTCAAATATTCACAGACTTCTCTGTCTCCTTATGCCAACCTGGGCTAAAAAAATGATTCAATGTGATTTTGTTTTCCTTGAATTCTCCAATTAGGATTCAGTCGAGTACATTTGTTAGATTTATTTGAAGAAGGGGGGAATGAGGGGCAGCTAGGTGAAGCAGTGAATAGAGTATCAGTCCTGGAGTCAAGAGGACTTGAGTTCAAATCCGGCCTTAGACATTTAACCTTTCTAGCAAGTCACTTAACCCCAACTGCCCTCCAAAAAAATGAAGAAGAAGAAGGAGGAGGAGAATGGGAAACCATTTGCTGTACTCTATCCTACACCCTAACAATCTATTGATGAAATATTGGAAGAACTGGGGTATCTCTTAGATTGAGTGAAGCTGTAGGGAAGATATATAAAACTATATACACTGTTACCATCTCTACCAGCACAGTGAGTAACGAGAGTCCAGATCTATCAGTAGACTAAACAATACTAATGTTCTCAAAATGTAATGTCAGTTTAATTTTAATTTTCCATTAACTTAAGAAATTCTACTAATTCCTTGCCCAATTTTTAAAATGGTTATTTCTCAAAAACTTGCTTTAATTAACAAATGTTAAACATGAAAAACAAGTGAAAAACATCAGTAAGATTTCCATCTAAAATCACATAATAGTCATCTTTTTCTTTTTGCTTTTTTTTTGGAGGGCAATTGGGGTTAAGTAACTTGCCCAAGGTCACACGGCTAGGTTTTTGTTTGTGTGTGCAAGTGTCTGAGGCCGGATCCGAACTCAGGTCCTTCTGACTCCAGGGCCGAGGCTCTACTCACTGTGCCACCTAGCTGCCCTGTATAGTCATCTTTTTCATAAAACTTAAAATGCATTTGTAACTTTCTTTGTTTAATAGATAAGAAAGTATGCATTCCCTTTAATACATGATGCATCCGTAGAAAAAAGGTAATGATAATATTACCTTACATCTATAGAACACTTTACAATAAACTGACATACATTTCTCATTTGCTCCTTTAAGGGAGATAGAACTCTCCATTATTATTACCATTATACAAATGAAGAAACTAATTCCAAGAAAATTAAGTATTGTACCCACAGTCACATGTCTGATACACTCAAATCTTCAGACTCTTCTTTCCACTACAGTAGGTTGCCTTGAGATAAAAAATAAACAACAATGGGGTATTGTAACAACTCCCTAATTAGCCATAATTATTCATGAAACTATCTACTAAGGATAGCAGTATATAACTTATACCAGTGGACAGTGTACCCAAGAAATAAAAGTACTAAAATAACAGTTTCCTAGTCTGCTAACACTGATTCATATATACTACAGACTTGCAGCATACATCCAACCCATTTTCTATTATCATTCTAAAGCAAGGGTTCTTCACTTTTTATGTATGTTACAGCCTCTTAAAGCCTATCAGCCCTTCTCAGAATAATCTTTTTAAATGTATAAAATAAAATACATTGAGTTATAAAAGAAATCAATTATATTTAAATACAACTATAAAAAATATTTTTTAAAAAAAGTCTGCAAACCTCAGGTTAAGAACTGGTACCCTAAAGGGTGAGATTGGTGCTGCGAAAAGTCTACCACATCAGAAGGGTCAAAACAATTCCAAATGTTTAACAATACCGAGTGGAGCCCAAATAGATTAAAATATAATTGAGAAATATTTCATAAAACAAGTAAAAATAAAATAGAACAAAGATAACATTAATATGTGGTTTCCAAGTCAATATATGGCCTGCAGGGATCCTTATGTACAGTTTTGTGGCTCCCCACTTCATTTCAGTTTGACATCCACTGGTCTCCATCATTCTCTCTCTCTCTCTAAATCACAGATTACATCACAAAATTTCACTACTTGTACCATTTATTCTCTGAAATAACTTTTTAGATCTGCCTTTTTTTTTTTTTTGCTTTTTGGAGGGCAATTGGGGTTAAGTAACTTGCCCAAGGTTACACGGCTAGGTTTTTTGTTTGTGTGTGCGTTAAGTGTCTGAGGTCGGATCCGAACTCAGGTCCTTCTGACTCCAGGGTCGACGCTCTACTCACTGCGCCACCTAGCCGCCCCTAGATCTGGCTTTTCTATATCAGGTATTATAGAGATTAAGGGCTACACCTGTGTTTCATCAGTATGAAATCCTCCTTGATGGGGAAATATCCTCTACCAATGTAGGCTGGCACTTTATTTGCCACTGGAAGTCTCAGAGAGTTGCCCATAACAAACAGAATAAGCAACTTGCCAGTATGTGTGAGAGGCAGGATCTGAACCAAGATCTTTCTGGCTTAAAAGTCAGCTCTTTATCCACTATGCGATGATGCTTCTCTTTAAAGTAACAGCACATTGTAAATATAAAGTTTCTTAAATGACAATTTTTTTCACTTTGACAACTAATATTTTAGCACAAGAAAATTCAAGTAAAAATATTGCATTATAAATACTAAGTTAGACAGGAAAAATGAGAAAACATTCTTCAACAAAGACTATTTTAGGTAAAAAGCATTATCTGTACAAGTACTAGAGAAGTAATCAATTAATATAATACACTTCAGTTCTAAACAGGGAATCATGAAAATATTTCTCTTTAAACCAGACAGGCTCATTTTGTAGACACTTCTTAATTAATCTATTAAGTTTTGGTGTGCTTTTCAAATTCTTCAAATAGAAGAAGTGACTAGGAAACAGCAAATTATAGTCTCATGATATGAATCTTCTCCTTGTTGTTCAGTCATCTTCTGCTCTAAAGATCTATAAACAAACAGGTGAATTTATTCAGTTTACTCTGTTCCCCTCCTCACAAACCTGTTAGTGTCCCAAATGATGACATTTCCATCGAATCCTGATGTAACTAAGAGTCTTGTATTAGTGTCATATTCAATGTTCTTCACCCAGCTAGTGTGACCATGTAAAGTACACACTTTTGAGTTTAATTTTCTCAGATCCCAAAGGGCTATTGTAGTGTCGTCAGAACATGTTGCAAACAGTCTATTATCCAGAAACCTACCAAAAAAAAGGAAAAAGGAAAATCAGTTCATTTTCTCTTAATAAATAAAATATAGTCAGAAATATCTCCAACAATCTCATATCAGAATAGTAAAAAACAAAACAAAACATGTCACAAAATGTTTTTAGAGGGTCAAGTTGAAATACAGTCAGGACAAAGAAAGACATTCTCAGTTTCTGTTTGGGATGGGAAATAAAACAGGCACAAGATAACAGAAATCTTAACGTGTAACTCATAATCCAAAGCAAATCTGTGCCACATATATGTACCACATATAATAAAAAACTTTAGTGCCAATGGAAGACATATTGGCAAGGGGATTACCATGGACATAGCTATTTAAGGTAAATGAGTGTTATTAATTAAAGTTGACCAAAATGGCGTTTTTAGTCTGTTTATAAATATGGAGCTAGAAAGAAGCTTAGAGGTCCATCTATTTTCAGCCTCTTCATTTTAGAGATGAGTTAAACTAAGGCTCATACAGGTTAAAGTAAATAAGCAAGTACCTGAAGCAAAACATTTACAATGGTCTTCCCCTTTATATAACTAAATGGATTTATAAGCATTAGTACCAAAAGTTGCCAAATGGCAGATTCAATGTATTTGGCCAAATAGTAACAAGAAATAATCTTAGAACAACTAAATAAAAGAATTTTAAACTTGTAATTTTATAACAACAACAATAATTTACATCTATATGGTATTTTAAGGTTTATATAAGCCTGATTCCCAACCCTCAGACTACAATACTGATTCCCAATCCAAAGGTTCTCCATTACTATACAATAACTCTCAATGTTTACTCTGTCTTTAATTTTGATTAAATGGATTTTGAAGTTGTATTAATTTTTAAATTTTACAAATATAGTAAAAATTTCATTAAATGGGAATATATCCCAGATATAAGTACATACCCCTCCCCAACACACACACACACACACACACACACACACACACACACACACACACACACACACACACACACAATTTGGCAACATCTTATCATTGAAATATTTACTTCAAAGCAATAAAATAAATTTTAAAATAAAGTGTTTTGATATGTTCACTAACCAATACTTTTTCCCTCTCTAAAAATATACTCCCAAAAGTACAATGGGAAGTAAGCAACCAAAAAAGGGCACTCAAGTGTTAAGATTGCCTAAAATTGCAACTGAGTTAGAAATCTACCATTCCCGGGGCGGCTAGGTGGCGCAGTGAGTAAGAGCGTCAGCCTCGGAGTTGGGATGACCCGAGATCAGATCCGGCCTCAGAAAATGAGCACCCACGCATAAATAATGACTAGCCGTGTAACCTTGAGCAAGTTACTTAACCCCAATTGCTTAAAAAAAAAAAATCTATCATTCCCACATCCACTTAATCACCAAAGTAGGAAACCCCTACAAATAAGGAATGTCAGGACTGAATGATGAATCAATGGTATGGATTCAAACTCCATTATCCTCCCCCCAAAACAATAAACATGCTGTGTATCAAGGGAATTTTCCTCCTTTCACTTGAGTAATCAATAGAAGAAAAAAAAGCACATTGTCAGATATACAAGTTCTAACTACAAAATAATACTGGATATCTGCAACAATTCATTTTTGGGAAAATACTAATCTCTGAATAAGAAAGAACCCTTCATGGATACACCAATTGTAGTCTTCAATTCTATAGCCAACCATGCTCAAAGTCTTCCTGGTAATATAAAATAAAGGTAATATGGATAAATAAAACCTACAGGTAAAAAAAAATGTTTATTCACTAACCATAGACTCCCTGTCCCCCAAACCCATCCATTTTACTAAAGCTGACAGAGAAAAATTGACAAGAGCTTATTTCTCCAGTTATCTTTCATTCTACTGAAATTTATTTGCAACTACACATAATTAAATATACAGTACCCACATTCACTGACCCCCAAGATAACTTATCCTTTCCAGCAGAAGTGCTAATGAACTGCAGAATGTAGAAAAAGAGGTAGAAATGCAAGGAATCCAGACAATCAGCCCTTTTTCCCTCCCCAAAACTTAGCAGTCTATGAAATGGAGGGCTCAATGCAGCACCCCCTCCCAAAAAAAGGAGCCTTAAGACAACTGGAAAGTCTTATCACCTATTATTAATCAATTCCAAGAGAATATACTAGACTAAAATCAGAAGATGCACTAGGAAAAAAAAAAGAGTCCTGAACTCTCCTTAATCACCCATACATACCTGGAAAAACCCCAGTTCAGTTCTATTGCATCAAAAATCCACCTACATATCCACAAAGACACCTAGGAGTACAAACAATATAAGATCCTACAATACTGTAAAACTTCAGCAACATCTTAAATTGTCTTGAACATTCTATTAATTGGTAACTGCGATGGCTTAAATAGGATGAAATGCCCTATCTTTTCCCCAATTCTTCCAATTTGTGTTCCTTGCAAAGCTGAATCCTTTAAATAATACCTGAGATAATCTGTACCAGATTTCATACCGTCTTGGAAAGGGGGGAAGGAAGGGAGAAAAAAATTTGGAACTCAAAATTTTGTACAAGTTAATGTTGAAAACTATCTTTGCATATAATTGGAAAAATGAAATACTATTAAGTGGAAAAAATATCTGATATATATATATTAGTTTTAAAACTCATGGCAAAAATATTACATAGTATAGCATGAGTTTAAATTGAAAGAAAAATACAAAAAAGACCAAATTACATTTCAAACATTTAAAATTCTAAAGATGAATGAATATTTTTCCATGTTCCATAATTAGACATATTAACCTTAACAAAAGTATAATTTACTTTAAAATACAAAACATGAGTAAAAAAATTGAAGAAAAAAATATGTGGCACTACAAGAATACTAGCTAGAATCAATGATTTAACAGCAAATTACCATGTAAAAACCACCTGGATTATAAGAGTAAACTTATCATAGGGAGTACAATTTAAATGTCATTTTTTTCTCTACCACCACCAGAAGCAAAAAAAAAAAGGCTCTGCACAATGATTAGTTTTTTTTAACTCATATATTCCCACAAGATAACATTTTTTGTAATACCCAAAATCTACAAAGTAACACTTCCCTTAACCAGATATCTCTTATCAAGCGACTTCAACTTTCTCTAACAACGGGCCAATAAACCCAAAGCTCTCTGAACCCTAAAGCCTCTGAGATGAAACTCATATATTTTAATCACGGCAGAACCTTTGCTCACTTGGAGCAGATTTACTAAACATACACATAAATTTTAAAATGTGGTAGAACAGAAGTTGGGAGTCCTAGTTCTAACCACCAATGATTAGCTATGTGACTCTGGGCAACTCAGTGAGCCTCAATTTTCACATCTGTAAAATTAAGAGATTGTACAAGATAAATGGCAAGGTCCCTTTCAGTGCTAAAAATCAAAGACCCTGAGGAACCTTGGTTATCTGTTTTCACAGTCAATAGAAAAGACAATAAATAAGGTTAGAGCAAGCACACTGACATCGATAGAAGAGAGACAGAAAACTATTAAAATGAAGCAAAAGGAACCAAAAAGTACAGCAGGAAAGAGTTACCTCATATAGAGGCAACTCCCCCCAACCCAAAACCATATACACATGAAAATACTAGAAGGCTGGGGCAGCTAGGTGGCAAAGTGAATAGAGGATGGGCCCTGGAGTCAGGAGGACCTGAATTCAAATTCGGCCTCAGACATTCAACACAAAAACTAGCTGTGTGACCTTGGGCAAGTCACTTAACTCCAGCTGCCCTCCAAAAAAATCACAAAAAACAAAAATGCCAGCGGGCACCACTATATTGTAGCAGAGTATAACTACAAATCATATGTCATGAGTCATAAAGACAAGTTTAAATCACATTGTGTTTAAGTAGGTAAAGAAGTGTAAAATACATTCTGAGGAGAGACAGAAATGTATAGGTATACACACACAGATATACACACACGTTTTAAGCACATATAATGATATGCATATATACATGTGTACGTCTATTTAACAGAAGTTTTCGTTCCCAAGGGAATAAGGTTATTTGAAATATCCAAAGGCATAGAAAACATCTCACTCCTCAAAGATATGCAAAAAATGAGATATTTAGTGTTTCCAACACTTTGCAAAACATAACATTTTAAGGCCACACTGAGCTCTTACTATTTTCTATAAATAACTTACTAACCTGATATTATTTACACAGTCTTCATGAGCTTCAGAAAGCGTTTTTATATGCTTCGAAGATATGGGATCAAAAAGAAGAACTTCAGTCTGTTCACAAGCAACTGTCAACACTGACCTAAAAGAAAGTAAACATTATTTTTTTTTAAAGATTCCTAGCATTTCTTTTAGTCAATAAAGTCTTACTCTTTTCAGTGAAACTATGCTTACTCGTGTCCATTTTACATTCAATTTCTAAATTCGACATTTACCAAGACCCAAATATCAATATTTACATGGCTAACAAAAATACTTAAATTAATTTCAGAGGTATGCTTTATTTCACATAAATACATTAAAATATTAGGAAAAATATACTTTTGATCATATATTTCTACCAATGTAGATAGGCTAAGCTGATAAAGTAGATCCACAATCTATTTAAATCAGATCAAATAGTCCGTGATCCTGTATATACTTCCTGACCATCAGTATATGTAAATGCTTCAAAGAATAACTATTACGTATATAATTATACAAGTTTAAAGCAATGATTATTTAATCTGACTTTTGACTTCATCACTAAACTGAAACAGATCTCTCCAAAGTTGCCAATGATCTTTTTTTCTCTGTCCTCATCCTTCAATGTTGCATTTGATATTGTTAACCACCTATTCTTTTTGAATGGCCTCTCCTCTGTGACCTCTCCTGAAACTATTCTCTTGATTCTCCTACTCTACACGTCTAACTGCTCTTCCTTAGTCTCCTTTTCTGGTTCATCTCCAGATCATAAACCAAAGCTATGGGTACTCTCCAAGCCTTTTTTCACAATACTCTCTTTGGTGACCTCATCAGCTCCCATGGTTAGTTTAAGTATCATCTCTAATACCAATGACTCCCAGATTCAGAATACCCAGACTCAGTGTTGCCCCTGAGCTTCAATTTCAAATCACTAATTTCCTATTGGATATTTCAAACTCGATATCCTGGAGGCATCTCAAACTCAACATTTCCAAAACCAAACCCAATTCCTTTCCTCTCAAACATATCCCTCTTCCAAACTTACCAATTTCTACAGAAGGCGCTACCATTTTTCCTAGTCCTTAACTTTGGCATTATAACATTGTAACAACTCATTATTCTTTCTTACCTCATATAACCAATCAGTTGCCAAATCTTAACAGTTTCTGCCTCCACAACATCTCTCACACCCACTCCATCTACTTACACAGCTACCACCTCCTTGGTTTAGGCCCTCAATGCTTTTCCCCTACATTACTGCAGTATCTTAATTGGTCTCCTGACTCAAGTCTCTCTCCAACTTCAGTCCAACCTCCACATTACAGCCAAAGTGATTTTCCTTAAGGGTCAATCTGACCACATCACTGTCCTAATCAATATATTCCAATGATTTCTATTGCCTCTCCTCTGTTTCGCTTTTAAAACTATTCTAAACCTGGCTCCAACTTATCTTCATAATCTCATTGTCCATTATTCCCTTTGCATAGTCTGGGATCCAGCTAATCTGGCTTTCTCCCTGGTTCTCAAACAGAATTCCCCATCTCCTATTTCTGTGCCTTTGCAAAAAGCTAGATCTAGAAAAGTTTGAGGAAAAAAAATTTTTAAATCAATGGATTACCTGAAAGTCATGAACAAAAAAGGAATCTTGACTTCATTATTTCAAGAAATCACGGGGCAGCTAGGTGGCCCAGTGAGTAAGAGCACCGGCCTCGGAGTTGGGATGACCCGAGATCAAATCCAGCCTCAGAAAATGAGTACCCACACATAAGTAATGACTAGCCGTGTAACCTTGAGCAAATTACTTAACCCCAATTGCTTTAAAAAAAAAAAAAAGAAATCAGAAAAGAAAAGTCCAGATTTCTTAGAACCAAAGGTCAAAAAGGTGTTGCCTCCTGAAAGAAACTCCAAAATGAAAACTTGGGAGAACATTATAGTTAGCTAGCATTTCCAGGTCGGAAAAAAAAATACTGCAGCCAGAAAGAAAAAATTCAAGAACCAAAGAACCACAGTCAGGATCATACATGATTTAGCACCTACTACTATGAAGAAAGGGCAGCTTGCACAGTGGATAGAGTGCTGGAGTCAGCAAGACTTATCTTCCTGAGTTCAAATCTGGGGAAGTCCTTTAACCCTGTTTGCCTCAGCTTCTTTATCTGTAAAATGAGCTGGAGAAGGATATGCTTCAGTATCTTAGCCAAGAAAACCCCAAAAGCGATCATGAAATGTCAGGCATTACTGACAATGACTCAACAAACTGAGAATTCAGAGAGCTGAGAATTCAAGAGGGCAAAGGATGTATAATTCAGCAGAACTGAATCTAATCCTAATGTGGGGAAAATGGACCTTTAATGAAAAACAGGACTTCCAGGTGTTCCTGATGAAAGAACCAAAACTGCATAGAAACTTCAAAGTTCTAACACTAGAGTGAAGAAAAACAAAAAAGTAAACACAAACTAACAACGATAAAGGACCAAGTAAGAATAAGTTGCTTACATTCAAATAGGGGAAGATAATAAATGTGTCCTCTCTGAACCATATAATCATCAGGTGTCACAGAGAGGGAGTCCAATTAATTAGACAAGGCAATTTCACAAAGGTGATAGTGTCTTGAGGGTCCAAGAATGGAAAGGGAGGTGGAAGGGAATATTCTAGGAAAGGAAAAGGTTCGGGAAAATTATTTTACTTAATTTGGGTATAGTGGTGGAAGTTTATAAAAACAAGGAGGAACAGGTCGGGGGGAACAGATGACATGAGCTTCACTGTCATTTGAACTGTTCAAAGGAGAGAATGCATATACATATATATGTTAGCTATGGAAAGATTAACAGTTCCTTATCAAAAAGGAAGAAAGAGAATTTATATTCTCAGAACACGCATCAGGTTAAAAATTTACTGAAATATTTTTAGATATTTCCCTTTTTTTTCCCATCCTTTCATACATGGAATGAGGGAATTTGCTTTGCATGACTACACATGTCTGTAAAGGACTTTGTTTTTCTTGCCTTCTCAATGATGGAGGGAGGGGAAAGGGAGAGAAAAAATTTGTACCATAACATAAAATGGAAATTAAAAAAATACTTTTGGAGTAAACAGAACTGACTTCATAAAGCAATAGTAAAGGTTGACAAAAGCTATAGGCTATAGCTAAAGGCTGAATGTAACCAAAAGTGGTTCTGATAAACCAAGTAGAATCAAAAGGGGCTCTATGTACAATACACATGAACTCCAAAGTTGACAAAGAAATAATGAATGAGTGATTTATATTTAGTTATGGAAATAGAGGGGCTTAAGGTGGCAGTTCCTGCCCTGTGGAATTACAGAAAGGTTATCCTATTAAAAAAAAAAAAGACTCCTCAGAAATGGAGTTTTAACCTAATGCTCAAGGATTATAAGGAACAAAAAGAAAACCCAATTAAAGTTATGTATCACTGATTGGGCTCAGGATCTGTTAATTATTGAATTCCTATCAATGACCCTGTCATAGGGAGGTTAAAAGAAGAACAAGTAGAAGGGGCAGTAAAGACTGCTTGTTTAAATGAAGAAGAGAAAATCGTTCAAAAAGTAGACCCACCCTGGTAACATTTCAGTCATGGACAATAATATCATAAACTTACAAGTGACAGAGGCCTTAGAAGTCATTTAGTCCCACCTCCCAAAGTGTACATCTGAGGAAACCTAAACAGGTTAAATAACTTACTGAAAGCCAAGTGGGGATTTAAAACTGTATCAAGCTGAAGCTATTACAGCCTAGAAGACAATGCAATAGGGATGGCTAGGTGGTGCAGTGAATAGAACACCGGCCCTGGAGTCAGGAAGACCTGAGTTCAAACCCGGCCTCAGACACTTGACATAATTACTAGCTGTGTGACTTTTGGGCAAGTCACTTAACACCAACTGCCCTTAAAAAAGCCAAAAAAAAAAAAAAAAAAAAGACAATGCAATAAAAAGTCCTAATCCATTACTAGTTTAGAGTATCCAGCTTTAAATAAGACTAGTTATGTAAGCTAAAAGAGACCCACTCTCACACTTGTTGCTCTTATAGCTAACATGCAGAGTGCTCAGTCGCCTTTCCTCTTTTATAAGCCATCTTCTCCTGTAGAGGAAAATAGGAGGTGTTCAGCACTCTTAGTTATCTCCCATATGTCAATCAAGGCTTGTCATCAGTGATCTCAACTGGTGGACTAGAAAATAACCCTAGTTACCCCACCATCTGCTAGTGTATACTACCCTCCCGTACAATCTTTAAATTTTCAGTCATCATCTGGAGGTCAAGGATTTCAAGGAAAAACTTTTTTTTTTAATTGGCAAGGAAGGAGAGCTAGCAGTACTGCATCTCAAACCACACAATAAAAAACAGTAATAATTTGGCACTGATTAAAAAAATAGAAAAATTGATCTGCAGTAAAACTGATTAAGTATATAATATAAAGAGTAAAAGAGCATAGTAGCATAGTGCTTGCTAAAACCAAAGACACAAATTGACTAGGGTATGGTCTCACCATGTGACAAAAACTGCTGAGAAAGGGACAGATGGACCAAAAGATAAAAGGTCACATCATAAATTTGAAGAGCAGAGGATAACTTTCTCAACTACAAATAAGGCAAAAGATATTGACCCAACAAGGAATTGTGAGATCTACCTGTGAGTCAATAGACAACTCTGATTATATAAATTTTACACAAACAAAATTCATGTACTTAAAATTAAGAAGGCAAATAGTTTTCTCTGATAATGGCTTAATATCAAAGATATATAGGGAACTGATTAAAATATAAAATAAGAGTCCTTTCCCAATAAATGGTCAAAGGATCTGAAGATGCATTTCTCAAGGGAAGAAAGTCAAGCTATCAACAACTATATTAAAAATGATCAAAAATAATTAATAGTAAGACAGATACAAAATAAAATGACCCTTAGGTTTAGCCCCATGGTCATCAGATTAGTAAAGATGGCAAAAAAAAGAAAAAAGAAAAGAAAAAGAAAAATGCTATTTTTGGAGGGGATAAAGGAGAATGGGTCTACTAATATACTGGTACAGCTGTGAATTAATCAAACCAATCTGGAAAACAATTTGGAACTATACTCAAAAAACTACTAAACTGTGCATACCTTATGGCCAAGCAATATAATTGCTAGGCCTATGCCCCCCCCCCCAAATTAAAGTAAGACAAGTCTCATATAAACACATCCATTTATAACAACACTTCTTGTTTGAAAAAAGACCTAGAAATTAAGGGGGTGCTCATCAACTGGGGACTAGAATTATTGCACATTCTGCCACAAATACCCAAGAAAAGGCTTCCAATAATTATCAGCACCAAGGGGTATCTTGATTCTCTGCTATGGTTCAAAAGGCAACTATTACAGACAGCTGTGTGCCTGCTGCTTCTTCCTGAACAATTCTCTTCTCTTTCTTCCTGGAGTTTTCAAATTCATCATATGCAATTAGAGCAATTGTTTTTTTTTGTTTTAGAGGCAATAGGGGATAAGTGACTGGCCCAGAGTCACCCAACTGGTAAATGTCTGAGGCCAAATTTGAACCCAGCTTCTCCTGACTCCAGAGAGGATGCTCTATCCACTATGCCACCTACCTGCTCCTCAAGCAACTGTTTTAAAAAACTAAGACAACATTGAATGTGTTTGGATAAGAGCTTTCAGAAACTCAAACCCTAAGGATCTCCAGAAAAAAGATGGGTTAGACAAATGCCAAGATGTAGGTTCTGGTTTTAGTGCTGCCATTAATTCACTGTACAACCCTGGCCATGTGACCACCTGTCTCAGAACTTCCTTTTCCTCATCAGTAAAATAAAAGAACTGGATAAAGTGACCTCTATAATCCCTTTCAATAGTAAAAAATTTTTTTGAGTTTACCTCTCTATGCCCAAGATCTCCAAACTTATTTGACCATGCAGTCTTATCAGTCAAAAAAACAAAACAAACCAAGTTTGAGTACATATTTTCAATATCTGTATATTCATAAATTACAAATACCACTGTATTAATTTATGTATATTACAAGGACCAAAAAATCAAAATAAAAACAGGTTAAAGATGAAATAAACATTTTAAAATTATTTTAATTGCATAAAATCTTTAACTCTCACTAAAATGCTATTAATAATTTTTAGTGAAAACTGATGAAATGGTTTTTTTTTTGCTTGAAGTGGAATTTGAACTAAGGTCCTCCTGACTCCAGCACTGGTGCTCTATTCACTGCGCCAACTAGCCACCCCTGAAATGTTTATTTTTAAAATTAATGCCTTAATATTCTGTATGATACAGCAATTTTAAGGTCAGTTTTATATGGATTTTTGGTTTTAATGTCTATCATAGTTGAAAATAGAAGGATTTATAGTCTAGGATTGCCAGAACCCACAATATGCCATTTTAAAAGGCAACAGGGCAACGGCTAGGTTATTTTTTTTCCTCAATCTCATTACACTCTGAAATTTCCTCCCTAATTTTGGAAAAAAAACAAAAACAAAAACCAAAAACCTTGCAACTCAAAAAAATGCCCTTAGTGTCCCAAGTTGTCAGTGGAGTACACTAAAGCTAAACTGACTGGCACATAATAAGTTGCTTAATAAATGCTAGGTGACTAACTGGAAAGAAGAAACAAATGCTTCAATTATCTAGCCATCTGACGGTACTCTATAATCAAAGCAGAGAAACCAATAACTTCTTGATTTGTTTTACTGATAATCTCATCCTTTGAAAGGGAAATTTTATTTTGGATTTCATTCTCATTAACTAGTAGCTGAGGTGGAAATGATGGAAACTCTTCTTTTTCTCTCCCTAGTTTGGAACCCTGTGAAAAAAGTTTAGTAGGATCGCTTCTCTCCCTATCTTTGTAAACAATTTATGTAATTTAAGATAGTGTTTTATTATGCCTGTTTCACTAATGGCATTCTGTATGGCCACTGTATACACAGATTCCAATTCATCACTATTAACTCACCAAAAAAAAAAAAAAGAGAAACAGAATTTACTTTTACAATGACTGGATTGGCTTTCAACTATTGTACAATTTTACCAATGAAAGTAATGAATGGGAATGTTTCAACATTTCTAACACAGGAACACGAATGATATAATAGACCAAATTATACAAAAGCAGAGAAAAAACTTACAAAACTCCTAGATCACTCTTAAATTTCTGAAGCATTTTTCATTCAATTATGTCATTTTAACCCCACAACATCCTTCTACAGGAATCTTTTCCTAATCCCAACAGCTACTGCCCTCCCTCCCTAATAACCTTGAATTTAACTACCTCGTATTTGCATTTTCTTTGTATTTTTTCTGCATATACTTACATATGTGCTTTTTGTCTCTTGAAAGTAGGAAAATGTTTCTTTCTTTGTATTTGTATCTCCAATGCCCACTGCCTGGCGTCTAGGATCTTAATAAATGTCTGGTCATTCGAAAGCTAGTCTTCATAAACCTTTACCAAGCCAAGCAGGGCAGAAGTTGGCCAAACCTTTTTTCTTCTTTTCCTGCTGTGGCCTTTTTCAACTCTTCCCTCCTTTCTTCTCATCCACCATTTCACTCCTTATTATAATCACTTCTCTCTCCAACATCTAAGGCTGCATTCCCAATCCTGCCCCCACTGGCTGATCTGAACAACACATAATTCACTTTATTCTCTGGGACAGGCATAATGGAATGTACCAAGGCCTCCATCTACTGATGCCATGACTTTTCTGACCCAGGGTAGTCTGATAGCAGAAACAACAAAAGGTGTCATTTTTCATCCTCTCACACAGTATGGTCGAAACAGCAGACACCTGAGTGCCTTCAGAAGGGGAAATGAACCCCGGGTCCTGTCTAAAGTCAACCACCTAAATGAGCTTCCTTTCTTCCTGATCCAGTCAGTCTTCTAACAGGTGTGGAGACTTGATGAACATGTAATGGAGTGTGGTACCAGTATTCAATGTTCTCATGCCTCTACTTCATAGTATCATTAGATGCAGAACTGAAATGTAAGATCCAATGGCCTCTTTCACTGTTTGACATCTCTTTTGGGGAATCCAAAATTCTTGAAATTACTAATACCAAGATAAAGTGCAATAATTAATACTATGCAATTTCTTTCCATCTGTTGCTATAACCAGTGATGTCAAACTCAAATAGACATTAGGACTACTAATTGATATATAAAAATCTTTAAGGATATGTACATTAAGAACCTGCATAAGGTGACATACTGATAGTTTTAAAATGTAATGTTATCCATGTTTTATTGTATTATTTATTTTGTTAAATATATCCCAATTACATTTTAATCTGATTCCGGAGGTTCTCAGGAGTGTTGACCCATGATGTTTGGCACTTCTCTACATTATCAAAATGGGTAAACTGGGTTCAATCTTTATGCAGATAATTCTCAATTCTAAATATCCAAGCTGAAATTTTCTCCTGAGCTTTAGTCTTACATTACCAAAGTCCTTTTGGACACCTCAAACTCAACATACCCCAAACAGAAAGAACTCATTATCTCTTCTCCCAAACTATCCCCTCTGGTCAACTCCCCCATTACTACCTAAGGTATCAGCACCCTTCCATTATCCCTTCCTTGACTCCTCATTCACACACGCCCCATATATTTAATGTCCCATTCTATCTTTGTATCTTCACATCTCTCTTGTGCTTCCCCTTCTCTCCACTCAACACAGCCAGCACCCCACCCCTTAGGTCTGACCTCATCTTCTGCCTACACTATTACTGCAAAAGTCTTCTTTCAAAAGCTTAGCACTGTTGACTACCTAGCACACAGAAGGCACTTAATAAATGCTTTCTGCCTTCTGATTGATCTCCCTGCTTCAAATCTCGTCTCATTCTAATCCATCCTAATGTTCCTAAAGCACAGCCCTGACAACATCTCTCCAACACGCCTATTTATTTAACTCTACTGCCTCTAAGGTTAAACAGTCCTTGTTTGCTATCTAAAGCTTTCGCCCCTCGGCCCCGTCTGCTTGCACCTGACCCCTTTCCACGCACTTTTCCACGCTAAACCTGCTCCGGCCTACTCATTGCTCCCTGCTCCATTCCCTGACACCCTCAGTCACATAATTTCCCTGGCTTCTTTCGAGATTCAAAAACACTGACAGCAGCCGAAAGCTGTAAACTACCGGGGTGTCTTCCTTTTCGGGAGCAGCCCAACAAAAGGTAACGTGCGCCGAGATCCAACACTGCGCTCAGACCCCGCCTCTTTGCAGGCGGCTTTCCCCAGTCCCCGGCTGGTCTAGCCCGCCGCCCACCTCCCAGCTGCGGTCCACTCCCTCCCACCCATTCCGTGTACAGGTGTCCCAGAAGTCCTGGTGCAGTTTTAGGAAGTCTCTTTCTGGACACCCGTCACCTCTGTCCACGGTCATTTACGCCCTCACCGGCCCCATTGGGCTCCGATTCTTTGTATTGTGTCCCCGTCAGCACCGGGCCTGGCACCTCGGCGGCGCTTGATAAAAATGGCGTGGGGCCATGGCTGTGCATCCCGCGTCTCCCCCCTCAGACCAGGAGCTCGGGGGGCCCGGTACCCATTTTGTCGGTCACGTCTTCGAATCCCCGGCCATTTCGCAAAAAGCCTGACAGGGTGAGCGCTTAATAAAGGCTGACAGCCCAAGGCAGGTCCGTGACGAGCGGACACATAAAAGGGAAGGGGTGGAGGCCAGGGCGAGGCGCCGAGGCCTGCCCGGTGGGGGAGCCCACCCCGCCCCTACGCGCGGCCTCGACCTACCCGTCGGGGGAGTACTCCAGGTTGAAGACGGCGCCGTGGGTGCGGGTGCTGAGGTACACCGAGTCCGCGGGGTGGATGGAGCTGTATAGGCTGGTCATCGTGCGGAAATTGTCCCGGGCGGGGTCCACGTACAGCCCCCGGCCCAGGCTGCGGGTCTTGAGCCATCGGAAGAGCGGAATGCCCACCGGGCGCCCTGTGGGCCCGGCCCCCCCGCGCTTGGGCTCTGGGGACCCGGAGCCGGAGCCAGAGGCGGCGGCGGCGACGCGACTGGAGAAGAAGGTGAAGGCGGACGGGCAGGCGGCTACGGCGGCGGCCGTGGAGTGGGCGGTGGGCGAGTCGGGAGGGGAGGGGACGAGGGCGGCGCGCGGGGACCCGGGGCTCGGTTCGCCCTTGGCCCCGGCCGCGAGCTCCCCCACGCGCGCCGCCGAGGTCGCCGGGCTGGTGGGCACAGTCAGCAAAGGCAAGCGAGGATCGCGGGGGTCGCGCGGCTCTCGGAGCTCGCGGGGAGGGGTGAAGGAGGAGGAGGGGTCGGAGGGCATCGGCGAGGCAGGAGAAGTGGCAGGCCCGGCCGCCACCACTCCGTTCCCCCTGTGCGACCGCCCCTCTCTTCGGCTCACCAAGCCCAGGTCATCCCCGGATAGCTCCTCCGCCTCAACCCCGACGGGGCTGTTGGGCCCGAAGGGGAACATGACCGACGGCGACGCCGACGCGCCACCCCTACCAGCCCCAGCCCCAGCTCCCGGGCCGCCCCTTCAGCCGCTGCCGCTGCCGCCGCCGCCGCCGCCGACCACCGCCACCCTACCGCTGCAAGACACTTCCGCCCGTGCCTCCGCTTAAGCGCGCCGGCGGGGAAACTGACGCCGAAGAGAATGTGGAGCCGGCAGGGACCCGGAAAGCGTGAACACCATCGCGCCGCCAGTCCCCCGCAGCTCCGAACGCTAGAGGAGGCTAGCGGCCTGGGGGTGTGGGCTGAGGGGAGGGGAGAGGTAAGGGTGGAGTTCAGCCCGAGGTCGGAGGGACTGCGCCAGCCGGGCGTCCTCTCCTGCTCCCCGAGTGCGCGTGATCGCGCGTGCGCGCACACTGTGACCCCACCCCCGCCTCCAGTGCCCCCACCGGAGTCGGAATGGCTTCAGAGGATGCTGTCTCTTCTCCCTTTTACATTGACTGGGATCTAGCGATGCGGGGGCAAGAGCGGTTGCCATGGGTTCGAATCCCGAGGTCTCTCCCCTCCCCCTCCTCTACTGAAATGGAAGGATTGCAATACATCTCCTCTAAGGTCCTTTTTCGTTTTAAAGCTGGCATCCGGAGCTCTGCCTTAGCTTCCCTTCCCGCCCCCCGCCCTTTCTCTTCCCCGTAGCTTTTCACAAGCAGTTGTATAGGAAATCTGCCCATCTCTCAGTGGGATGGACCAGCAGTTAGTGCCTGGCACACAGTGGGTGCTCAATAAAGGCTTCATAATACAAGCTGGCTTGACTTGGACTTCGGTCCTTTCCAGTGCTCCAGTTGATGACTTGTGAACAGTATGCCGGACACTTGCTCTCGGCTGTAAGACCCAGCGGCTGCCCGTGAGAGAGCCAGAAAACCGAGAGGTCAGGACAGCTTGTGACCCGTGGCAGGGGGCACAAAGACCAGGGACTCTTGGGTTCTAACTTGCTAGTTCTCTAAGCCTGGGCCAGTTACGCTGCTCAGAAGCGGCCATCTGTAAAATGGGGACACACATTCACTCTTTACAGGGCTGTTCTGGAGATCAAGTGAGGTAATGCGTGGAAAGCCCTTTGAAAACGATTAAAAGAAAAATAAGTGCTGAGTATTTATATCATTGTTACCGTGGGCTATCTAAATTTTCTACAATGGACAGCTCCACCCTGTACAGTCTCAACCCGGGCAAATGATAGGATTGTAGACTTGAAAGGCTGGAATTCTCTCTCTCCTCATCTCTATGGCTTCCCAGGCTTCCTTCCAGTCCCATCTAGGATCCCACATGGTGCCTGCCCTCTATGATCATCTCCAATTGACTGTATACGTCCTTTTTACATAGTTGTTTAGGTAGTTTTCCCTGTAAGACTGAGTTACTTGAGAGCAGAGACTATCTTTTGCCTGTTTCTCCAGCACTTAACCAAAGTGATTGGCACATAGTAGGCATTTAGTGACTGATTCTAGAGACGTCATCTATAACTAGACTAATCCATTCATGTTACAGAGCAACAGTCCCAAGAAGTTAATTGATTTGTCCAGGGTCACACAGTGAGTGGAAAGCTGGAGTATGAACTCATGTCTTCAGACTCCAAATCTTTAACTCCATTATATAAAATCAGGTAACATAAAGTGTGTTTTGTAGACCTTAAAGGGGCAGCTAAGGTGGTTCAGTGGATAGATCAATGAGTCAGGAACAACTGAGTTAAAATCTGACATCAGGCACTTAGTAGCTGTGTGACTTTGGGTAAGTCACTTAATTTCCATTTACCTCAGTTTCCTCATCTGTAAAATGGGGAAAATAAAATTGGGAAAATCCTATTTCCCAGGATTGTTGTGAGAATCAAGTAAGATAACTGTAAAGCACTTAGTACAGGGCCTAGCATAAAGTAAATGCTATATAAATGTGAGCTATTATTATCTAAATGCATATAAACATTAGTTCATAGAGCCAACCATACCACAACTGCCTCTGTAGGGCTCTCCATGGTTCTCATTTCAGGAAGTTATCAGGGAGAGCTTGGATGAAAGGAGCAAGACTCAGGAAGAAGTCAATTTTTAGTTTATATGGTTTTAAAAAATTCCCTCCTGAAACTGCTTCATATTAACTTTCCAGGGTTCATGTTGCATGTTCCCAATAGAATGTAAGCTGCTTGAAAAAATGACTTTCATTTTTGTTTCTCTTCAGTAGCCATCTTAGTGCCTTTTATACCTGGTATGCACCTCAAAAATGTTTATTGAATTGTGGGAAAAGACATTTAGAAGTGAGGCTAGCAGTTAGGATTTGAAGTCAAAGATCTAGGTTTCAAATCCTAGCTCTAGACTTGTTTCCACGCCTTTAGGATGAGGTAGTTGGACTAAGTGATCTCTATAGGCCCATCCACCTCTAAACTTATGCCATCAAATGCTGATAGAGACAAGTATTCTGAGATTTCTGCAAGATAATCTTGTAGGCAGAGGGTCTATAGAGAAGGGTACAAGCAGGTGGTAGAAATTGATCTGGGCCTAGGATTTAGACAGCCAGAAGGGAGAAGGCACTAGAAGTAAAACAATGATATCAGAAATCATTCACAGGTAGGAAACTGAAAATTTTGACTGGAGGACAGTAAGTTGGGAAGTATCTTAGGTACAAGATACCATTTGAAGCCACATGGAGGACACATAGTGATTTCACCAAGCAAGAATTTTTAATGACCTGTACAGATGATAGAAACAATAGAACATGAGTACAAAAGTTTGAAACAGTTTTGTGCGAATATTGTCAGCAGTGCTAAAACTCAGTGATCTGAGGCTAGCAAGGAAGTCTAAGGACAACAGGAAAGGGTTTGGGACTATACTGAAGAAAAGATGAAGAGAAAAAGTGAAAGAAAGGGTTAAGACTGCTGCTGGAGAATGGAGAGGATGGGACAGTAACTAACAACATAAAGGTCTAGCTTCTCAAGGCTATTTTTCTGTTCCACCAAATTCAGTTTTAGACTGGAAAGGACTGAACAAAAGTGGCGAATATAGAATTGATATCCAAGTCAGATAAGGAGATAAGGAAAGTGACTTAATGAATTCAAACCCCCTGAATGAATTTCATTCTTGGGTACTCAAAGGACAAATGGGTGTGATTGCTGAACCACTATCAGTGATATTTCACAGAATCATAGCATTTTAAGAATGAAAAGGACCTTTAGGGGGACAGGTTAAGCTATATGACTACTGAGGTCCTTTGTAAGTGAAATTCTATAATTGTATTAGCACTCAAGGAGCATTTATTAGCATGACAGTAACTCCTAGGCAGCCCTACTTGTAAGTCAAGCATCCTGCAAAACCCAAACTTCCAGTATTATGAGTTGAATATGGCCCTGGGTTAGAAAGGAGACTCGTTATCACAGCCTACTATCAACCATTTCTCCAAACCATATTTAGGAAGTGATACTGCTCCCCCACTGGCATAGATAGGAAAAAAGTGTTTTAGTTCCCCAAGCCTGAGGACATAGTTAAGGGTCACTTCCTGGGTATACACTGTCAGAGTTACAATTATTAGATTCTGACAAAGAATTTTCACTTTTCTGTAGGCCATGTGCCAAAGCAATATCTGTTATTTGACCAAGAAAGATCAAGCACCTTAATATTGGGGTTAGGATCCAAGGGTACATTGCTGTTTGGTATTTGGGGAAGGAAAGCATTGAATACTAGACTAAGGGCTTTGAATTTGGAGCAGAATCATATTTTGGCCAAAGTCTGAATTAATCAGACTGCTTTGCCTTGCTTTCAAAAGGCCTTTTCCTGTGTCAGCAACTCCAGAGCATCCTCAGATCATAAATTCCAAACAAACCCTGCTTTGTCTTTGCTCTCTGAGTGAGCTCTGAGACTCTCTCCTTATATCAACAAAGCAGACCAGGCTTACTTTATGCCCTTAAGGATGAGACCCTTAACTCGAGGCATTAATTTGAGTAATGGGATTTTTTCTTATCTTAATATTTTTGGACATATACTATGTTATGGAATGTTAATGATAAAGATGACACAGATATCTTGGATCATAATTTCAGTTGACACTTTGTCAGCTCTTGTTTTATTGTATTTGCCATTTATTCAATTAAGAAAAGTCCTTTCTCATACAATGATTAAACATTTATGGGAATCATAAATTTGTGTGACACAGCCACCCTGAATTGGGATGGTCCTAAAATGTATTTAAGCTCTCTCATCTTTTTGTTCATCAGTCAGCCTTAGACTGGCTCCTTGTACCAGTGTCTAGTCTTAAGGGAATAAGGTATAAATGCTGTAACTCTATATTACTATCTGTTTATCTCCTTTAACCAAATTTTTTAAAGGTTGACACCCCTATAACTATATGGTAACCCCTGTAACTATATGGTAACCATTTCTTTCTAAACATGTTTTGTAATTAACATTTTCTTCTAAACATGTTTCTTGTGATTAAAATTACACAAATACTTTTATTATTAAAAGTCTCTAAGTCTTAGGCTTTAACACTGGTGCTGTGAGATCAAGTTAAGTCCAAGGCTCATTTAGGTGTCAATAAAATGTAGGTTCTATGGCCCTATTCATCCCATATTTTCCAGAACAGTTCAGACTAAAAAAAAAAAAAAATTAAAATTTAGCAACCTTTTAAAATTTAGATTAAAATCTCTGCCTTCATGGAACTTACAGACTCTGAAAATTATATTATTTTTCAGAACACATCTCAGTTTTTTGAATCTGAAAATATGGTCATATAAGAGACAACCTAACCAATATGATTTTAGACTCTTCTAACAGGTTGAATTGCTCACTCCCAGAATATCTATCTCACCAGTCTTCTATGACTTGAAATTCTCACCATAGAGACAATTAAAGGAATGTCCTCTAGAATGCTAAGTTAAAACATCCCTTACCATTAAAAAAAAAAAAAAGCACAGTAGAGACCAGAAGGCCAGAAAGAATTATAGACAAGTAGATCTTTTAAAGTCCCATATTGAATTTTCATGTTTAAAAAAATTTTAATATAGTTTTTAAGTTTTCATATTATATTTTTAAAATATAATAGAGTCACAGTTTCATGTACAAATCCCCTTTCTGTTATGTCATATATATGGAAATGTTAGCTAACATTTATTAAGTGCCTATTTGCCTGGAAATGTGTTAAGCACTGGGGATACAAAGAAAGATCCACAATATTTGGTACTTGTTAAGTTCAGAATTAAACGAACAACTCCTACAAACCTTTATTAGTACATTTGGCATTAAGCAGGTTTAATTAAGTAGGTTAGATATTTGACAATTTTTTTTTTCCAGAGGATAAGAAGGAAGGTATTTTGGGGGAGGAGAGAAAAGGAGTATTTTGTGTGGTAATACAGGACATTCATCTAAGCTACAATTTTGTTTCCTAAATACTTCACTTCCCTGTTTTGGTTTCTTCATTTTAAGTTTTATATATATTCCTAAGAAAAAGCAGGGTAAGAATGAATAATATACTTAGTATATACAACATTGTACTAGGCATTGTGAGGGAAATATACTGATTATAAGGAAGGTATGATCCCTAGTCTTGGAATGAGAAAACCTAACCGTCCAAGAACAATTAAGAAGGGTAGGATTCGGACTAAACCTGTCTTCCTCAGTTTCCTCATCTAGTTCAAACCTTAGAGTTTGATGGTTTTTCCAGTGTTCAATTAGAGAAGAAATGGGAAAGGAAGTAGTCTGTTTTGATGGGTGAATGGGGTATGTGTAGGGGAGAAGTAGGAGATAACAGACAGCCCTGAATGCTAGGAAAAGGAATTTCAATGTTGTTAAGTAGGCAGTGAGGAACTATTGATCACTATAGGGATAGGGTCCTGACCTATTATTTCACTGGTTTAAGAAACTCCTAGGAGACAAAATTCCTTCTACCAATGCAAGTCAGCACCTGTTCTGCAATGTGTAGTCTCAGAGACTTGCTCAAGGTCACACAGCCAGTATGTATCAAAGGCAGGACTCAGAGCTCATGTTTTCCTTAGTTCAAGGCCAACTTTCTTAACCATTAAACCATGCTATCTCTCATGGTCACTATGCTTTAGGACAGTTACTATGGCAGCAGTATGAGAATAGCTTGGGGTATCATTTGGGAGTCTAGAGAAGGTTTGGACTAGGGTGGAAGGAAAAGGCAAATAAGAAAGACATTACAAAGAACAAATCAGAGGACTCAGGGACTAGAAAGGAAGGGGAGGCACAGTAGCACTATTTATATACAGCAGATACTTGAGGAAGATCAGTTATTCAGCTCATGTGCCTCTGGTCTGTGTTGACAAAGTGGAAAAAGAAATGGGTTGCCAGCTCGAATTGGATGAAAGATTAACTCCTGCCAGATGCCTTTTTTCTCTCCCCACAGGTACAAATATTATTCAAGTTGTATCTGCATGTAACAGGAGAGTTGGAGAGCATTTACTCAGATAGGTAATTGTTTAAAGTACAATTTTAAAGCAAACTATGAAAAAAATACCCCAAATCACTAAAAATGAATAGAAATGGAAATTAAGGAGCAGCTAGGTGGTGCAGTGAGTAAGAGCACTGGCCTCGGAGTTGGGATGACCCAGAATCAAATCTGGCCTCAGAAAATGAGCACCCACACATAAATAATGACTAGCCGTGTAACATTGAGCAAGTTACTTAACCCCAATTGCTTTACAAAGAAAGAAGGAAGGAAGGAAGGAAAGAAAGAAAGAAAGAAAGAAAGAAAGAAAGAAAGAAAGAAAGAAAGAAAGAAAGAAAGAAAGAAAGAAAGAAAGAAATTTAAATTAAAACAACTCTAAGGTTTCATCTCACCTTTCATATTGGCAAAGAGGATTAAAAATAGAAACAGTCAATGATGAAGGGGCAGTCAATGTTGAAAGACAAGCAGGAAGAGGCACTGTCAGTATAACTGTAAATTGGCCCAATTGCTCCAGAAAACAATTGGGAATTATAAGAGAAAAATCATTAAGGGTTCTTTGACCCAGCAAGTCTACTAATGGGAATAAAGTCCCAGGTGGTCAATGACAGAAAGCAAGCTTCCTCAATACAAGATATTCATAGTAGCACTTGGCAGTTGCAGAAAACACACACAAACACCAATGTATAGCAAAAATGGGTACTCAGCAATTGAGGAATGGCTAAATAAATGGTTCCCTTTGAATATAATGGAATATTATTGCACTGTAACAAACAACAAATGGGAGAAACTCAGATACTTGGGAAGACTTGTATGTAGTGATACAGGAGGAAGAGAAACAGTGCGCATGACAATTACAAACATATAAATAACACTAAAAGGCAGCTAAACTCTAATGGCCATCTCAATCCTGAAGAATTTTATGGCAAAACTCACCCCCTCCTCTTTTTAGAAGATGCATCTGGAATGTAGGTTTGTTTCCAGATACGGTTAAGAAGTCTGTTAGTTTGCTTAAATGTTCTTCTGTTACCAGTTTAGCACCTCTCCTCCAGGGCTAGTTCCCCGATTCCCACCCACACAAGGCAAGTGGGTATCCAGATGAAGACTCCGGAATTCCCTTCAGGGTCCTGGGGTGGGGAAGAGGACCTTGAGATAATGGGATTTCTTTTGCTCACAAGCACCCACCAGTGAGTCCCCCCCATTAATTATTGGCCAGATTTTATTAGCTTTTCGGAAGGGTATTGCTGGTATATAGCAACTATAAACTATTCCTAGCTTTAATTCTGAGTGCTCTTGGACTTGAGTAAAACGGGGCACATGTGACAGAGGGATAACTCACAAGTCCTGGTTACTGAGAGTCCTTTTCCACAGATGTCTCATAAGGTTCCCCTCCTTAGGTGTAGCTCTCCTCTGGACTCCAAGGGTCAGTTCCTTTGCAGAGTCCACAGCCTGCATTTCTCTCTGCCCCCAAGGAATCATGACCTCTGAAGCTGCCTTTCCTCAGGATGTCTAAGATTGTATCTCATTATTTCTCAAAGAAGCTACCAATTCTGATGTTTCCATCAGTCACTGTGCTCCGTGGACATTGCTACAGATACTAATGAACTCCAGAACTTTCAAGCTTTTGAAAGCTTGGAAGCTTGTCACCTGGTCAATGGGCTCCCCTAAGGGAAATTTATTTCTCAGGAGTGCTACCCCATTGGAGTCAACCACCATTCAATTGACTGACTTGAGACTACCTTATTTTCATACATAGCCGAACAGAACATGGGGGACCATATTCTCAACAAGACACAAGATCGTTCCTACACTGCATCATCTCCTATCGTCCAATGACTCAGAGTCCTATGGTTCTTTACAATTGCTTAAGGACTTGACATGTAATTTATTTTTGGCGAATTGGCTCAATCAAGATATTTGAACCTTCAGTGATTAAACGGAGTGTAGTGGGGCTTCTCCCTTTACAGAAGTATAGGCTCATGGTGAGGATGGGAGGGGATGGAATTTAAGGAGAAATTATTCTAAGGAATAGACAATTTTTTAAAGGAAAGCAACCCCTTCCGAAACATTTTCTTGAGGGCCAAAAATTCCTGGCTTTGCCAATTCTCTAAGAAGCCAGGATTTAACACACTGATAACTCCACATTGTACTCAATCAGCTAATTTGGAATTTGTCTACAGAACTTTCAATATGACACATTCATCAATTTAATTAACTTTATTTGTGAAATTAAATTAACCCTACTTAAAAAGGTTATATTTCATGAGGTACAGTATTTGAGGTACAGTCATAACAATTCCCTCATATTTAATATTTTGTTCACAGACTCAAGTTAATCCTTTTTTCACAGTGAAATCAAATCAAGTGTTAATACATCTCAGCTCTCAAAGTTAATTATGATTTGTTTACTAATTCAGAAAATATTGAAAAAAGACATAGAGAGAAAATACTATGTAGGCTTGTATATAATTCTTATAACCACATAAAAGCTATGAAAGCACTTTAGAAAGTCAAAGAGAATCATACAAATTTAAGGAACAGAACCAATTTCCCTGGAAAATGAATCTTGAAAGAATAAAAGAAATTGCTTTTAAGTTCTGTATTTCTTCTGCTCTTACTTCAGTAAGAGGGTACCTATTGGCCTATGTATGAGCTCAGACAACCCTCATTTAAACCTAAAGTAGGTTATTTATGGATTAAAATCCTATTTAAATGACTTATTTCATAATCCATTAGTAAAAGCCAACAGACATTTGTCAACTGAGAAAGAAGGCACCCCAGTACACCTCTCTATTGGGTACTCATTTAAAGATTTAAGGAAAAAAGAGGGACAGGAGGTGTCATAAAATGTTCAAATAAAATGGGTCTGCTCATATTGACATGAAATTTAAAAGTCCCTAAATCTACTTCAGAAAAGAATTCGTTCCAAATCATATTTATGTTTTGTTTGAAAAGACTCATTTTTTCATTTAATAGCAAAAGAGCTGTTGGAAAATGACAAAGTCTTAAACCCTAAAGGTTTAAATTAAATGGCTAATCTGATATAATTGGTTTCCAGTTCTTAGAATTTCCCTGAGTCTCATCTCTGCTTCCCTTTCCTCCAAATGCTCTTTTAGGATCACCTAAAAGTAACATAATTATTAGGAAATGACTCAATATAGTGTAATACATGAACATAATGAAATATTACTGTACCATCAAAAAAAAAAAAAGAATTCAGAGAAACCTAGGAAGACTGATGAGTGAAGGCAGCAGAATCAGCAAAATACGCATGATGACAGCAATGTCAATCCAAGCTTAGCCCCGGAAAGGAGTCCAGAAAATATACCTCCCACCCTTCATAGAAGAGGTTAGAGACTACAGATGTGGAATGTTGCATATACTGTCAGACCCAGTCAATGTTATTAGTTGCTCGACTGTTATTTTACTTTTTTAATCTTTTTCTTTAAGGGGATGTTATAGAAAGGGGAAAATACAAAGTGTTGGAAATGAAGGTAATTTTTTTTTGTAATGAAAATATTGAAGATTATGGGTAGAAGGCCTTCTGAATTATCAATGCTTCCACAAGTGCTAAATTTTATAAAGTTTCAACTCTTGATGGACTTAGCAAAAGCAGTATTACCAGGTAGAATAGCAAATTAGTTTAATTTCCATTGTGTACATAAGCTAAATATTAAGGGAAAACTTATTAATAGACATACATAACTCACACACAAAATATCCACATTTTATGGTGCCTCTGTGTTGGACATACTCTTACTTATCTTGATCAATTTTTCTACCCAATGAATAAAATTCTTTGTTGGGCATCAGGTCAATAAAATGAGAAATACGGTTAGACATACAAAAGAAAGCAGAAATGGAGGCTATGTCCCAGGCATCTTCTCGATCAAAACCCTGTAATTCCAGCTTTTTAAAATGTTCTTCTGTTATGTCATCAGCACGACTAACAGCAAGAGCAAATTCTAGCATAGCTAACTCTCGAGGCGATAAGTCAGCCTTTCTCCAATTAACAATGACCTGTAGGAAAATAAGGAGAGAGAAAAGTTGGCTAAAGTATGATTCTCTTGAAAAGCCAAGTGGCAAAGTGCCCTGTGACAGTGGTTTCCAAACACTGTATTGTAAGCGACACTTTCCTTATACTCCATGCCTTTTTTAAAAAACAAAAACACTTATTCTCACATACTTTTGAGCTCCCTATGTCAATGGACTCATTTCCAGTCTCTAGTCCTATAATTTTCACATCTATAACAATAACCATAAAAGTTACTATTACAGTAATGGGTGGGGTTGAGATATTTGACACAAAATTTTTCATGTCATTGATAATATTCCCACAAATTCTTTAGAGAATTAATTACACTAGTGGAAATAAAATATTTTGTCTTTATGGTAGCTATAGTAAAAAGAAAAAAATCCTGTTTTATATGAAAAATAGGAAAATCTGTATCATTTTTGTTCAGTAAACCACACAACTTTTTTATCCATAGTCAATAAATTCATTTTTTAATGTGCAGATCACATGACAAGTCTATTAACTTTTCTTATTTAGATAGAATGAGATGAAACTACTATATTTGTTCATGCAAACAGGTTTCTTATCAAATCGTATTTAAAAGTATCTTTTTTTGTTCAGTCACATCTTCATTTGGGGTTTTCCTGGCAAAGATACTAGAATGATTTGCCATTTCCTTTTCCCACTCATTTTACTGATGAGGAACTCTGACAAACAGGATTAAAGTGACTTGCCCAGGGTCACATAGCTGGGAAATGTCGGAGGCAACATTTGAACTCAGGGAGAGGAATCTTCCTGATTCCAAGTCCTGTGTTTTATCCACTGGGCCTGGCTAATTTAAAAGTGTCTAAGTCTTTAAAACTGACTGTTGACTGGTCAAGTCTTTAATAAGACTTTACATCTATTCCATTTACAAGGCAGGTGGTTCTTAATTTAACAATAAAAAAAGGAGTTTTAACGTTATCCAACTCTTTTTCATAAATTATCATTCATTAAGTTTCAGGATCAAAGTACAGATTTGAGGACTCTGCATTGTTTCAGAGTCCTAGTTTTTCAGAAGGATCCATGAAATATGCAAGTTTCAAGAAAATATTATCAAAACTAAAAAAAACAACATTCTTTTTTTAACTCTAATACCCTTCAAGAAGCCAACATATTTCAAAAACAGGCATGCATGAAAGGTATATATAAGATATGCCCATTTCATCTCTCATTTTTAGTTCAATAATGTCAAACTCAAATAGAAAGAAGGGCCATTAAATCATGCATAAGGACCCCTGCTGGCCATGTGCTGACTTAGAAAGCTACATATTATCTATGTTCTATTATATTTTTATTTCATTAAATATTTTCCAATTACATTTTAATGTCATTCTGCAACATTCCCATAATGGGCTTTGTGTGTTTGATATTTTAGTTTAGTTGTTAATTTTAAATAAGTTTTAGATTCTTTAGGATTGAAAAATTTAAAGGGGGCGGCTAGGTGGCGCAGTGAGTAGAGCATCGGCCCTGGAGTCAGAAGGACCTGAGTTCGGATCCGACCTCAGACACTTAACGCACACACAAACAAAAACCTAGCCATGTGACCTTGGGCAAGTTACTTAACCCCAATTGCCCTCCAAAAAGCAAAAAAAAAAAAAATCTTTGCTGTTGAGTATTAAATGCTTGCCTTAAACATTTTTTTTTAATTTCTTGGGTGTATACTCTATAAACTGTGACAAGTGCTTATGGTGACAAGTGCCCTGTATTCTGCCCCCATATGGTCATATACTTTTATAAAAGGGCCTTTCTCTTAATGGATCATTTTATATCAAGCTAATTATTCTACCAACTGGAAAAAAAAGCCCTATAGCTCATATACAAGTGATTGTGAAGCATGCAAAAAATTGCAGATGGGGCCACTTCACTAGTTGGGAGATGTATGTTTCATCCTAATATTTAATGTGTCTTTCTAATAGTGCAATAGCCAATGTGGTTTTCCCACATTGCCATTTTCATGAAAAATCTGTCAATTCATACTGAAATTTTCTTTTGCTGTGTGTACTGACACCAGTGGATTTGCAAAGTAACAAATTCCCAACATTAATTCCAACCAATACATACATAAATCAAATAACTACCTCTACCTACACTTGTTGCTTCATCTATTTTTTTGCAATGAAAAATGGATAGCTTCCCTATTAATTTGTCTAAGTTTTCATTTGACTTTGCAAGCATCATTCCAAACACATCAAAAGCTTTATGTGACACCAAATGGGGCCTTTTACATTAAGCAGTTCTGTAAGCAATTTTATTTAAAAATTCTTTTTTTGGGAGAGCAGTTGGGGTTAAGTGACTTGCCCAATTTGAACTCAGGTCCTCCTGACTCCAGGGCCAGTGCTCTATTCACTGTACCACCTAACCACCCCATTTAAGCAAATTTTAACAAGCTGTTTTAACTTACTAGGGTTCATCCTTTTTGCTTAATCATGTGTACAAAGACAATTCAACAGTCTTTCCTCACTGTCAATAATGGTAATTTGAGTTCCAATGATACTATGGGTAGTATTTTCTGAATTTACTTGGTGTTTATGTATTTCTGTTATTTAAATGGTATATTTTATCTATGAATGTACTACTTTCAGGTACTACACTTGGCTTCCTCCTCAAACTGACAGTATTTATTTATTGTGAATGGACATCTCACTTTTTAAAAATTAGAAACTAAAAAACTTTAAGACAAATAAAATGTTCAGCAAGTAAATTTTTAAATCATTATAATTATTCAAGTTGTTTCAAAATTTTTTTATGCAGGTTTTTAGAAACCAGGTTATTGTACTTAACAAAATAAATGTGACTGAGAAATACAACAGATATTATGATACCTTTAACTTCCATACAAAAATTGTTTAATTTCAAGCTTGTGCACATTACCATGTTCTAGAAAGTTCACAAGTATTATAGAGCCACTACTAGAAATAGTTTCACATAAAATGAAAACATTTGTTCAAGGAAGAGGGGGCTGTTTTGGGAAACAGAGGCAAAAAGGACAGTCTGACCACTGGTACAAGTCACAGTAACGGGAAGAACAGTTATGTCCCATGGTAGCATGTGACCATTATGTTAGTCCCAAGAAGGAATCAATTTCCCTTCCTCCCTCAAAAAAAAGACCCCCCAAGACCCCCAAAACCTGTCAAAATCCTAGAACAAAAGCCCTTTCCTAGTTATGGCTCTGGCCAAGGTTTGAGAATATTTGCAAAACACTGTCTTAGAAGAAAGAAGAACCAGGTGTGGGCTATGTGAATGTAAACTTGTAAATCAAGAATTGCATAAATATAAATGTAGGGTAGGGTTAAGCTAACAAAAAAATGGCTGCTAACCAAAAGACTATCTCAGACTATCTGTGCAAATGGAAAAGTCACATCGAAGCATATGATCAACACCCTCTCGTTTTACAGATAAGGAAACTGAGGCACAAGGTTAAAAGACAGCTACCACCAACTTATCAGAAGAGAGCAATGAAATTGCCAAAGAACAAGAATTAAAGCCCAAAGCACAAAACCTTACTGACAGAGAATCAAAAACCACTTTTAAGCTTATAAGGCAACAGTTATTCTGCCTTTTATCCCATTAGTAATTCCTTTATGCAAGGTTTTGAGGTCAAATAGAGCTCTTACCCATAAAATGTATTTAGTAGGAGAACACTTTATTTTCTTTCATTTTAAATACTAACCTGATCAGCCAGAATGGAATTTTTGGAATATACTCTATGTAGAGCGCTATGGGCAATTACACAGTAGGGGCACCTATTGCTAGCACTTGTAGCTACGATGATGAGTTCTTTATCAGCTTTGCTGAGATGTCCTATTAATAAAAGAAAATAGGAAAATATCTGTACATGCCATCACTGAAATGGAAAATGTATATACAAGAGAAATAAATGCACAGACCTTACAGCCATTTAGAAAAGAACAAAGTTTAAATAGAGACTGTCATCACCAAGGTTAAGTATCTGCATTTCACAGTGAATTGACCAAAAGATGTGGGGAACTAAGCAATTTTGCAGCACTGAATTTCATCAGTCAAATCAAAAAACCTTTCCCCCTCTTTTGAAGCAGTCTTTTTTAATCTAAATAATTCTATAAACTGTGCTAGGTAGCTGATGTTACCACCTGACCAGCATGAAGGCCATTTTCTATCACTTTCTATTGTCATGCCCTGGTATATGGAATGCTGGGCTTATTCCCCTCCACCTGTTCAGATCCCACCTATCCTTCAAAGCCCCACCTTCTCTGGAATGTCCTCCTACCCTGACCACTCCAGATGGAAGTTTCAAGAGGGATATTCTTACAGCAAAGGGGAAAACCCAGACCACTGAAGGTAAAGGAGAGAACTGCAGAGAACAGCGTAGGAACAGACCAGCTGTCAGAGAAATTTGGCAGTGAAAAGAGACGAGATGGTAGAAAGAGAGAAGGGTCATTTTTTTTTTTTCAAGCAAAGATATTTTTCAAGATGGGGGAGACATTTTCATGGTTTAAGGCACAGGCAGGAGTCCACAAAGAGGGAGACACTGAAGCTTCAAGATCTAGAAGAAAGTGAAAAGAGAGAAGATCAAGACCTGATTCATGTTTCCCCTAGAATCATTAGGCTAAGGGAATACTGCACCAGCCTTAGCTTAATGGTCTTAGCCTATGCTCAGACACTATGAACTAGAAAATACAGCTTATCCTTGGTTCCTTTTAACTGAATTGTGAGCTGTGAGTATCTACCATTTTTTTTTTTTTGCTTTTTGGAGGGCAATTGGGGTTAAGTAACTTGCCCAAGGTCACACGGCTAGGTTTTTGTTTGTGTGTGTTAAGTGTCTGAGGCCGGATCTGAACTCAGGTCCTTCTGATTCCAGCACCAGCGCTCTACTCACTACGAAACCTAGCTGCCCCTACCATCTTTTTTTTTTTAAGGGATCCACAAAATATGTTTTGCACGATTTAACATGTATAATCAATATCATATTGCTTGTCTTCTCAAGGGGTGGGGGATGAGTGTGAGGAAGGGAGAGAATTCAGAATACAAAAAATTTTTTAAATCAATGTTTAAATTTTTTAAATTTGTAAATATTTAACAAAATTAATAACTATATTAAAGTATTCATGAATAATTGTGTTATCTTTTACTTTACCTGTTTCTTTGTTGATAATGGCATTGTAGTACGCAAAAAATGCTCTGAATTCCCCTGGTCGATGCGCTAACGCTTTAAAGACATTGGGTAAAAATCCAGTCTGTTTTTAAAAAGAGAAATCAATATCAAGAGAAATCAAAGATTAATATTTGCTTAGCAATCACTACATGGGATTAGAGTTTACATCATTAGTTGACATAAAAATGTTCAGCATCCTTTAGAAGTATCTTGATTCCATACCCTCCTATCTTCTCCAGAAGACACCCCCTTCCCCATGCTATTCTCTCTCTAATCTTCAATCTCACCCTATGTGCAGGTTCCATTCCCTGCTACCTACAAACACACCCGAAAACACCCCCAAAACTCAACATGTCTAAAACAGAGTCCATTTCCTCATTACTGTTGAGGGCACCATCATTCTCCCAGGCTTCATTCTGAACTCACTCTTCTTACTCATTGCACATGTCCAATCAATTACCATATCCTGCCATTTCTTTCTCTGATATGTGTGTTTCTATCTATTCACACATCCACCATCCTGGTCCAGACCACCTCTCATTTTGAACTCCTGAAACAACATTCTAATTAATCTCCCTGCCTGAAGTCTCTCTTTTCCAATACATTGGCACCATGTGGTGCCTCTGCCTCCCCCTCCACACCCCCCACCCAGTGGCTTCTGATTACCTATACAATCAAATATAAGCTATTTGGCATTTAAAGCCATTCACAACAATACTGCCTTTCATGTATTCTACAGTCTGGCCCTGCTGGCCTACTTGGCCATTTCTCACACCCAACTCTCCATCTCCAATCTCCCTGCCTTTGCCTTGGCTGAAATGCTTTCCTTCCTCACCTCCATCTCCTACAGTCCCAGACTTTCCTGAAGAGTCAGATCAGCTGTGACCTTATAAAGGAGGCCTTTCTCACTCCATCCAGCTATTAGTGCCTGATCAGGTATGGTCACCCTATCCACTCTGTAAGCATCTTATATATACCAATTTATGTTTAGAATGAAAGCTGTTTGAGGCCAGGGACTATTACCGCTTTTTCTTTGTTTTCCTAGCACTCAGCATGATGCCAAGTACATAGAAACACAGAACACAAAAAGCACATAATAAATGAACTGGTTAATTGATTTGTCCCAGAAATGTCAATCTGATCAATTAGTGTTTATTAGCTGCGTGGTGCTTAGCTGCTAACTAACCACTGGGGATACAAATCTACGTGTGTGTGTGTGTGTGGGGGGGTGTTTTTTTGGCTTCAGGTGTATTTTATGCTTCCTAGAGTCTTTCTAGAAGGTTAGAGCTTGAATTTGGGGAGATAAAAAGTCACCTGAAATTTGGCTTCACTGTTTTTTATCTTACTTTTGTCCTGTTTCATCAGTTCTATTTATCTATTTCCACCAAAAGATGGGATAATTCATCATTACTTAAAACCATATTTACAATTACACATTTTGATTAAATAAGAGGCAATGTGTCCTTGTTGAAACAAAGGTGGCCTCAAAACCAAGAAGTCAGTCCCAACTCTAACAAAAACTATCTGTGTGACCCTTAACATTTCTTTGCCTTAGACTCTCTTAAGACTGTTAAGTTACAGAGAATATAGCAATATGCATTTCGAGGAGTTTCCTCCCTAGGAATATTATGATTAGGGCAAAATTATTAAGGAGGTAAAGTTTGTTATTGGTAGTCTTGACTTTCTCCTAATAGTGTCTCCTCCCACTTGGAATCCAGCCTTCCATCCCCCAAATTATGGCTCCTCTCCAGGATCCTCACCGAGGTTTAAGCTGATAATCATTCAATGTTTTACCCCTAAGTCTATAACTTTTCGAGTTGAGAACAAAAAAAGACCCAAAAGAATGAATCTCTCACAGTGGAATTTCAGGTACTATGACAGGCTGATGGCATGTGGAATCTTTCCTAATGACACTCAAACCAGGTAACTGACAACCTACTCTAATTTTTTCTGTGCTTTGGTTCTCTAATGGTCCAGGTTGTCCCCAGAGATTCTGTGCTAAGAGGAAAGACCAATAAACCAGATGAACAGAATGGGAGAGGAGAAGGCCTGGTGACCTCATCTGCCTTTAGATGACTTTTCTTCCCATGAAAAACTTGCTCTTCTTCCTGATTACCTTAATGCTGAGGTCTTTGTTGGCAATTTAGCCTATTTGTGTATAGCTGTTAGCTTGTGGTCTCCCCCATTAGACTGTGAGCTTCCTGAGGGCCTTTCACTGTCTCCCAGGTACCTAGTAGCACAGCACAGGACCTAGTACATAGCAAGTACTTTATAAATGTATCTTGACTTGGTGTGGCCTCTTTCAAAGATCATAGACTTTCTTCCTCAGGCCAGTGCCTCAGTATAATGTAACCTGACAGGTCCTATGAAGACGCATTGATAAACCGTATCTGTGGTCCAACATCTGGTCTAAATTCAGAGAGATTCATTACTACAATGTGATCATACTTGACTGGACACTAGATGAGATTTTTTTTAGCCACGACAAATGGAAAGGTTATGAAGACTATCATAACAATTTTGCTTTTCTGAAGAAATGAAGCATCTACTTATCAATACATTTTAACACATTAATTCATTTTACTATTCACACAAATGATAATAGTCAGAAAAACAGAGCTCATAAGAGGTCTAATAAGACAGTATTATTTGGATTGAGTAACTGGGCTTTTATTAACATTACAACCCTGAAGACAATTTTCTTAGGATAAAGATTGTCTTGAATTCCTTTTATCCTATTGTTATAGATTTTGAAATTGTAGTCTAACTTATTTTGAATAGATGAAAATGTAAAATTTCTATTTCCATATGACTGATTTACATTCAATTTTTAGGGAAAAGTCACCAAAGAGGAATTGTTGGCTATTAAAATCCACTGACCATAGCACTTCCTACCTATCTTGCGCTGTGTTTGCATTAAGGGAACCTATAATCACCATGGATGGGTATTGAACATTAAACCAGTAGGTTTGAGGTAAGGGATGCCTGAGTTCATTTCCCGAACAGATTTACCAGGACTGATAGAAGCTATAGCTGACAGAAGCTGGGTGGGCTTTCTATAGTGTCCTTAATTTCTTCTGTTTAAAAATCAAAAACAAAAACCAACAAAACTATAGAACTGACTGGGAGTATTCAAGTGGCCCTTACAAAGTTTTTACATGCTGCCTAAATCACATATATCTGTGATTATTTAAAAGGTATGCTCTGTCAAAATTTGACTGTCCCTTAAAATATAGCATGAGAACACAACTGAAATCTAAAACGCTGATGAAAACAGCCAACACAACAAGATTTAAACCTAGGTCCTGATTCTAAAGCCAATGCTTGTTCCACTGCACCACACTTCCAAATTCTGCTTAGCTTGTATTTTATACTTTGAGTAAAGCCGGAAGTAAATCTGGATGCTTATCACAGAAAGATTGGCCCTTACCAGGTTGGGACAGAGAAGAAAATGAAAAAGGAAGTGTTAGGCATCTTTCGTCCAAGGCCAATGTAAGAATTCATTTTTTTTCTTTAAAATGGGCCAGGGGTATGGAGGTTAGAATTGAAGGCAGAGAAAATAAATGCTGGTTAATTACAAAATAAAAGAAAATTTAAACAAAAAAAGGTGCTTTAAAATGCTAGGCAACTGGTGGCGGCTAGGTGATGCAGTGAATAGAGCACCAGCCCTGGAGTCAGGAGGACCTAAGTTCACATGTGTCCTCAGACACTTAGCACAAAAAACTAGCCATGTGACCTTGGGCAAATCACTTAACCCCAATTGCCCTACCTTACAATCTGAGTGGGTTCATCGCCATCCAAATTCCAAGTTCTGGTGGAGTGGGTTCAGGTGGGTCTTCCCTGGGTAAATCAGGTCTTAAGGTTGATGGATAGTCTAAAGTCTATCTCTAAGAACCATTCTTTTGCACGTTTTAAATGTAATTTTGTACTACTGAAATTTTATATTTGTTTAGCAAAAACAGTAGAACATCATGATGGAATCCTAATAAAACTGTCCCTAGCCCCAATATTCTAACTTCCTCATAGGCCCCACTAAACAGCAGGCATGTCCTGATGTAACCACACATCTGGCTTTAACCACACCACAGGCCCCCAAATCCAATTCACATATTTGTAACAGGTATGTTCTTGTACTCAGCCACAATCACATCATCCATTTAGCCCAAGACTGGACCTTAATACTTAACTATCCATCTTGACCAGATGGGGGCACAATAGGGTAGAGGCAGTATAACCAGAATGTTTGACCACTGAACCATAGAAGAGACCCCCTCCCCTATTACCTACTCCCTTGACCAACCCCTCCCGCCTTTTTAATATTTAATATTTTAATATGTGTAATTTCTGTTATGCAATTGCATCTTTACCCTATACACACAACACACCGTGAAACCCCCAACAGGAGCATAGGATACCGTACCAGTGAAGGGCCCAAGCCTTACCCTAATATTCTCTCTTTTAAAATCAAGACAGATTTTGTTTGTTTTCTTTGCTAGGGTACAAAATTGTACTTTTTTGCCTTGAAGATATAAAAAGTTAGTTCACCAAATACACTAAAAACCATGTAAGTTACTAACACATGCAGGCATACTGAGAAAGTTCAGTAATGCACACCAGCATCTACAAAGGACAAAACAGGATTAGAAACCATCGTAACGTTTGCCCCAATGATGCTCAATAGAGAACAGAGAGAATAAGTCAGCTTCACAGGGAAGGTTTCGTGGCATGTGTCTCACGTGCCTCACAACACGCAAACTGGACTTCCAAAAGTATTCACAAATCAAGTTGGTGAGGATCCTCTCGCTGACCTTCCTGCGCCTCTCACTTAGGCCACATTTTATCATCTCACGTTGCATTATTACATTCAGTTTCAGTTGTGTTTGACTAAGTGATCCCACTTGGGGGTTTCTTGGCAAAGATACTAGAGGGGTTTGCCATTTCCTTCTCCAGCTCATTTTACAGATGAGGAAACTGAAGCAGAGTTAGGTGACTTGCCCAGGGTCACACAGGCCAGATTTGAACTCACAAAAGTGAGTCTTCCTGATTACAAGTCCAGCTCTCTATCCACTGAGCCACCTAGCTGCCCTCATAAAAAATTTATATCAAATTAGCATGTAATTCAATACCCCTGGGTGACATTTAAATTCCATTTGTAGATCCAAATTAATCATGTATACTTATATGTAAAACAAGAAATTTTTGTTTTAAGATATGTTGAACAGTATAATACATGAGCAGAGTGTATCATAAATTGTTGAGAAAAGCAAATGAAACATGTCTAAAAGCATTTTATAAACTATAAAGCACTATACAAATATAAAAATTCTTAATTACATTATTATTATAAATATTTTAATTATGCTATAATTATATTAGAAGCAACATAATTATAATTATTCTAATCATTTGCCATATAAATATACAAAATAAAATGCATATATTACTATTAATAATTATTAAAACAATGATATAATGGGGACCTAGCTAAACTACCTGAGTGGGGACAGATGTTAAAACCAACCATTAACTATAACAGTACTGTAGACACTTAGTAGATATGTCGATTAAAAAAAGAAAAACAATCCAAAGATCAGGTATATAAGTAGGTATTAAAATAATTCTTAAAATTCATGTTATTTCTGAATTTTTAAAACTTACCTTTTTTTCTACCTCTTCCATGAGCTCTACTATATCAAAAGGTAGTTCCTTTTTATAAGGAACAGGATAACGACCAATAGGCTTTGTTGGTTCTTCTGACTGGATATCACTGGATTGGCTTGTTACTTTAACTGTTGAAAGGGTCCCAAGTCCATTTGTCAATAATCGAGGAACATGCTAAAATTAAAAGGGGGAGGAAAAATAAAGGTCATGTTTGTTTGAAAACAAAATTTGTATATTATTTTCATTGCTTTAAAAATAATTTTCCTGTTAAAATTTTCATTAATATAGTTTGTCATATTTCCAAATGTTATTCTATCACCACTCCCTACCCCCACCCCTCATAATAAAAAAAAAATAAAAGGAAAAAAAAGACAATTCAACAAAACTAGTTTGACAGCACTGGTTGTTCCCTACTGATAGCCCCATACCTCCAAAAGTTAGGGAAGAAAGTGGACCCTGAAATTGAGAGAATTTTCTTTTATCAAGAACAATCTAGATATCAGAACATAAATATAATTTGGCATTTAGAAATAATAAAATGTTTGATTCCCTTTATTATGATTAAGTATTGAGTTTTGAGCTTTACAAAAAAACATTTTATTAACATATCATTAATAAGAGGCAAGTAAATTAAAATAACCCTCAAGTTTTGCCACACACCCAACAAACCTGGAAAAATTACAAAACACAGAAATAATGCTATAGGTAGACAAACACACTAATACCACTGATTCACTTTAAACTGTTGTAATCTTTCTGAATAATCTGCAATTATGAGCAGTCACTAAACTATTTATACCCTGTTTTAGTAATTCCACTGCTAGGTATAGACTTTAATCCAAAGAAAGAGAAGTCCTATATATATGAAAATATTCACTGCAACACCCATTAATGGTAACAAAACACTGGAATCCAATTGAATGCCCAAAGATTTATGGGATGGTTAAACAAATTTGTGTTCCATTAGTGTTGATGGATGTTACTGCACGTGAGGAAAATTGAATGGGAATAGAAAGGAATACATCTTTTTCTCAGTGGTGCATGGTACCTTTACAAAAATTAACCACATATTAGGGCATAAAAACTTTATAGTTAAATGCAGAAAATCAGAAATATGTGCATCCTTTTCAGATGACAATGCAATAAAAATTATATTCAATAAGAGACTACAGAAAAGGGCAATGAGAAGAGACTATAGAAATAAAACTTAAAAAGTAATTGGACACAAAACAGACTAATCTTAAAGAATGTGTATGTTTGGCTTACTGGTTTTGGGATTTGGTTTTCTGTTATCTAAAACATGCTTCAGTTCTATCTTCTACCTGGAGAATCTGTTATATTTTGTAATCTGAATGTCATGCAATATTTATAGTCATGGTCTTTATCATGATCATGGGCACTGTAATTATTGCATTGGTGCTACGCATGGTTCTTCCCATTGGTTCTAATTCTTTACAACATGACTAATGTGAAAATAATGCTTAATATCAATGTATATGTAGAGTCTATACCAGATTGCACACCATTTTGGGGGTTTGGGGGAGAGAAGGAGGGAGAAAATCTGAAACTCAAAATCTTATGGAAGTGAATGTTGAAAACTAAAATTAAATTTTAAAAAACAAGGGGGGGGGTAAGGAAAAAATTAGAGAAACAATAATTTCATTAAAGAGAATGACAACAATGAGACAACATATCAAACCTATGGGATGCAGCCAAAGTAGTAATCAGAGGAAAATTGCTATATCTAAATTCTTATCTCACAGAGAAAGAGCAGACCAATGAACTGGGTATACAATTAAACTAGAAAAACAAATTAAAACACCAAGTTGGAAATCTTTAATTTTAAGGTGAGATCAATAAAATTAAGTATAAGAAAACCATTGACTTTAAATAAACTAGGAGTTGGTTTTATGGTAAAAACCAATAACAATAAAATAGATGAACCATTAGCTAATATCATTTTTTAAAAAAGAAATCCAGGGGTGGCTAGGTGGCACAGTGAATATAGCACCGGCCCTGGAGTCAGGAGGACCTAAATTCAAATCAGGCCTCGGACAATTAACACTTGCTAGCCTTGTGACCTTGAGCAAGTCGCTTAACCCCAACTGCCTTGCCTTCCCCCCTCCAAAAAAGAAAAAGAAAAAAAAAGAGAGAGAGAAGAAATCTAAATTACTAATATTAAAAATGCAAAGGGTGAATATACAACTAATGAAGATGAAATCAAAGTCATTATAAGGAGTTATTTTGCCCAATTCTATGTCAATAAATTTAACAACTTAAGTGAAATGGAAGAATATTCACAAAAATATGAACTGCCTAGATTAACAGAAAAGAAAATATAACTTCTAAATAAACCTGTTTGAGAAAAAGAAATTGAACAGGCCATAAATGAGCTTCCTTAAAAAACAAACCAAAAAAACCCCAAACTCATCAGGACCACAGAGACTGACAAGTGAATTCTACCAAACATTTAAAGATCAATTCCAATATTAAATAAATTATTTGGAATCATTGGCAAAGGAGTCCTACCAAACTTCTTTTATAAAACAAATATGTTATTGATACTTAAGCCAGGAGGAGCAAAAATAGGAAGAAAATTATAGACCAATTTCATTAATGAATATCTATGCAAAAATCCTAAATAAAATACTAGCTAGGAGACTACTGTCTGGCACACAGTAGAAGCTAAAGTTTATTCCCTCTCCTTCCCCTTTCTTAGCTGACAGCATTTAGAGCTGAAAGAGACTTTAGAGATTAACTAATCCAGTCCCTGCACTACAGATAAATTAGTGACTTTCTGTCACCCAACAAGTAGTATGAAGCAGCATTCAAAATCAGGTTCTTTGATTCCAAATCCAGAGTTTCTGATATATGCTATACCTTGGCAACAACTTCCTCTAGTTCCTGGATTTCCCCATATAATACTAATAATAATATGAAAACTTTTATGTAGCATTGTAAGATGTGTAATATATTTTAAATATATTATTTAATCTTCAAAACAACCCTAAGTAGACCAAGAAATATTATCCCCATTTAATAGATGAGGAAGAGATTCAGAAAAGGTGAGGGAATTTGCCCCTGGTTATATGTCTAAAGCAAGAGACAGGATTCAGATATTCAGGAATATTCTGCTCCCAAGTCCAATGTTCCTTCCACTACATCCTTTGGCTTCTCAGATGAATGTATCTTAATATACAATGCTACTTCTACCAAAATCCCAATTTAGGAGATGAAAGGGGAAGAAAACACTTTGATGGGAGAAATAAGGAAGGGTACCCGTCAGGAACAATTCCAGTTGCAGTTTACAGAGAAGACACAGGGCAATGATGTTCAAACTCTGATGTGTATGACCTGATTAAGTCACTTCATTGCCATGGGTCTCACTTTATTCTTAAGTAATGTAAAAGATTTGAGGTTGAGGTTAAGGCCCAGACCTGTGATATTTTTCTTCACCTCCCTGGTGAGGAAAGTCCCTTTACCAATGCAGGCAGGCACACTCTCTATAAAATATAGTCTTAGATAGCTGCCTAGAACACAAAGAGTAAGGGATCTGCCCAGGGTCACTTGAACCGAGGTCCTTCCTGATTTTAAAGCCAGATTTCTCTATGAACTATCCCATTCTGCTATTGAAAATTATTTGTGTGTCCTTAATGAACAGGCGGCCATATCAATCTTTGTATCTTTATCTTTGTATCACTCCAATTTTAGCATATGTGCCAACTGTATAAGATATAATAATCTTCCTTCTCCTGCTTGACTTACCATACTATACATATGTTAGGGGCAGCTAGGGACTTACCATACTATACATGTTAGGGGCAGCTAGGTGGTGTAGTATATAGAGTACCTGTCTTGGAGTCAGAAGGACCTGAGTTCAAATTTGACCTCCCAGACACTTGACACTTACTAGCTGTGACCCTGGGCAGGTCACTTAACCCTGACTGCCTCAAAAAAAAAAAAAATTATACTTGTTGAATTATCTGTTTTTGAAACCTTTCCAGTTTGTCAGGACCTAACCAGGCCTGTGCCTTTGGGGAAACCACGGTCACTTTAACTTGGTGACTGGACATTAGAGCAGGATTTTAGTCCAATAAACACATAATAGCTGATCAACAAACCCTTGCTTGATTAAAGTCCCCACTAAGTACCATTCTTTAGCTAATCAAACTCCAATATACATCCTACTTCTAACATTCCATAGATATTTATAGGTTATCTTATCTTTTAGGTCTTAGCAATTAGATAGATCTTAACAGTTCACTAGGATAACGTGAGGAGGCAGCTAGGTGGTTCAGTGGATAGAGCAACGAGCCTCGAATCAGGAAGAACTGAGTTCAAATCCAACCAAAGACACTAGCTATGAAACCCTATATCACTTAACCTCTGTTTGTCTTAATCCACTGGTGAAGGAAACGGCAAACCACTCCAGTATCTTTGTCAAGAAAACCCATGGACTGTATGGTTTACAGAGTCATGGGAGAGCCAGATAGGACTGAATACTGAACAAGGAGTATATAGCATCACATATTACTGCACACTCATCATTTGCCTTGCCAAATACAAAGAGTACTAAGTGACAAAATGTAGTGAGGCCTTTAATCAAGAATTTACTGATCAGTTGTTACGTGTTTACAGGAATAAAGTCCTAGTCCAATGCCCAGGATGTGAAAGTGACCTTGGTTTCCCAAAGGCAAAACACTAGTTTTGATGAGCCCGCACAGGTCCTGCCAAGCTGGAAAGGTTTCAAGTACAGCCTTGACTGTCCATGACTTGAGGCCCAGCTTGCCTGAATGCAGAGAGGCTCTCCGTTGGAAGGCTGGTCAATAGGTGATAAAAAATTTTTGGCCCCAGCTCATTATGGAACATATATCAAAGCCACAAAAGCCAGTAAATAATAGAACTGGATATCCCTATATATTACTGCCTCTTGGAAGATTTGAGACTTCATTATAATATGTGGGGCAGCACCACAAAATTAATACATATATAGTATAGATCAACTATTTAAAAACATGTTAGAGAAAGTCAGCCACCCTTCTAGTTACCCAGATTCATAATCTTGGTGCCATTTTTTACTTTCCTCCCATTACCATCCAATCAAAGGCCAAGTTTTAATTGATTCCACCTCTACAATAGGCCAGGCAAGTCAATAAACATTAATTAAGCTCCAGCAAGACAATGAAAGGCAAAGGACAATCCCTGCCCACAAGGAGCTCATGATCTAACTGGGGATATTAACACATAAAAAACTAAAAAGATTTTGCATAAATGAAATCAACAAAGTTCTAATTAAAAGGAGTTAACTGGGAAATAATCTTTGCAGCCAAAGTTTCTCTGACAAACTTAAAAAGGAAAATATGAGCAAGCAATCAAGGATGGAATGAGATATTTGTAAAAGCACTTGGCACAGTAATCTGGCACACTGAAGGTGCCACATAAATGCTTATTCCTTTCCCTTCCTTTTCTCCTTCCCCTTCATTGAACAAAGACAAAGACGGACTGTTTACATTCTATTATGGGGAGATGATACATGTGTCCCCACAGAATCCTATAATCATCAAGGATGATAAAGGATGTCTAATAAGACAAAGGACCTGTGATAGGTTTTTTTTATGTTTCCATGATTTCTTAAAAGAAAGGAAAGAAGCAGAAGTGTGGGAAAAATTATCTCACATAATTTGAGTGTGCAAGTAGAAGGCTGTATAAACAAGAAGGAAGGCGGGGCAGGGGAGAGGGCAACACGGAAGTAAAAGAACCACAGAGTAAAATGCAGAAATACTTTTTCTCAATGGGAAGGAAAACAGGAGGGAAAAAGGCAAGTAAAGAGAGACAGTAGATTAAGGAAGGGAACAGTCCTAAAGAAAAATTCTAACTAAGGGGTGGATAGGGAAGAGAGATTTAGGCAAGGAGATTAAGGGCCGAGGTGTGGAGATCTAACCTACGTGCTAGGCAAACCACCCCTCTCACTACTTTTTTCATTATAAAGCAAGGACAGAGAGGACGGATCAACAATGAATAACCACAATTTCACAAGCAATAGGCTATCCACTTCCAGAGATGGACAAGAGTACAGATTAAGACTTTTTTTTTTAGACAGAGCCAATGTAGGAAGCTGTTTTGCTTAACTTATGCATATCTGTTTAGAGGATTTTATTTTTCTTTATTTTTCAATGTGTGTGGGCAAGGAGGAATAGGTGGATTTTGCCAATTTAAAAAAATTACATTTTAAAAATGAAATGACCAATCATGACTCCAGAGGTCATATGGTACTGATGGGGTACCCCAAGAGAATTTGAGTCCCATTTGTCCACAGGCCCTGGGAAACCTCCCACCTGGAATTCTCCCAGAATCTTCCCAGTAGATCTGGAGTTCATCTGAGGCCATAAGCCTTCTATTAGCTCATACCTACATCTATTACCCTTAACCTAGCCTAGAGCCCTCCAAAGTCAGTTACCTTTGATTTGCCTAGGGCTACTTCTCACCCTAGATCCCATCAAAATCCCATTCCCTTGGTTCCCCTCACATCCTCCTGAAGACCCTCCCTAAACCCAGACTACTTAACCACCTCTAGTTCCCTCCCATAGTCTTTCTGTATATAAGATCTGTCTTGCCTCCATGAAGGTGCTTACAGATTCATTCTGGCCCATTAGTCAGTACAAGCAATGCTCAGATTCCTTAAGAATCTAGCCCTAATGGTGAGGCTGCTTAAGAGTCTACCTAGTATGGCAAATCTTTAAAAAACTTCTACTTTGCCTGAAAAAAAGACTATACAACATGATTCCCGCCTCCTGCCAGAGGTAATAGACTAGAGATGCAGAAGGAAACATAATTTTCAAATACGGTCAAGAGATAAATGGCCAGAGGATGTCAATATGCATTTCTCAAGAGAACACATACAAGATATCAACCAATATATGAAAAAATTATCCAAATCACTAATAGGAGAAATGCCCTTTAAAATAACTTTAAAGCTCTACTTTAAACATGAAATTGAAAAAATTAACAAAAAAGGAAAATGGCAATTATAAGAAAGGGCAGATACTCATACATTATTCTTACAACTATGAATTTCTACAGAAAACAATTTGGAATTAAAACAAAACAAAAAAAATCACTAATTTGGGCATAACCTCTAACCTGACAAAATCACTACGAGGCAAAGACCCCAAAGTGATCAATGAAAGAAAAGGATCCAGATGTATAAAAATATTCTTAGAAAGCAATTTTTTGTTGTTGTAGCCAAAAACTGGAAATTAAGGAGATACCCAATGATTAGCTTAACAAATCATGGTATATGAATATAAGAGAAAATTGTATGCACTGTAAGAAATTATGAAAGGAATATGGGACAACTCCTATAAACTGATACAGAGTGAAGTGAAAATAACCAGAAAATTTTTACAATAACCATAACACTGAAAAGAAGAACTTTGTTTTTTTTTTTAGGCGCTTAATATTTAAATGTTTATTTGCTTCCCCAAAGACAGAAATTTATATAACCATAACAGAGAAGGGATATAGAAGGAATCATTTCCAAAAGAAGAGTGTCCAGTAAATCCATTAACTCGTTAGAACAAATATTGGTACAAAGGACAAAGATAAAAAGATGTTATAACATTCAGCTAAAATAATTCCAAAGCAAATTGTTGAAACAAGCTATTGACATTGAATAATGGACAATAAATAAAGCAAAATTTGGCATTCAATGTCAAATCTTGTTGGCACTTTATCCACTGTGTTTTTTTTTCCTCTTTCTCAGATAACATTTTTTTTTAAAAATATGAACTCTATAGATAAACAAACGTACATTTCTATTTACAAAGAAGAAATTAAAAAAAGATATATGCACACGTATTCACATATATGCATATATAAGTGTGTGTCCATATATACACACATATAAGTTTCATTGAGGCAATGCCCATTCAGTGATTAAGGCTAGTTAAAAAATGAGCCAAAACTAAGATGACAAAATGGGAAAATGACAAATGCTGGAGAGGATGTGGGAAAATTGTAACACTAATGCATTGTTGGTGGAATTGTGAACTGATTCAACCATTCTGGAGAGCAATTTGGAACTATGCCCAAAGGGCTATAAATAAGTTCATAACCTTTGACCCAGCAATACCACTTCTAGGGCTGTATCCCAAAGAGATCACAGAAGTGGGAAAAGGCCCCGTATGTACAATGAACTCTATTTCTGATAATGGAAGCTTTAATCACGTAAAACAATTAACATAATAAAAGGAGCCCCAAAACCCCAGAAATTATTTCAACTAACAAATATTTGATCTAATTATCAGGTTGTGGCAAAGTTAACAACTGGTTTTCTTTTTCTTTTTTTCTTTTTTTTAATTTTTTGGTCTTAAGAAGAACAACTTTGAAAGACCTATCAACTCTGATCAATTAATTACCAACCTCACCTGATCATGAAACATGCTTCCCTTCCCTTAACAGAAAAGAGGACTAGAGGTGAAGAACATACATTTATGGCCAATGTGTGAATTTATTTTCCTTGATCATACTTACCACTTACCTGTTATAAAAGAGTGATTTTGAGTGATTAATTACCCCCCCCAAAGAAAAAGGCACCAAGAAAACATTTTTAAAAGACAGAACAGTGAAAGGAAGTTCAGAAAGAAACAAAAGATAAGCAAAGCAATGTTGATAATATTGTACTAAATTTGTTGTTGTTTGTCCTCCATTCTCTAAGAGGACTATGACATCAGGAAGGTGATGCCAAGACTTGAAAGTGAACTGGATTTAAGTGAGGGAAAGACCTCTTAGCTTACAAAAGACCCAGGTCTCACAATTGCTCACACTGAGGCCATCTCCAGTTGTCCTGATCTATATCTTGCCATTGGAGCCAGATGGTTTCAGGAGCAGAAACTGAGGCTGGTAACTTTGCACATTCTCCCTCACTAAAAACAATTCACTTGCAAATCATGGTATCATCTTCTTTTCAAGAATGAAGGTCAAATGAAGGTCCTTTTCAAGAATGAAGGACAATAATCTGTGAGCAGTACAAGCTGCCCCATGGGAAACTCAACTGGCCACTTCCAGTTGGGCAACCCAGCTCCTTTCCTTTCCTCTCCCTCTGTCCACAAAGGGTATAATACCCTTACCTGAGGGCACTCTGCCCAAGGAATGTAATTTTTGATCCCTGAAACCTAGCAAGATATCTTGGGGTTTGCAGGCTAGATTGCTTTCTTAAAGACCATGCCTGAAACCCAATTCACTCTGGCTCTCACTGATTGGTCAACAATAGGTGCCAGACCAAGCACTACTTTGTGGTCATGGTCTGGGCCCATGATTGGCTCAAGAGTGAATGTAAATTGTAATTGTTCCTGTTTTGGTCAAAAACCCGGGGAATGTACCCCTCTCAGATTTTTTTTCCTTTTCTTGATTTGGTAAAAGGGGACATTCTTTAGCCCATTAAAAATTTTTTAAATTTATTTATTTACTTTTAGTTTACAGCATTCAGTTCCTTGAGTTTCAAATTTTCTCCTGCTCCCTCCCCCCATGGAGGCATGCAATCAAATATAAGATCTACAAATACCTTCACATTAAACATTAGTCAAGTTGTAAAGAAGGATTATAACCAAAGTAGTGAACAATGAGAAAGAAGGAACAAAACAAACAAAAAGAGAGAGAGCAAGTAGTTCACTTCAATCTGCATTCAGACTCTGCAGCTCTTTCTCTGGATGTGGATAGCCCTTTCCATCCTGAGTCTTTTGGGGTTGTCTTATACCCTTACATTGCTGAGAGGAGCCCAGTCTATTGAAGCTGGTCATCACACATAAGTTGTGTCTATGATTGTGTACAGATTTCTCCTGGTTCTGCTCTCCTCACTCAGCTTCAGTTTATATAAGTCTCTCCAGGTTATTATGAAGTCTGTCTGCTCCTCATTTCTTCTAGCACAGTAGTATTACACTACATTCATATACCACAACTTGTTTACCCATTCCCCAATTGATGGGCAACCCCTTGATTTCCAATTCTTTGCCACCACAAAAAGAGCTGCTATAAATATTTTTGTACATGAGTCTTCCTCCCACCTGTATGATCTCTTTGGGATATAACCCTAGAAGTGGTGTTGCTGGGTCTAAGGGTATGCAATTATTTATAGCTCTTTGGGCATAGTTCCAGAGTGCTCTCCAGAATGGTTGTTTTCCACATCCTCTCCAGCATTTATCATTTTCCCATTTTGTCATTTTAGCTTTGGCTCATTTTTTAACTAGCCTTAATCACTGAATGGGCATTGCCTCAATCAAACTTATATAAACATATATATATATATATATATATATATATATAAAATGCACATATATACACACACACACACATATAAATCAAAATATATATGTATGTATGTGAATGCATGTGCACATTATCTTTTTTAAAAAAATTTCTTCTTTGTAAATAGAAATGTACATTTGTTGATATCTATAGTTTTTTTTAATGTTACCTGAAAAAGAGGAAAAAAAAACACAGTGGATAAAGTGCCAGCAAGATTCTTCCTGAGTTCAAATCAGGCCTCTCTAGTTGTGATCCTGGGTAAGTCACTTAACTGTTTGCTTCAGTTTCCTCATTTATAAAATGAACTGGAGAAGGAAATGGCAAACCACTCTAGTATCTTTGTCAAGAAAACTCCAAATGTGGTCACAAAGAATCAGAAACAACGGAAAAAACAAATGAACACCACAAAATTTACAATTTATTTTTTTAAATTACAATTAAAATTTACAAATTTGCATTTGTGAAATGCAAATCCCAATTCTTGTGACTGGAATTTAAAGCCCTCTGACACTTTACTTTCAACTACCTTTCCAGGTAGTTTATCTTACTTTATCTTCACATACAGGGGCCAGTAAAACTGACCTGCTAAGGCTTCTTTATAGATGACAATCTCTCTCACCAGTGAATATGCATAACACAATGATGTTGGAGAGAATATATATATATATATTTTTTTTTTGGAGGGCAAATAAGTAACTTGCCCAAGGTTACACAGCTAGGTTTTTGTTTGTGTGTTAAGTGTCTGAGGCTGGATCAGAACTCAAGTCCTTCTGACTCCAGGGCCGGCGCTCTACTCACTGCACCACCTAGACGCCGCCAAGAATATATATATATATATATATATATATATATATATATATATATATATATATATATATTTTTTTTTTTTTTTTTTTTTTTTTTTTTTTGGAGGGAGGAAGGCAAAGCAATTGGAATTAAGTGACTTGCCCAACATCACAGAGCTAATAAGTGGCAAGTGTCTTAAGGCCACATTTGAACTCAGGTCCTCCCAACTCCAGGGCCTGTGCTCTATTCACTGTACCACCTAGATGCCCTGAGAATACATTTTTTAAAGGCCCCCAGAGGGTAATCCTTAAGATATTTCAAAAAGGGAAAAAAGATCAAAAGAGAGAAATAAGAGATGCTCAACAAAGAACTTCTGAAAATACAAAGGGAGATAATCCAGCAAGGAGAAAAAACCCAGTATTTAGCTGAAGAATAATCTGGATGCCCAGGGAACTCAGCAAACAACTCTGATCTTAAAAAAGAAATGTATGGAAGATGAAATCAAGAGTAAATTAAAGAAAATGAATAAGAGGGTGACCCAGTCCTGGAAAAAAAAAAGTCAAGAGTACTAATGCTCAGAAAGGAGGCTTTGAAGGGAAGGAAGCAAAGGACAACAACAAATTGTTTAGCTATCCATGGAGAAAACAGGGAATCACAGAAGGGATAAGACCTTTGCTTGGAGGATAGATGGCAGATAGATGTGATTGCTAAGTGAATATTTGAAAGATCATGGAGGAAAAAGGAGATAATATAATACTAGAGGAGAAATGCCTACAATTTTTTAAAAATGTAAAAGACTAGAGTCTGTAAACTAAAGGCCAGTGAGTTTAATTTTGTTTCCTGGGAAAATTATTAAAGAGATGGTTGGTGGACACTTAGAGAGTCCCCCAGGAATCTATGCTTGGTCCTGTGCTATTCACATTTTTATTGGTCACTTGGATAAAGATAAATACGTTTCTCATCAAATTTGCAAATGGCACAAAGCTAGAAGGTACAGCCAACACAAACAAAATGAGTCAGGCTCCCAAAAGACCTTGATGGAGAGAGCACTGGACTAATGATAAACTTATAATAAATCTAATAAACTGAAGTCCAATAGGAATAAATGAAAAATTTTATACTTGGGTACAAAAATTCAAGTTCACAAGTAAAAAAGGTGGAAAAGGCATGGCTGGATGGCACATTATCTGAAAGAGATCTTGGGGTGCTAGTAGATTAGATCAAAACAGGTAATTGTGATCTTTAAGAGGGGCTAACCTTTCATGGACAGAGGTTACAGTCCATTGTCACTGCTTCCTTTTCTGGATGTCCAAGAACTATCTCTTTAATAATCCAGTCTAGTATCTTTCTAGGTATGAAAGTCAAGCTCACTGGTGTTAGATACTCCTACTCAATTTAATTAGTGAATTAAACAGGATTAAGTTTGAGGTAAATATATCATTTAGTGGTACCTAGGCAGTGAAGTGGATAAAGTACCCAGTATGGAGTCAGGAATATCTGAGTTCAAATTTGACCTCAGACACTTAACTAGCTGTGTTATCCTGGGCAAGTCACTTAATTCTGTTTACCCCCATTCCTTTCTCCATAAAACGAGCTGAAAGAAATGGCCAGCGTTATCTTTGCCAAGAAAACTCCAAATGGAGTCACAAAGTCAGACAGGACTGAACAAACGACCCAATGACATCAGGTTCTACTTGCATTTTAACATATTAATCTAGGACTAGGTTTAGTGTTTTGTTTTGCTATTTTGTCCTGGACCTGGCATGGGGATCCTGACCATTGGTATAGAGGAAAGGCAGTGAGAAAACACCCTCTTACCAATGCAAACTGGCATGTGCTCTGCTATTTATAATCTTAGAAAGTTATCTGGGGGCACTTAAAGGGAATACATTACTACCCCAAGGTCTCAGGATCAGAATGTGGCACTGGTGGGGCTTGAACTGAGGTATTCCCTGGATCCTAAGTTCTCAAGACACCATGCTGCCTCTCTATGAATACAGCCAATAAAAAGGTGGTTCAACCTGCACTGGCAAAGGAGGTTCCTCACCAGGAGCTCCTTACCCTGAGGAAAATACAGGTCTGTTTCCCACACCTCCAAAAAATTATCTATATCTTATCACCCAGCCTAGAGGAACTCCATCTTCAGGCACTTGGAAAGACGTTAGATGTGATGTGACTGCATCTGGAAGCAGCTAGGCGGGGCAGTGGACAGAGTGCTGGGTCTGAAGTAAGGATGGACATGAGCTCAAATCTGACCTCAGACACTTAACTGGCCAGCTGTGTAACCTGGTATAGATAAGTCACTTAGCCAGCTCTTGAGGTAGCTGCTGTTATATCCATTTTTTTTTCTGTAAAATGGGTATTCCAGCAACTACCTCAAAGGGTTGTCGTGAGAATCAAATTAAGACGTTTATTAAAAAAAATCCTTGTAGGAAGGGGCAATAATCACCCCCATTTTACTAGTTAATCTTATATCCTCAGAGGTCCCTTCTCCAATCCCCTTCACGTTACAGATGAGGAAACTGACTCCAGGGAGGGGAAATCGACTCGCCCCAAGGTCAGTTAAGTGCCACGCACCAAGATTAGAAACAGGAATTCGCTGCCTCCCAAGGGCTGGAGAAACTGGACCCACCAGTGGGATCCCCCAGAAGCTCTGGCAAGTTCAGGAGTCAACACGCTGAAAGTTTCACTTGGGCGATTTTCCAGCTGGCGGCAGCGCTCTAAGAGGATTTTGCAGGAATTCAAGTGTGTGTGCACACGAGTGTGAGTGCGGGCGCGTTTGCATGCGTGTGTGCATGTGTATGTGTATGTTGGTGCTAGGGCGCGGGGATGGACTGCACCCCGAACGCCGTGGGTGCCGCTCGCTGGCACCACCAAGGTTCCCGGGGAGGTGGCATGGGTCGTGCCCGTGGCCGTGACCGAGGCACGTGCGGCCGGGTCAGAGGGCGCCCCCGCCCCCGCACACCTCGCACGCTCCGCGTTCCCCCGCCCCCCGCTGAGTCCGGCCTCCCCCGAACCCGGGCCCCGCAGCTCACCGAAGCCAGCCCCGGGCGCAGAAGGCGCAGGAAGAGTCCCATTGTGGGGAGTCCGGACCGCTCGGCTCCTGTCCGCGGGTCGCTCGGCTTCCCCAACCAGACTTCTGGGCACCGGGAGAGTAAAACTGAGCTTGCGCCCGCAGAACTGGTCCCTACCCTTCCCCTCACTCCCCTCCCCGGGAAGGGTCTGCCCCACCGAGGGAGGGACGGCGCAATTCCGCCCACTTCTTGCCCGCCCCTTCCTCCTCCTCCCCCCTCCCACTTCACATCTCTCCTTTCTCTCCCCTCACCCTGCCTTCTTCTGCCCCTCTTTCTTTCCTTCCTTTCTCCTGTCCTCTCCTACTCTCTGTCTGCTCTTCCCTACAGCCTCTCCCCACTCCCTTCCAGGCTTCCACTTTCCCTGCTCTCTCTTTCTTTCCTTTCTTTTCTCAGCCTGGAGCTCTAAGAATTCCCAACGCTGGCTGAGGGAGAGAGATTGCTTTCTAGACCACCTCACTAATTTCAGGATCCCAGGATTTTGAACCAGACAGTGCAACTGCCGGTGACCCAATATCCCAGTTTCTAGCTTCAGTTTTCACATCAGTAATGTAAGAATAATTAGCCTGCTTCTCGGCTGACTAGTAATACTGAAACGATTGTATTTTGTATTCTCTTTCTCTTTGTGTTTTTGAAGAGGGGAAGTTAGGGCAATTGGGGTTAAGTGGTATTTTGTATTCTCAATAGGAAATATCCCAGCCACCCAATAATTTGTCGTCACCCTTTGGGGATGCAGAAGAAACATAACATGATTATTGAAAACTTCATTTCCTTTTGCTACTTATCTTTTCTGGAATGCCCTTGTCAATTCTCTAGAAATGGTGTCAGACTCATTAGAGATATTTCAGGTAGCGGAAGCAGTGGAATGTTGTAGGTGGAAAGTTGACCTTAAAGCCAGAAAAGATTAATACTAGTATAGTGAGATATAGTGAATAGAAAACTGGCCTTGGAGCCAGAAATAGTTAAATACCAGCATTTATGTAGTGCTTTAAAATTTGCAAAACACTTTCTTTGAAGTAAATGGTATTATCCCCATTTTACAGAAGAGGAATTTTGAGAAAGATGGCTTCTGGTCACACAGCTAGTGAGGGCCTGAAGCACAATTCAAACTAAAAAGTCTTGCTGATTCTCAGTCTACCCTTCTATTCACTGGGCTACCCAGCTGAAGAATACGAAAAGTTAGTTCCTCATTAGATCTATAATCCTTTGAAGTTATAAACCAGAATGTGTGATCTTGAAGAAGTCATTTAATCTCAATACCTCAAGCAGTTCTTAAAACAAGTTAGAGATGATTTGCAGAGTAGGGAAAATTTCTAGGTCTAGATAAAAAAAAAAACTAATGTAAAATTTCCCCCAATCCATCTTTTCTCTTAATTTAATCCATATTTATTTTGTTTATGCAAAAGCTTTTTAATTTTATAAAATTTGAATAATATATTTGTGCATATAAATGAAATGGTTGGGGGGGGGGGGGTTGAGCACATCACTGGGCTCAGAGTCAGCAAGACCTGAGTTCAAATATGGCCTAAACCACTTGCTAGCTTTGCTTAAAGGTATGAATGATTTGAAAAAATTAAATGGTCTCACTTTTGGTGCCTTGTTTTGTTTTGCTGGAGAGAGAGAGAGAGAGAGAGAGAGAGAGAGAGAGAGAGAGAGAGAGAGAGAGAGAGAGAGAGAGAGAGAGTGTGTATGTGCATGGTGTTATGAGCCTTAAAAGGTGGGACTTTTTCAAAAGGTCTAGGACTTGATTTCTGAGAATACAATACTATTACTGTATGAATCCTTGACTATAAAACTAAAAATTTGTAGAAAAATAATTTCATAGTCAAATCTAATGAGTTTTCTTTTCAGGAAACAGAGCTCTTTGCTGATGAGAGACAATAGTAGAGACACAAGAACCTGTGATTTGGAATCAGAAACCTGGTTATGAATCATATCTGATCTATTTATTACTGGGGTGCCATTGGGCAAGTCAATTTCCCTTTTTAGTCCTTAATTCCCTCTGCAAAATGTTAAAAGGTCTTAGTTGGAGATAGGGAACCATAGTGTTAGGGTACAGGCTCTGGGGAAACCCCTTGAACTCTGATTGAATCTTCCCACTTGGTGAGGCATTTGCCTGAGGCCATGAGCCTTTCATTATGGCTAGGCCCAAGTGTTTGTTACTTCTTAACCTAGCTTAGCCCTCCATTGTCCAACTATTTCCCACTCTTGATCCTATTAAAATATCTATACCCAAATCTGTTACCCTTAAACTAGCTTCACCCTCCATTGTCTGTCATCTCCTGGTAGCCTTCAGCTATTTCCCACGATCTTTCCTAGACTCCTCCTCAAAACCCTCCCAAAACCCCTCCTCTAGACCACCCTTAGATCCCTTCCACAATCTTTCAGTGTATGAGATCTGTCTTACCTCCATGAAGGTGCTGAGAATTCAATGTAGTGCAAATTCTCTCTGTGTCAGATTATTCTAGCCCACTTGGAAGCTCACAGATATTTAGCCTTCTTCAGAGTGTCTACCCATTATGGTGAATCTTTAATGAACTTTGCTTTACTTTGACAGAGAGTCCAATTCATTTGACAGGTCCCAGGGTGTTGTTATTTAAACCTAAACATTTTATCGTTCCCTGAACCTTAATAATAGGAATAAACTATTGCATGTGTCATTGATTTTGCCTGATTTTTTCCCCTTTGTTTAAAGGAAGTTGGAGAGCAGCAAAGGTAGAGGAGAATAATTATATTCAGAATTGACCTTGATGTAAAGCAAAATTAAATGAGAGTTGGACTAGAAATAATTACATCTAGTAATTAGATGATCTCAAAAGTCCCATCTAAGATAAGTCCTATGATCCCATGAATACGGAGAAACCTTGGTTACTCTGAAAAAAAAGTCCTACTTTGAGAGGAGACTCATGGGGTACAGGGGGATATTGGGATAAAACCCAGGATTCAGCACTGAGAATTAACTATCTGGTCCTGGGCTTGGGTGGGCGGGGCGGCTCTGGGAGGTGAGGCCAGGGTGGAGAAGGGGGCGGGGTCTGGGAAGCGGTCGGGAGGGGCAGGGCCAGAATGGAACCACGGGGAAGAGGCGGGTCTGGAGTGGGTAGGGTTAGAAGGGAGGGGGAGTGGAGGTTCAGGGCTCTTTCCCCCCCCTACTCAGGAGCTGGAAAGGCAGGCTTCTTGGGGAAAGTCGGGTACTGATTTTATTACTCATAGGATAGTGCCATCACGAAGGGCGAGACCATGTTGGAAGCTTGCTCCTCTCTTCTATTTTCGAGGTTGGGATTCTGGGTGGGAGGGGCTAAATCAGAGTGTAAGGGTGAGTCATGGTGGAGAGGCAGAGAGAGCAGTCCTTTATTACGTGGAATGGACGCGAAGGGGGAAGGGGCGGGTGACTAGTTGCTCCTTCACTCTCGAGGTTTGGAACTACAGTGTAAGGGGCGGGGCCTGGTCGGGGTAGGGTCTAGGGGCGGGGTATGGAAGGGAGGGGCGGAGCCAGAGAGAAAAAAATGGGCCTTGTGGGGAGGAACAGTTCTCTAGTCACGCGGAATGGAACCACATTGAAAGGGCGGGTACTGGGGGCGGGCCCAGAGCTGCTACTCCTCCACTAACGGGGTAAGGCACCTCAGTGAAAAGGCGGAGCCTTAAGAACTGTGCTGGGCCGCTCTTTCTCCACTTACGTGAGATGGAGCCTCAGCGGAAGGGGCGGGGCTTTGGGGGGCGGGTGCAGGGCTGCTCTTCCTCTGGGCCCTAGAAACGCGGGGGGAGGATCGGTTGGGGGTATCTTTCCTCCGGCCTGCAGAGGTCGCTCTAGAAGGCGCCGCAGAGGAGTCCCCGGATGATGGCGGCCCCGCCGATCCCCGGCTCTGGCCCGCGGGTGGCGCGGACCATGCTGGGGCAGGTGGTGCTGCCCGGTGAAGAGCTGCTGCTGCCCGAGTCTGCGGAGCCGGGCACCGAGGGCTCCGCGGAGCAGACGCTGCGCTTGGGGTCAGTGGCGCGGCCCCGTGCCCGCGTGGTGTGTGGCCCGGGCCTGCGGCGCTGCGGGGACCGCCTGCTGGTCACCAAGTGCGGACGGCTCCGCCACAAGGAGCCGGGCGGAGGCGGCGGCGGCGGCGGCGGCGGCGGCGTGTACTGGGTGGACTCCCAGCAGAAACGAGTAAGTGAAGGAGGCCCGGCCTCCGACTCGAGCACGTGGGGCCGAGCCCGGCGGGATTGCGGCCTCCTGGCTGCCTGCTTCAGTTCGGGCGGCTCCAGCCTCTGTTTCCCCGCCTGTAACATGGAGAGCCGGATCGAATCATTCCCTGAGGACCCTGACTTGAGCCTCGGGGCCCCCGGCCTCAGCCTCCCCATTTCCCATTCCTCCCTACAGTGTGCCCCGAGCTCCTGCCAGCTTGTCCTGCCCATTTTCTTAGACGGCTTGTTCTCCCTCCCTGCTCCCGCCTCCACCTCGTGCCTATCCTGTGCATCAATCAGGACCAAGCCAGGGTGAACACCACCTTCTGGAAGATCGCGTTGAGTCAACCAGTCAATAAACATTTATTAGATGTGCCAGACGCTGCTCTAAGCACTGGGGGTATAGAAAGGGACCAAAGGCAGGACCTGCCCTTAGGGAGCTTACCATCCAATGAAGGAGACTGCATGCAAGCCAATGTACACCAAGCAAGTTATAGACAGGATAAAACAGGAGATAATTAGCACAGGGGAGGCACTGGAATCCTCTCTGTAGAAGGTGGGATTTTGGGTGGAATACCCCACTGCTCATTTCAGGGTCATATATTTAGAACTGGAGGTATCATCTAGTTCATTCCCCCCCCCCCTTTTTTTTTTACAATAGAGTTTACTGGGGCCCAGAGACTTAGCCAGAGTCACCCAGGTAACAAATAGCAGACCCTGGTTTCAGACCCCCAGCCTCATTGACTGCAGATTTGCTCCTTGCCACTTCCTTACCACTCCTGTGTCACTTAAAGTTGTAGATTTTGGCATTTAGTAATAAGGATTGGAAATCCTTTAGTGAAAAAGGTGTTGAATTAAGAGGACCTCAGCTTACCCTATCTCTGATTATTGCCTGTGTAACTCCAGGCAGATCATCTGTTCTTACCAGTTTTCAGTTTTCTCTTAAAATATAAAGTGATGGTGTTGGACTAGATGGCCTCCAAGGTCCCTTCAAGCTCTTTATGATATAGTGATCATTTGACCCTAGCAACAATTCAGTGAGTTAACTAGCATCCAACTGCTAACAGTATTGTTCATGTAGCTTTATTTTGTCATTACCTGTTGCCTCTAAAAGATAATTCCTTGAGAGCCCCTGCCACAGAAGAGGTCTCAGTACCACTTGCATGGAGTATTAAAAGAGACCTGCCTGCTCCAGACCATCCTCCTTTTGGCTACCAAATTGTATTTATGCATACCTAGTCATGTGACTTCACCCAGAACCCTTCCATTTGTGTCTGTGGATTGCTAAATGAAATTCAGACTTCCCAGACCATCCATTAATAGTTCCTCCTAAAGTTTGACATCTCCCTACTATTCTGGTAAGACTACCCATACATGATCTCTTTAAGGCTGTCTCCTGTTGCCCTGATGTATTTTTTTTGCCACTGGACCCAGATGGCTCTGGAGGAGAGTGAGGCTGGTAACTTTGCATTTCCATCTCTCACCTAAATCCAGTTCATTAGCAAGTCATGGCATAATTTTCGTGATGTCATGGTCCTCTTCCAGAACAAAGGACAAACAACAACCTGTGATTAGTGTAAGCTGCCCCACTGGGGACCCAGCTGGCCAGTTCCATTTGGGCAATGCAGCTCCTGTACCCTCCATCCAAATAGGGTATCATATCCTTAACCGCAGGTGCTCTGCCCAAAAGAATGTAAATTTTGATGGCTGAAACCTAGCAAGATATCTTGGGGTTTACTAACTAGATTTCTTTCTGAAAGACCATGCCTTAAACTCAGTTCATGATGGCTCATCTATTGGCCAATGGTCCCAGCCCAAGCCCCACTTAGTGGTCATTGTTTGGACCTTGAAGGCTCAGAGTCAGCATAAATAGTAATCCTTTCAGTTTTGGCCTGAAACTCTGAAGGTCTTTTCCTCCCAAATTGATTTTTTTTTTTAATTAGGTAAAGGGACCATTCCTTGCCTCATTTCTTACCTAGCCTTAATCACTGATCCGGCATTCCCTCAGTCAAACTAAGACCTATTAACGACCTTAGCCAAGATCTTATACTGGTATCCAGGGCCATCTCCAGTCCTCCTGATCTATATCCTGCCACTGGGCCTAGATGGCTCAGGAGGAGAAAAGTGAGGCTGATGACTTTGCACAGTCTTGCTTGCCTCACTTGAATCCAGTTCACTTACAAGTCACAGCATCACCTTGCTGGTCCTCTTCCAGAAGAAAGGACAAACAACTACTACATGTTCTCTATTGTCCCACCTCTGTTAGGGCCTGAAATGTGACCTTTACCCATTACCTTCCCACCCTTAAAAGTTGGGTTTAGTGCTGCTTCCTGCATAAAACCTTTATTGATCAAGTTATATGTTCCTTGAAGACAAGGGACTATGTAATTTTTGTCTTTATGCCTCCAGTGCCTTGCACCAGTGTTTGTCACAAAAACTTACTGATGGATTTTTTGTAGCACCTCCACTATCCAATTGTTTATTCATGACCTAGCATTTTGTTTATAACTTAAGCACATACCACAATTCAGTTAAAAAAAATTTTTTTTTTGCTTTTTGGAGGGCAATTGGGGTTAAGTAACTTGCCCAAGGTCATAGGGCTAGGTTTTTGTGTGTGTTAAGTGTCTGAGGCCGGAACCAAACTCCGGTCCTTCTGACTCCAGGGCCGGCACTCTACTCACTGCGATGCTGCCCCTCAGTTAAAATAATTAAGTACCTACTATATACAAGCCATTATGCTAGGATCTGAGAGTACAAAGATAAAAGTCACAAAGTTCTTGCCCTCATGGTGGGAAAGGACAAATAACACATTCATAGAAGAACCATGGCAATAGATTCCATAAAGATTGTGGAGTGATGGGAGTAAAGAAGAGACAAAGGTCAACATTCAAAGAATATTTGAGGAGGAGAATAGTAAGAATAGATTATTGATGGGAGAGACTGGGAGCAAGATGACCAAATTAGTTTACCAAATTAGTCAAGAAGGGAGGTGCCTCATTACTTAAGTTCTGTAAACTGTAAACTCCCAGGACAGGTGGGTCTTACCTGCCCTTTGTATCTCTCTCAGTGCCTGTGTTTGGTGAATTGAATGAGTAAACAGAGCACTTGTTAAGTGTTTCCTGTGCACTGTGTTAATTGAGTGGAATGGTACATGAGCAGTACTAGCCAAATAGCCCGAATTTCTACTCTGAAAATATTTTTCTAAAATGCCAGAGAAATATAACTGGATATTTATATGGAGAAATATATATCAGTGGATTAATATATATGGATAAAATTAGTAGGTAAGTGGCTCAGTTTGCAATAGTTTGAAGCTAAATTTAGTTATTGAGAAGAAAGTCATCACTGGGATTATCCTATGTTGGTTTGTACCTTTTCTCTATAATTGGAATTTATAATTCAGCAAATAGTAATTTGTTTACTGTGTGCAAGGCATTGGACTGAGTGCCATGTATGCTTCCCAGGACCTGAGTGACGGAATTGCTACAGATGATCTCTCCAAAGACAACAGCCTGCCCCCATCTGTCTGTTCTGTGCACTTGTTGTCTGTGACTTCTCATAAGTTTGCCTGTAGATCCAAAGGCAAAAAAACAGTTGCCCTCAAACAGCTTACATTTTCCAGCACATAGCTATGTATATTTTTCCTTTTTAAAAGGTCTTATTTAGGCATGTGACCTGTACTTGAGCATGGCCTATATTTAGACCAATGTGGTATTTATAAATATTGATACCTGAATGTTAAAATATTATATAACTTTTTAAAAGCAGAAATGTAAAAATCTATTAGAGTTTGCTGGTGAAATTTTTTTTTCAATTTTCAGATGTCTATATGCTTTGTGACTTTTCTCTTGCAGTATGTTCCTGTTAAAGGAGACCATGTGATAGGCATTGTGACTGCTAAATCTGGTGACTTGTTCAAGGTTGATGTTGGAGGAAGTGAACCAGCTTCTCTGTCTTACTTGGCATTTGAAGGAGCAACCAAAAGAAATAGACCAAATGTGCAGGTAACATTGGGTCTGTTATTTTTGTGTTAAGTGACATCATATCATGAGGTGAAATTAGATATCTATAAAGTATTCATTTAACACGTTGCCAGAGTAGTACAGGCTGTCCCCTTGGGGACCCAACTTTCTAGTTCCTATTGGTTAACTCTAATCCTCTTTCCTCCCCTCCCCTTCCCTTCCTTCCTTTCCTTCTGTCCACATAGGATACCTTTACCTGAAGGTGCTTTGTGCAAAGGAATATAAATTTTGATCCCTGAAGCCTCCCAGGTTAATTGGATCAATTTCTTTCTTAAGCACAGAGCCTTAAACCCAGTTCACTCTGGCTCTCATCTTTGACCAACCAAGTCACAACCCAAGCCTGATTGACTCAGAGTAAATGTAAATAGCAGTTGTTTATTTGGGCCAGAAACCCTGAGGGTCTTTCCTTCCTTGTTGTGGTTTTGGTGCCCATATTTTGGACTTGGGAAAAGAGACCATTCTTTGTTTCATTTCCTAACCTTAATCAGTGAATGGGTGTCAGTGGGTGTCTCAGTCAAGGTGAGACCTATTGAAGACCTTAGCATTATGGAGAAGTTCTATTGCTTACAGGTCTCCCACTGCATCCTGGGCCATCTGCAGTTGTCTTGATCTGTATTTTGCCTCGGGGCTCAGATGACTCTGGAGGAGAAAGTGGTGCTGGTGACTTCGCCCAACCCTGCCTCACTTAAATCTAATTCACTTGAAAGTGGAGACATCACTTCAGTGAGGCCATGCTTCTCTTCTGGGTGGAAGGGCGAATAACAATAAGCACATTGTCTAGTGCTAGTTACCTTCTTTTGTCCCCTCTTCCATTATCTGAAAGAATTGTGTTCTGTAGTCAGTGTCACCCCTACACCATGATTTTATCCAGGTACCCAGATAGTGTATTTAGAACTATTTAAGACTTATATAATTTGCCTCATTTTGCTCTTATTCCTCATTTGTTTCAACTCCTCTGCCAGGCGATGCAGTGTTGATAAGTTAAGTGTTGAGTAGCAGTGGCTACCAGAAATCTCTCCCTAAACGAGCACACTAATTGCCTGACATTCCCTGAAAATCTGACTTTTCAAATAGCATAGGCCAAGTTCATTCTTTACATGCTGTAATTGCATTTGTTCTTTAGTAAGGAATTTTCATTAAATTGCTCACTTTGGGATTAGAATGGAGAATTGGAATCTGCTGCAAAATTTATTTTGCCTCCCTGAAGTTTACATGCAGTAGGGGTCTTCCTCAGCCTAAACTGCCAATCTGCCAGAAGTGTGAGGATGGAGATAACTCAGAAATTCTCTTGAACATTTTATATCAGTTGAATGTAAGTTTGAAGGCAGGGATTGTTTTTCATTTTGCCTCTGTATCCCTCTATCTGTGAGAGGGAGATCCTGTCTGACACACTGGGAGTATGTTCCTGGCCAAATCACTTAACTTTTCAGTGTTCTAGGCAACTCTCTAAGACTGTAGATTGCAAAGAAAGGGCCAAACTGCATCACTAGAGGGAATTTTCTTAGCCAGTAAATCTGGATGTCACTGACATCATAGGTCCAGTCCCTATCCTTGTTTTCACAGGCTTGGAATTTAATAAATTTCTATTGGTTTAGATTGGCAGTATGAACCTTGTGGCATTTTCTAGATTCATGCTGCCCTCCCAGTTTGAGGAATCCTTATGGAAGAGTGATTTATAATCTTTTCATGACTTCAAAGCAGCCCTGAGGTCCAGAAATATAGACTGGAACACCTAACTATGGGTGTCAGATCACTCAGACCCTCAGGCTGCCTAAGCTGGTAGCACGATTTTGATCATATGAGCTCTCCTGCTCCAAAAGTTTCCATTGCTTCTTTTTTTTTTTTAAAGCAATTGGGGTTAAGTAACTTGCTCAAGGTTACACGGCTAGTCATTATTTATGCGTGGGTGCTCATTTTCTGAGGCTGGATCTGATCTCGGGTCATCCCAACTCCGAGGCTGGCGCTCTTACTCACTGCGCCACCTAGCCGCCCCTTTAGGGCAATTGGGGTTAAGTAACTTGCCCAAGGTTACACGGCTAGGTTTTTTTCGTTTGTTGTGCATTAAGTGTCTGAGGTTAGATCCGAACTCAGGTCCTTCTGACTCCAGGGCCGGCGCTCTATTCACTGCGCCACCTAGCCGCCCCTTCCATTGCTTCTTTTGATGCCTATAGGATAAAATATAAATTCCTGTTTGGTATTTTAAGGGCCTCACAGTCTTGTATGGACCACAGAACTCCAGTCTGTAACAAAAGTCACAGGCTCTGAGTGTGTTCAGAAGGTCCAGGACCTTCCTCATGGTTAAGGACCCTTCTGCTTGAGGAGGTATTGCTTTTATAGCCATCTTGGGAGTACCAGAAATGGAATAAACCTGTACAATTCCATGGTTGATCGATTCCAGAAGTGCCGAAATCTAATGGTTGGCTAAGGGAAATGTCCATCAATCATCAACACTTTGTCAGTAGGTCTTCCATAGGTCATTGGCTATAAGGCATCAGATATTGTTTTGTCTTAATATTAGTGCTTAATAATTGCTTGTTGAATTTATCATTAGCTGTTGGTGATTGATAGGGAATTGCAAGTAGGTTTTGGGGGATGGAACATTTATTGTCTTGTATCTCATCATATAACAATTACTGTTTTAGGTGGGAGATCTCATTTATGGCCAATTTATTGTTGCCAATAAAGACATGGAACCAGAGATGGTCTGTATTGATAGCAACGGAAGAGCAAATGGAATGGGTGTAATTGGACAGGATGGCCTGTTGTTTAAGGTGACACTGGGTTTAATCAGAAAGTAAGTACTGTGGCCTGGCCTTCCTGCCTTCAGTATGCATTCTAGGGAAAATGACCTAAGTTTGAATTTTTATTTTGTATTGGTAGTCTGAAATTTTTCCTGCAAGGTAAAATGAATGGAAATTTCAGCACATAATTTAAATAAGAAATTTAGGTGTCTCTGGTATTCACATGGTTTGAGGGTTTGCTATGGTGTTGAGTCTATAACTGCATTCCCTAGCAACATAATAGCTTCTTCTTTCCTTAATAAGTTAACACTTTAAATTCATAGACTATTTTATAATTTTCTAAGCACCACCATGTCCCACTATGGTGTCATGAAGAGGGTAAGTGCCGTTATAATGGTTTGAAAGAATTTCTTCCTGAACACTGACCTTAGTCTAGCGTAGTGTCCTTAATGAAGCTGGCTGTGGAGGTGTGAGCAAATCCCTCCATCTCTGAGCCTCACTCTCTTCATCAGCAGGCATGATCACTGGGCTACCTCCCTCCAAGGGTTATCATGGAGAAATGCTTTATGTACCTTAAAAGTTTTGTATAAATTAGTGTATTATGATGTCTGGGGGAGAATACATCCATGATCAGCTAATTCCAATTGTTAGGAAAATATTGAGGGCGTTGTTGTGTTTGTAGGTAGTCAGCAAATATTTGTTGCCTCAGTTAACTTTATATTAAAAAATGAGTATTCTAGAGTATTTTGCATTAAAAGCTTTCTGGGAGTTAAAGAGGAAAGGGGTCCTAGATTTAGAGCTAGAATGAATTTCAGAGGTCACCTAATCCAGCCCCTTTATTTTACGGATTAGGTTTTAACCCTGGTTTTTGATGTCAAATTGGTAAAATGTAGGGGTTGATTATTAACCAAAAACTGTCACATTTTTCAGAAATCGAGGTGGGGTGGAGGTTTGGTTAGAGAAAGAAAAAACATAATACATGTAATTTGTCATAGTTTATAACTGAAATCAGAATTTGGGATGTTTCTTTTTTTTAATTTCATTTATTTCTCCAATCCCACACCAGGCTTTTAGCTCCTGAATGTGAAATTATCCAGGAGATAGGAAAACTGTACCCGCTGGAAATAGTATTTGGAATGAATGGAAGAATATGGGTAAAAGCAAGAACTATTCAGCAGACTTTAATTCTGGCAAATGTTTTGGAAGCCTGTGAACACATGACAACAGAACAAAGAAAGCAGATATTTTCCAGGTTGTCAGAAAGTTGATGCTGCTTCTCTGCTTCATTCTTTGTGTGGAGTATGATATGAACTGGTGGCAACACTGACAGTTTTATAAGAATATTTTCTTTCATATTCAGATGAAACCTGCCCTTCTCACCAGTTCCTCAGGATAATGTATAATAAAAACATTTTTTCAATTTTTTTTTTTTTAGTAAGAAAGCCATTTTAAAAAGCCTATATCTGAGGGGATATCCCCTCTCAGTCAAGTACTTATTTCTAACTCAGCTGTCTTCAGTAGAGCCAGGCCCAAACAGGAAGTGGTTCACAAAGGGCAAGAATCAGCTCTAGGTTGGGAGGGAAGGGATGGGGGTGGTTATTGAGCAAGATAGCCAAAGAGTTCCTTACTCTGGACGCCAGCCCTGCAGTTATCACTCCTGCTGTCTGACGATTGCCATCTTCCTTTCTTAAAACTGAAAACACAACCTTGTGGATTCGTATCAGCTGTTAACAAGTGGTTTTTAGTACATTCTTGGCTTTGCTGTATCTGCAGTTTTGTTGGTTTTTTCCCTGCCACTTTGGCCCCTTCCCTTCTTCCCTCCCTCTTTTCCTTTTTGTTTTCATTTTCATTTTTGCTGCATGTGGTTTCTTGCAGGTAAATAAAAGCTACATCATGGAGGGTGAGAGTTCCCAGGGATGAGATTTTATTCCATTTCCCTCCTTAGCTTTCTCTGTTTTACTTTAGAAATGCTGGTTAGACTTTGTTAAAACTCCAATATCATTTCTTTTGGATTTTCATCACTTCTTTTCTGATCTGCATGTTTGGTTCTGGGTTGCTGTGACTCCAAAGAAGCAAAAAAGTAGAATAGGATCAAATTTTAAAGTATTTATATTAATTGGCTTCGTTCCTACAGGTCTGTCAATCATAGCTTTGCCCAAACCAAAATCTGAACTAGAGAACTCCTTTTATTAGGCAGATTAGATAGAGGGTTATATTTGTTTTAACTATTGCAAACTGCAATCTGGTTTTATCTCCACTGGGATGAGGTGCTTTGGGGGCTTGCACAGCAGTATAAATCTAGGCCTGTTTGAACATTAAGAAAATGCTCATTGACTCTTTGCTTTTTAAAAATGTATACTTTTTTTAGCTTTATATGTTTCGTAAGTAACTTTTAAATTCAGGTTTCTACAGATAAAGTTGACTGTGTGTTGTGTTGGAAGGAGTATAAAACTTACTGTTCTTGGCCACATATTTTGCATCTAGACGTAGTATTTCTTTCTCCCCAAGTGTAAATAGTCAATAGAGGCTGTGCTTCCCATCATCATTTTAAAAAATGGGTCATGAGAGCTGACCCTAGGATCTTGCAGTGTTCGTTTTATTCAGATTCATCAAGGACCTTGAAACATCTGTGGATAGCAATAAAGATGAAGGCCTGTGTCTCTCAGAATCTGAAGGCTCATCAGAGGAGAGTTTAACTTTCCACTTGCAAAATATTAAGGAAAATAAAAGAAAAGCTTTAAAGTTCAAGATACCCATAGTTAGAAAGCCAATGTAGTTACAGGGTTTCTTGGAAACTGTGGCCACTTAGGTCAGTCTACTTGGATGGCAGAATTGTCTCGAAAATCCTGGCTTTAGTTACTGTTATCTTTGTTCAGTTCCAGCAGTTTACATGGACCTGTTACTGCTCTTTCCTGCTTCCTTTCTTTCCTTCCTTCCTCCTTTCTTCCACCTGTCATACTGTGCTCCTAAGATAAGAAACCATTTGTGTAACACCCACATGTAATCCAACAAAGACATGAATTATGTGGTTGTAATCAAAACAGATGCTTTCAGATGACCTACTTACATCTTAAATGTGGAAAACATTAAGAATAACAGCAACAGAAATCCCAACTTCTGGCTAATCCAGATGCATTTTAAATGTCACAATGGAGTTCCTAACATTTAACCCATTCTGCTTCACAACATAAAGTATATTTATGGATATGCTATTTTGTGAATTTTTTTTAAATAAAAGAAAACCTTTAAAAAAAGCCATCAAAAAAGTTCTGCATTTTGGTTGATTGAACCAAAGGTAATTAATTGCTGTTGCTTTGTAGGTCTTAAAGAAGACTAGTTTTCAGTCCTTTTAACTTCCTGGCTTCAGCCAGGCCTTAGAATAAGCTGCACAATCAGACATTGAACTAAAATATAAAATGGGATCTTGAAGTTTCTGGGTGATAAGAATGCTTGTCAAGGGACATTAATTTGACTGCAGGATACAGTATACAGGATTCAGGGATTTAATGCTGACAGTTGAGTATAGAGAAACATTTACTAAATGTTAAAAACAGTTTATGATGCCAGTGTGACAAAAGTTAATCATTTAAAACTTAACACTCAAGCCTTCTTTCTGTTGGTTCTTCACCTGGCAGCTTTCCCTTTAGGAGAGAGATTGGTGTTCCTTTGGAGGCAATGGTTCTTCAGTTATCTCATCTTTATCACTTAGAGAAGAACCATTGTGGGGTTAATTTCCAAAGAAGGAATCTGACCTCTGGCAGAACTGAATCTCTGCCCTTGATCTACATACATAAAATGAGTAGAGAACGATGTGGAATTTCGTAATGAAATTAAAGTATGATGTGGCTGATGTATTGCTCATTTCATTCATTCTGATACATATAGATGAAATAAAACAGCACAGCGTAATAAGGAAGAGAATATCATATAAACCGCAGAAGGAAACTTAGTTTTGGTTACCCTGCAGAGGGAAACCTTGGAGTTAACTTGGATTCTTTTTTTTTCCTTTTGGAGGGGGAAGGTAGGGCAATTAGGGCTAAGTGACTTGCCCACAATTTGGATTCTTAGGACACAAAAATTTGCAGGCAGTTTTTATTCTCTCTTATTTTCTTTAGAACCCAAGAACTTCCAATCAGCTTCACCTTAGACAGTCAAGCAATTATTAAGGGCCTTATATGTTTTAGGTACTGTGATAGTACCTAGGGATTTAAAGGCAAAATTTAAACGACCCCTGCCATCAACTAGTGATTCTACTGGAGTAGGCAACAGGCACCATAGGTCAGTACATAGAATAATGTAGAAAAAATAAATACAACAGTAGTTTTGTGAGTGGAGAGAAGGGGTCTGGTAGTGTTAAGCTACTGATCTGTAAGCTGGCAACTCCACCCTTCCCCTCCCCTAATTGATTCAGCCTAGGGTAAAATCTCTGCTCCATTCTTTTCCCTGCCCCCCCCCCCACTGGGTGTTCCCCATCTCCACCCATTCTGGGTTCCCTGTCCCTCAGCCTAGGGTTTTTCTGGGGCAAGGGAAATTCAAATGTCTCTTTAAAAACCTGCACACTGTCCCTGCCAGCACTGTCTGATTTGGGTAACCATGTAACCCCGGCAGTCCTATCTACTTCCAATAATAAAATCCACTTCCAAATTTTAATCTTGGGGATCTTCTTTCTCACTCAATTATGCTCTTCACTAGTGTTGTACCCCAATAAAATTATTTTTACAGAAAAGATCCCCAAGATTAAATTTTAAAAGTGGATTTTATTGCCATGGGACTGTGATAAGGGTTACAGGAAAGTAGAGGCAGGGTGTCAACAGCTTTTTCTAGGAGGTTAGCTGAAAAGGAGAGGGAAAGGGTGCATAAATGGTGAGACCTAGTGAGAGTTTTGTAGGAAGCAGGGAAGGAACCAATAGGAAAAAGTTTACTCCAAAAAAAGATGGTTCAGGGGCCACCTGCTGGACAAGATGGGTGAGGGTGACATAAAGGGCATGTGGAGGCATTATCAGACTTCAGGAGAAGAAACTTTGAGGGGATGTCAGTGATGTCTCTGCCCGACTCCTCCGACATTCTGGACCTGTACCCCATGTAACCTACTTTGATTTAAATTATATTCCAACATAAGCCTTTTAAAACCAAAGGGGGGGGGGGGTTAGAACAAATGATACCTTTTAGAATCAGAGGGCGGAGTGATGGAAAGAAGATGAAATTGTATAGCTTTGGTCAGACAGCTAGAAGCCCTGTCTGTTAATTTATTTTCTCTGTATTTTTTCTGCTTGTAATTTGTTTGAATTTTCTCTGAAGTTCAGGGTACTGACTTTTTCCCTGAACTAAGTGAAGTGTATATATTTTATATATGTAATTAAAATAAAATTGCTGACCTCTTTAAAGTTGCTTCTTTCCTTTAGAAAAGCAGATCAAAGAATCTGTGCTAGCAGCCATCCTGAGTATGCCACTATGGTTGCCGCTACAAGTGACTTGCCCAGTCATACAGCTAGTAAATGTCTGAGGCTGGATTTGAACTCAGTTCTTCCTGACTCTACACCCAGTGCTCTATCCACTGCACCATCTAGCTTCCTCTTACTTACTATGTAACCCTGGGCAACGCACTTAACCTTTCTGAACCTCAGATTTCTTCTCTGTAAAATTAAAGAGTTGGGCTAGATTGTCTTTGACACACTTCTACTTCTAAATTTCTAACTCTAGCGGGTGGCTAGGTGGCACATTCAGTAGAGCGCCGGCCCTGGAGTCAGAAGGACCTGCGTTCGGATCCAGCCTCAGACACAACACACACACACACACACACACACACACACACACACACACACACACACACACAAAAACCTAGCCATGTGACCTTGGGCAAGTTACTTAACCCCAATTGCCCTCCAAAAAGCAAAAAAAAAAAAAAAAAAGCTCTGACTCTATTAACACTGAGGTTCCTCAAAAGAGTGGAAATGATGGGAAGTCTTACCTGAATTGATACAAAGTGAAATGAGCAGAACCAGCACACTGTACATGGTAACAGCAATACTGTATGATGACAAACTGTGAATGACTTAGATATTCTCAGCAATATAGTGATTCAAGACTATTCCAAAGGATTTATAATGAAAAATGCTACCCACCCCCAGAGAAAAAACTAATGGAGTCTTAATGCAGATTGAAGCATATTTTTTGTACTTTTATCATTCTTGCTTTTTTGTCTGCATTTTCTTTTGCAACATGGCTAATATGGAAATGTTTTGCATGACTGCCCATATATAATCTATATCAAACTGCTTGCCTTCTCAAAGAGGGCAGAAGGAAGTGAGGGAAGAAGAGATTTTGAACTCAATTTTAAAAAATGTTTTAAAAAACTTTGTATGTTTTGTTTACATGAGAAAAGAAAAGAAAAATTAAAAAAAAAACTTGGGTGAATATTTAGCTCTGGAAGAAGCTACCTCCAGAGGTTCCCAATGTGTTAGCTTAATGTAGCTGGTGAATTAGACCTCTGGGCCTGGAGTCAGGAAGACCCGAGTTCAAATCCATCCTCAGGCACTTACTGTTGTATATCCCTGGCAGGTAATGGCTAATATTCAGAAATAAAATATAAGTTGTATATCTCTGGCAAGTCACTTCACCTCTGTCTGCCTCAGTTACCTCAACTGTAAAACTGGGATAATGACAGCACCTACCTTATAGGGTTATTGTGAGGATCCAATGACATAATACCTATAAAGCACTTACCTATATTAAACCTATAAAGCCTGGTACTTACTAGGTGTAACACAAATGAATATTCCCCTTCCCCCCTTTTCTCCACCATGCCACTGAGCACAGCTGTCAAGTCTGGGTGACTACCCAGGGATGTGGTTGCTAGCATACATAAAGGAGCAGACTCAAGCCAGGGCACTCAGGAGGAAGGGCACCATGGACAAGCCGGGTTTCTGATTCTCTTCTTCTATGTGGCATTTTATGCCTCTTGGCTGTCTTCATCTTGGGAAAGTCATCATAGTATCTGTGTGTGTGTGTGTGGTGTTTGTGTACATGTTTCTGTCTCAGAGTTGGGAGGGAGTGTGGACCCAGGGAAGCAGTGTCAGTGATGACAAGGCAAGGCCAGGGTCAGTGGGTGCCTTGTCCTTTAGAATTCTCTCACTGAGTTAGGCCCCTGAGGGGCAGCTAAGTGGCACACTAAACTAAAACAGACACACACTAAACAGACCACTGGCCCTGAAGTCAGGAGGACCCGAGTTAAAATCTAGCCTCCAACTTGACACTTACTAGCTGTGGGACTTTGGGCAAGTCACTTACCCCCAACTGCCCTGCCTTCCCCCCTCCAAAAAAATAGTGAGTTAGTCCCCTGCTGAAAGGTTCTATTAGGGCCTTGGTCAAACATCCTGGTCTCAGAACTCATAGGCATGTTTCACACCTGTTCACTGAGGGCAATTCCAAAAGTGCTCTGGGTAACATTGTTCACAAAGAGAACGAAACCCATTTGGAGAGGAACATCCTAATAGGTTTTATTTCTGAATATTAGCCATTACCTGACAGTCCCACCTTGTACCTATTCCTCTTCTTAGAAATCCATTGCCCTAGAAAAGGAAATCAATGCAGCACTGGGCTGATTTGCTGAGTCCTTGAAGAGATAGCAAAGCAAAATAAAGTACTGTCTCACAAATAAACCCCAAGGTATCAAGTATAGCAAAATAATGTATTATCTCACAAATAAATCCCAAGGCATCAAATAAAGCACAGATTCATTAGAACACACATCCCATGAGGACTCCCAGAAATCTGATTTCCCACCCTTTAAAGGACATCACTGACATAGACCAAGCACCAGAGACAATTAAATACAAAACTATCAGGTCAAGAACAATTTCATTCCCCAAAAGAAAGAATTTCTCTTTAGTTAAGAAATAGATTATTCCATCCAGCTCTGGATAAGCTGGTTAGAAAGAGCCTCCCAAAACTGCCTACTTGATTTAAGTCTCCTCACCTGAAGAAGATTCCATCCTTTCACCAGGAATAGAGGGCTTCTGGTTACCATTCTTACATAAGTGATCTGTTTTTTGTTCATTGTTGTTCGGTCATTTCAATCATTTCTAACTCTTTGTGACCCCCTTTGGGGTTTTCTTTGCAAAGATACTAGAGTGATTTGACATTTCATTCTCCAGGTCATTTTAGAGATGAAGAAACTGAGGCAAACAGGGTTAAGTGACTTGCCCAGGGTCTGAGGCCAGATTTGAACTCACACCTTAAACGTTATATTTATGGACAGGATTCAGAGAGACCCAAGAATTCACTTTAAAAAAATAGTCAACCAGGTAATCAAATGAAACTCCCAAGGATAAAAGCTCCAAATAAAACAAACACAGAGAAACTAGAAAGGATAGAAATCTTGAGAACTCTGAGGAGTGGAGTCGAGACACAAAAACAAGATTTTATGTGGCTCTTTAGACTGAATTAGCACAGAAAGTTTTTAATGTTCTAGTTCTTCAGGGATGGTTAAGGAATTAGCTTAACAGCTGTTATCTTTCATGGTACAAACACCTACAGAAAACAATTTTTTCAAATGAGTAACCTTTATGTAACAACAAATGTTAGTAATAAGGGAACATTTTTTATGCCATTTAAATAAATATTTTAAGCAAAAAGTCAATTTAACTTGACAAACATTTTTAAAAATTCAATATATTTCATTTTTTCTAATTACATGTAAAGACAATTTTTAACATTCATTTTTTATGAAATTTTGAGTTCCAAATTTTCTCTTCCCTTCCCTCTCCCTAAGATGGTAAATAATTTTATATAGGTTATATATGTACAATCAGGTAAACATATTTCCATATTAGTCGTGTTGTCAAAGAAGAAACAGAAAAAATGGGAAAAAAACCAGGAAAAATAAATAAAGTAAAAACAGTATGCTGCAATCTGCATTCAGATTTCACCAATTTCTCTGGATGTGGACAGAATTTTCAACTGTAAATCTTTTGAAATCTGACAAGCATGTGTTAATTCCCAAGGGACTATGTTAAACCCTGAATATATAGACACAAAATAGAAAATTAAAAAAAAAAAAGTCCTTGCCTTCAATATCTGAAGTATAAGAAATACTTTTGAAGTACAATGGCTCACCTTTAACTGTGAAAGTAAAAAAATCCAGACCAGCCTTTAATGATGATAGAGCTGGTTTAGGATAACTTTTCCCCAACCATTATTAGAGGAGGAAAAAAAAATCTCTGACATCATCTCATAAAAGATAGACCATCTCTCATTCCACTGTATTTGGAATAACATAACCTTTTCCAAGAGAAACGCCTGTTTTCAGTGCTGCAGGCCAATTTCGAGTCTCCACATATGTTGACAGGATATCAAATACTGGTAAAAAGCAGAGAATAAAATAAGTGACTACAAAGAGAGGCAAGGTGATTGACTTCAACGAGGAAGCATAATCTTCTTGGATATTTTTTTAAAATGATGTCCCCAGTCTCAGCAGTATGTTATTTGAAGGCTCCCCCACAAGATACACCTTGGGGCTCTAATTCTTTGCATGCAGATAATGGTCATAAAAGGAATGAACTCCTCTTGATTAATATCAGGAGGCAGAATGGAAGGGGAAATCAAATCGAACTCCACGGTACAGAAACACTGAACTACCCTAGAAAACTCAACTATGCAGAATACCATCAGAAATGAGGACTTCGGCAGAAGGAGCCCAAACAGCCCAAAGATATGTTAAAAAGCTCACATACCACGCTCTGCCTACTTAACTCAGAAAAGAGCTCCTAGATTACTTTTACTTTAGAGACAACTCTAACAAACTCAGTCATCTCCTTTCTGAGATCATAGCAGATACATGAATTAAAGGGTGGACTGGGAAACAAGGAGGACTGTGTTAAGCAGAAAGGAGTGATGGGTGACAACATGGGGAGGGGACACAAAGGCTACAAAAAGCACAACAGCCTGGGGCAAACAAACTACACACAGGCAAGCGACTCTAGACATCTCAGGAGCATCACTACATTCTAGCCCAGTACAATAACTGATATTTATAATGATGATACTAAATCATCAAGAGAATTTATGTTGGGATGACTAGGTGGCCCAGTGAATAGAGCACTGGCCCTGGAGTCAGGAGGACCTGAGTTCAAATCTGGCCTCAGACACTTAACACAAAAACTAGCCGTGTGACCTTGGGCACATCACTTAACCACAATTGCCCTCCAAAAAAAAAAAGAGAACTTACGTTTACTATCCTTTAGTTAAGACGGCAGGGACCTACATAATATATTCTTCAAAGATTTCCAAAGTTATGGTTAAAATTTTAAAAAAAGTTTTAGGGCTTAAAGAGTTAAATTTTGATTATGTGGAAAATTCAACTTTGTATAAGGACTCATTCCTTGATAAGGCTGGACCCCTGGACTGTTAAAGTTAAGCACTGCTACTATCCTCTGATACTGAGACCTACTTTCAGACTAATTTTGGAGTATGTGACATTATATTAATGTTATGGGACATCTTTGTCTAAACCTAAAAATTATCATGAAAGCTTTAAAAACAATCTAAATCTAAACAGAAACTCTAAACAGAAAATTTTGGAAATTAGAAAAATTTCTAATCAGAAACTAGAAATGGGTAGTCCGACCCAATCATCACCTTGGTTGATGGCCAGTATCTCTGAATGATAGTTCTTGGCATTGGCATTTTTAACCATGTACTCCTGGATTGGCAGGCGGGCGGTCTGGATTGAGTTTTCTTGAGCCTTCTGAAATGTCAGCTTCTATAAATCATATAATTTACATGTATCATGTTAAGTTGTAAGTAACGGACATATAGAACACTAGAGATTCTGGAAATAATAAAAAAAATACCATGCTAACATTTGTCAAATGTATCAAGGAGTTGAATTTGATTTATTTCCATATCCAGTAACACCTTGCTTATTTAGAGACCAGTAATATGGCAGTCTCAGGTACCTGGAACACTACCAAGAAACAGAAAAAAGGGAACAAGCTTCTCAGCTGTCAAATGCATGCTAAAAAATCCATGCACTAAAGCTCAAGCTCATAGGGAACCCTCCTGGCTTTCCACTCAGGGTCAATTTATTCTTATATTGGGTACAATTCTAACCTGCATGTATACACATACATAATACAGTAAATCCCTACTTTGGAGGAATTTACAACCTAGTGTCTATTACCTGCTAATTTAAAAGAAAAATAACCTTCTGTCTTGCAAGGCTCTCTTCTTCCTAGGCTATTATTATTTAGAAGCTGAGGTGCCAAAATGAATGATTTATAGCTGTAGAAGAAGTGTGTTACACAGGGCAGGAAGCTGTATATAAATCTATCCTGGTGGTAATATACTTCTTTTCTTACATACTGCTGAGGTGAGAAGCAAAGGCAACTCTTAAAAGCTGCACATTTTAGATACCAAACAAGGTTACAGCCTCTGTACTTGAATGCCGTATTCCTCAAGTAGAACCAATATCAATGATGGGGGAAAACAGTAATCCCCTTTGGTGATCAGACATTCTGCAAGAAGCCTAATCATGTTAACTAAAAAATGCCATCAAAAGGAAAACCTACGCAACATCCAAACTTTAATGTCCAAATTCCATTATAAAATGATTTTAAAAGACTTAAAAAATTTGATTTCTATATGTGTGGAAGTTATATTTGGAAAGAGAGCTGGCTATCATTTTCAAAGATGGAAAAGGATTATGGAAATGTCTTGCTTTGATATCCTACTTCTTGATAAATCATTACAAAAGAATTTTTAAAAAGTCAACTTCAGTAAAATGTGGTACTGTCCTTACACAAGGAAAGTGAGAGCCAGAGTAAGAAACTAGTCTATTTTTGCTATTTCAATATACTACCCACCCGATTCAAGGTCTAACAGGTAGACTCAGGATCTCTGATACTATTCCTGATAAGTGGATGAAGGAATTGCCAAGAGAGGTGACCAGTTAAGGAAAGAACCACTTTTTTGCTTCTTACTCTAAACTCAGGTGGCATAGAGGGTAGGCCTGAAGTCAGAAGATCCATCTTCTAAATTCAAATATGGCCTCAGGCACTTACTAGCTGTGTGACCCTGGACAAGCCACTTAAGCCTATTTGACTCAGTTTCTTTTCATGAGCTCGTAAGGCAGAAGATTTGAAATGTACACATCAGTTTGGGAAATACAGGTTTATATCTTGGAATGTCCACTCACCTTTTGAATGCTTTCATCCACAAGTCCACCAATGACATAAACCTTAGCTAGATCAACATCTTCAAGGGCTAACAATAAAATACAGTACTTAGGTCAAACTCACAGAATAATTTTTAAACAGAACCATTCACAACATTTAGTAGTAGGAAAACCAGTATGGACAAATTCTTCAGGTAACAGTAAAAGATTGGCCACCTGTTGCTAAGTAAGATATTACATCATACTTAGCTTGGCAGGGAACTTAAGAGGTCTAACCTCCAATTCAATTTGGGACTTTTCCTAGAGCATCTGTGAGAATCTTCTGGATATGTCAAATAACAAATAGTGACAGTGCAGTACCTAATAAGGCAGATTATCCTATTCCTGGGCCACTCGAATGCATAGAAAGTTCTTCTTTATCTTGAGATCAAATTGGCTTCCCCCAAAATCCTGTCTTTGGTCCTAGATATTAATATTGAGGTGCTTTTAACCTTTCTCCTAAGAGATTCAGGTAGTTAAGGTTTCTGTGTAATTTGTGGAATGCTTGGAAAGAATCACCACTTTCTGGCTGCTCCTTCTTTTTGACATGCTAGGCTATAGCAGCAAGTACACTGGCATACCCAGGACGGTTGCTAGCACAAGTTCTCAGATCTGCTTTACTAGGAAAGACAGCTGTCAACAATCTTTTTAAATTACATTGATTAGTTCAGGGGACAAGTCAGCACCCTGAATTTCAGAGAAAATACAAGCAGAGAAATAAAGACCCACAGACAGGGTTCTGACTGCCTGAATCAACTATATACTTTACATACATCCCTGGATCAGGAGAGGCTTTATATATGAGCAGTTGGGGAGCTCTGAACATAGGGCCACTCGGAATCTAGACCAGGGAATCTCAAGATTCTTCTCATAAGCTAACCCCCAAAGCAAAATACCAACTCAAAGTACATATAGATTTCTCAGAGCCAGAAGACATCACAACTCTCAGTCCCTAATTAGAAATTAGCAAAAGGTGTGAAAGCCTTCCAACAAATAAGCTTTCCCTAAGCAAGCTTCCCTTAATGGGATCCATGTGAGGTCTATTAATGAGCAGGGAAGATCTTAAATCCCACTAACTTTACATAGGCTGACTCTACAAGGCCAACAGGTTATGATACAGGAGCTGTATTACGAAAATCATCATTCTGATGTATATGTGAGACCAATTAGGAAAAGCTGTGATTAATGGCTTGTTACTATCATGTCTACCCTCTATCGTCTCCTTTTATCTCAATTTGTAAAAGGGAGCGTGGGAAGCCAGGACAGCATGATCTGTCAGATGCTCTGGCTGGGGAGCCTTAACACAAGTAGAGGACGTACCATGCTTCGAATCAGGCGTGAGGTACACAAGGCTTTCCAAAGGAAATAAATTAAGACAGTCTTCTTCTGTTGTATCTATCTGAAAAATCCAATATTTTAAATGTGTTATTAGTTCAAAGACAACAGTGAAGTCTTCTTTACACCTTCCTACCTCAAGAGCACAGTTATAAGTAAATAAACAGGGAAGTTTTTTCATGAAATGATTTGGCAAAAGTGATAATAACTCATTTGGGGTTCTTTACATTAGGTGGCCACCTGGAATTGGGTGTGCAAAGATATCACTTCACTCTGAGATCACAGAGTCTTAGGGGATCATGTTGTCAGTGTACATTCTGATCATACAATTACAGCATCAAAGAAGGACAGGGTATAGGGCAGGAAAGGACCTCAGAGGACACACCTTCAGGTTAAGTGAGTTGCCTACAGTCACATGGCCAGAGGCAGAGCTGGGAGAACACAATGCGGTTTGTAAGACACTCAGGAAAAAATTAAATATTGAACAAGATCAGGAAAGATTGTTTTCTGAAGATACTGATTCTGAATTTAATCAGATGAGCTCTCTTTATATAACAAATAACTCCAGGTGTTTATCTTTATCAGATGGTGCTATTACAAGTGAAGTGGTACAAGGATATCCAGTCTGCATTTCTGATGAGTGTTTGCTAGACTGTGATTCAGAAATCAAAATTCCATTAATTCACAGTACTAATTCACTAATTGGGACTTCTCTTGAAAATTTGGAAGAAGTAGGCAAGGAAAAATCCCAGAAGATTTGGGATTTTGTAGTCCAGATTCTGATAAGGAAAAATCAGAGTTGGCATAAGATGTAAACAAAAATGGTCATCTAAGGGTTGCTCTCTCTGACCATTATATCAGGGCCACACAGGTAGCTACACTAACTCCCAGTCAAGTCTGAAATGGTTCAGTCAAAGCAAATTATTTCTTATTAAATGCCCTTCCTCCCTGTCTTTCCAATTCCCAAAGGGTTTTCTCTTCAGGCTTCTTAATCATATATTGCCAAGGATAAGGGAAAAGCTATACATTTCACAAAAACACTTAATGCTACTTTCTTCAGGTTCCAGATTAAACAAAATTTCAAAATATCTTCCTTGAGTATCAGTCAAGCATTTTGTTAAGTTACCAAAAAAGTGGAAACAATGAAAAAATTTAAAGAAAATATTGAGGGCTGACAAATTTGAGTCTATCCTTAGCCTGAAATAATTACAAAATTTTAAGTTTCATCTTCACTTAGCACCAAACCTGAAACAATTTTAAAAAACAGTCCCAAATATTTAATTCACCAACATCCCCGAATGTTGGAAAAGACTTTCTACGAAAACAATATATATAAAAACATACTGTATAGACATACAGTATGTGTGTGTATATCTATATCTATATATGTATATATATAAAATAAACTGAATGAATGAAAAAGCATTTATTAAGTGCTTTCTATGTTCTAAACACTATGTGAAGTACTAGGGATACAAATACAAAAGCAAAGTTCATCCCTTTCTTCAGGGAACTTAAATACTAACAGGGGGAGAAACCCACATAAAGGAGTAGTGGTCACGGCCTGGGACTTTGGTCTCAAATATAGACATAACAGAGTGGCCTGACACAATAAAGTAAGCAGAAAGAACAAAAACCACATCTGAATGCTTTGTACATGAATTATAAAGACCAAGGAACTTGGATCTGCTGAAAAGATGAGAAGATTTACCTGCCTTCTTTGTGGGGATGAAAGACTATGGGTATAGAATATCACATTTCCTCTTACACTATTATTTGGTTTTGCTGAACCACTTTCATTGTCTTTTTTAATAACAGGTGGCTGAGTAAGGGAGGAGGAAGGGACATTTATGGAAATGAATGTGCTGTAAAAACATTAATACAATTGTTTTTCAAAAAGAAAATTTCCAGGAAGAAACTCACAAGATAATTAGAGAATCCATCATTCATCCTTAAACACTCTTCATATAAAGGGCTATCAGTTGTGAATCCAGTGAGGCAGATCCAGAATGGCTTCTTGGCTTTTTTATTTGAACCATACAATCTTCGGATCTGTCCAGCCAATCGGCTTAATTCCTTCAAAGAGATGATAACATTTCTCAGTGCACAAATGTAATGCCACTTAGTCATCATAAATACATGTAGTTAGGGGTGGCTAGGTTGCACAGTGAATTGAGCACCAGCCCTGGAGTCAGGAGGACCTGAGTTCAAATGTGGCCTCAGACACTTAACACACACACACACACACACACACACACACACACACACACACACACAAGCCATGTGACCTTGGCCAAGTTACTTAATCCCAACTGCCCTACCTTCCCCCTCTAAAAAAAAAAAACCAAACCCCAAAACTCTGCATACTTTTAGGGTTCTTTTCATCCAAGGAGTTCAGGTTTGAGTTTGAACAAGATTTGTTACTAATCTTTTTAATATTTCTATGAGGTAGTTGAACCACATTTCCAAGAAACATAAGCCAAATTTCAAAGAAATCAGGCCCAAAGAGGAATTGTTAGCACTTGGTTAGGCTAAGAACCTTCCCTCATTCCCTCCACCTGGAAATGCTCTTCCACATAGTACTCCGATAATTCAATTTAGCAAGCACCTACTAGGCACAGGGAGTGATGCTAGGCTCTTATAAAGATGAAACAGTCCTTGCCCTCAAGGAGCTGACATTCATAGAAACATCACCCTCTCATTTTATTACTGAGAAAACCAATGCCCAGAGAGATTCTATGACCTGCCTCGAGTCACATGGGTAGTAAGTAGCCAAGCTGAGCTTCAAGCCCAGGTCCTTTGGCTCTAACCCTCTCACTCTTTCCATTGCACCAAGCTGCCTCAATTCATTTCTACCCTGGTCAATTCTACAGAAAAATGTCAGTCAGCCAATAAGCATTTATTGAGCCCCTACTATGTAACAGATGCTGTGCTAAGTGCTGGGGATATAAAAAGAGGCAAAAGACAGTCCCTAACCCCAAGGAGCTCCCAATCTAATGGAGGAGACAGGAAACAAACAAATATGGTTGATTCTCATCATCCGTGGTAGTTGTGTTCTATAAAGTCATCACAAACATCAGATTAGAGAATACTGAACCATTGCTCCCAGGAGAAACAGAGGATGAGGCTCCTTGGAGCCTGCGGTCACAATATGGCACTTTCTGAAGAGGCCACACATGCAGATTGGTGACTTGCCTTTTCCATTTTCAGGCGGTACCATATCGTTGATTCATTAGCTCACACCTGAACAAAGCTTATCTAACCCACGTATTTTCTCCTTAAGGCAACTCATAGCCTTTACACACTCAGGAGCACTGCACAGATCTTCAGCATTACACCTAGGAGTCATCTTAAACCAATAACATGCATAAAAATGAGAAAAGTGAGGCATTAAATAGACCTCAAAAAGGACACTTGTTTAGAGTGTGAGAGCTTCCTTGTTCAGCTTCAGCCAGGAACATACTCATTGGGAGACTAATCATTTTCTACTGCTCTGTACATGTTTGCAAATGACACAAAGTACCACAAGTGCTGATTTTGGAGTTACAAAGAAATTTTAGGGAGTATGGGAATTTGCACCTACATGAGATAGATAGGAAATAATTACCAAAGGGAAGAAACTAGAATTAAGAGAGCTTGGGAAAGGCTGCCTGCAAGGCATTATATTAAAACGGTGCAGATCTAACAAGAACAGAAATTTGTGAACTACTAATGTTTGTTTTTTTCTAGGCTTTGGTTGAGATTTAATGATTACATGACATAATCTAAGGTTTTGAATTTTGGGTTAATTCCTATTCTCCAAAAACATCATGCTAACATTTCTTACAGCATAGGTTTTGGTAGTTAAATTTTCCCCTTCTCTTTGTATCAGAAAAAAGGGCCTATTTTCCAGCCTTTTCTTTACTTTGAAAAGTGCAGTAATACCCCACATATCCAACAATCAGACATCCCCTTAACTTTTTGGGATGTAGCCTTGAATAAGATAGGAAGATCTAAGTCCAAACTCTAGCTTTGCCACCTACTTACTACCTGTGTGACCTCAAGCAATTTATTTAACCTTTCTGGCATTCAGTGACCTTATCTGTGAAATGGGGACACACTCATCCCAAAGAATTAATGAGATGGAGTTCTGATAAGGATAGGTGTAGTGTTTTACATGTTAATTCTTAATCCTCCATTCCCGATTTCTTCCTCTATAGCTGTATATCAGGTATATCACTAAACTCACATAAAGGCTCTTCCCCATTACTTAACCCTAGAACTCATTCATTAATTCATGTGCGAAGTTTGAGTGCCATGTGAAAAGCATCATTCACTTTCCCTCTCAAAGCCACCTTCTGTTTGTTTTCAGAGATTTTCATTGATTTTCAGTCAAGCTGGATATATTCAGTCAAAACTTAAAGAAAACCCTCCCCCCTTGTTTTCACTCCTGTATCATCCATACCATAAATAAAAAAAATTAATTTTAACATAGGGCTCACATTACCTTCTTAGTCATTCGATTGGTCATACTCAAATCTATGCAAAGTCTGGGTCCTGAACTTTTGGCTGCCAAAAGCCTCTCTTTGGTCATGGCTTTCAAAACCCGTTTGCTCTGCTGAGGGTTCACATCTGAAGTACAACCATAAGGAGAGAGCAAAAAGTCCACATCACTGAACAAAATTTACCAAGGAAAATCTGTCTCAGTTTCCCCTTTTAGCTAAGTACTTTCAACATGTATGAAAGGAAACTTCAGCTCAAAGAATGGTAATCAACAGAAAAATGGGCATGGGTCTTCATTAGTTTCAATGCATACTCAATGGATAAAAATACTCAATGGACAAGAGATAGTTTAATGCTATAACTGGTAAAGTTGATGTTTTGTTTGTATTTCTATACTGCCCATCACAAAAGAGGAACAAAACACAGAGAGTGGGTACAAATTCATGGGGAGAATTTCTATTTTTTTCTCGTTTACAATGTTTACCATCTAACTAGGTATGTGAAGGTCACTATACTCAGTTAAAAGAAAACCTCAGCATATGCACATCCAGGTTTGTTGGTACCTGCATTTTCTGTACGTCGTGCTTTTCTTCTCTCTCTTTCCTGTTTTCTTCTGCTCTTCTTTGCTGCGACTATCTTTTCCCAGTGCCTCTGTTTTCGCAAGACATTTTTCTTAGGCCATGCATAAAACAAAATTTTGAGAACTTCATAAGCATAAACAATTCAAAGTTATAACTATTAAAGTTTAGAGACAATAATTTTTAACATTTCAATGTTAAACTTCAATACTTAAGAATATTTAATTTCAGTATTTAAAAATAAAAACTTCAAGTATTCAAATAATGAACATTTCAACATTTCAATAATACAACAAAACATGGCAGTTCCTCAAAGTGATGGGAGTAGCCAACCATATTAATTCTCCTGAGCAACTCCTATGCAGGCCAAGAAGCCTGCAGCTATGTGGTGCAGTAAACAGAGCGCTGACCTTGGAGTCAGGAGGACCTGAGTTCAAATTTGGCCTCAGACATTTGACACTCACTAGCTGTGTGACCCTGAGCAAGTCACTTAACCCTGACTGCCTCACCAGGAAAAAAAAAAGAAGATGCAAGAGTTAGAAACAAACATGGAACAACAAGTGTAAGCTTGGAAAAGGATACCCTGGAGTCAGAAGGACCCAAGTTCAAATTTAGCCTCATATACTTACTAGCTGTGTAACCCTAGGCAAGTCACTTAACCCCAAATGGCCTTTTAAAAAAATTAGAAAAAGAGTAGGAAAAGGCTGTACATTATCTGTCACCTTATTTAACTAAGCAGGGTGCATCATGTGAAATGCCAGGCTGGATGAATCAAATGCCAGAATTAAGGCTGCAGAATGAAATCTCCACAATCTCAGATATGCAGATGGTCCCACTCTACTTTCTCCCATCCATACTTTTTTGCACCCCGTTGTTTGCACGTCCTCTCCCCCATTATACTGTGAGCTCCTCAAGATCAAGGACTGTCTTTTGCCCTTCTCCATATCCCCAGGGCTTAGTACTGCCTGTCTAAGGAGGATCAGTCATCAGCTCGAAGATAACTTGTGAGGGGGCAAGGCTGATTTACCTCCATTCTGAAAATGGTACAACTGAGACATCCAGGTTTCCAGACTTTGTAGTCCAAGGCTTGTTCTACTAAATCATACCATGTCTGTTCAATTTCCCTCATCCAAAAGGCTTTTTTCCTTCCTTCACTCAAATGGGACTATCTGGTAACATCCATTAAACGGACATTTGTCTGTCCATCTAGAAGCATTCCCTCCCTCTCTCTTCTCATTAACACAAGAGCTGGAGAAGGCCTATTTTCACTTGATCTCTTCATGTCTATAAAGCTCAATGATGGCCACCGTACGTACCGAGCACCACATCTCTCCATTCGTGGGCAGGGCCCTTCCACTCTCAAATTCAGTATCAATCTGCAAAAGCTGGAGACTTTCAAGGGCTGTTTCTCCATCTCCGTCTTCCAGGTCTTCCAGGCCTGGCTCTTGCCTGGTGAGCAAGGGGGACTCAGTGTGGGGGGAAGCCCTTTCTGGTTTGTGCTCCACATCCTCAATCATGCTTCTTGCTTTTCCTACAGAGTACAATTTGAAGAAAGGGAACAATTTTTAAGACATTACACAAAATCACTGAAGCTGGTATTCCCTGTCTGTATCAACTAGTCTAGCTGAAGCGACAATGCACTCCAAGGGAGGAAGAAAGAGGAGGCAGCATATGCCAAGTAAGTTAAATCGCTACCACTACCCTATACCCTGACAAGCAGAGCCCAAACCGCCAGATCTGCTTCCAGCCCCTCCTACAATGGCTATACACCTGCCACCCACAGGCAGATAGGCACATGTGCCCTAGGAGTTATAGCTCTATGAATACTATTTATATGGCACTTACTATGTGCCAGGCACAATGCAAAGTACTCTACAATTATTTTCTCGTTGGATCCCCACAACAACTCTTAGAGGGAGGTGGTATTATAATCCCTATTTTACAGATGAAGAAATTGAGGCAAATAGAGGTTAGTGACTTGCCCAGGATCACACACCTAGTGTCTGAGGCAGGATCTGAACTCAGGTCTTCCTAGCTCCAGGCCTGGCACTCTGTCTACTATACCACTGGGCACCCCCACTCCACCCACCCCTAGATCATTCAGTCCTGCTTCTAGGCCAGCCTTTATGGGAAAGAAACCCTGTGGAGAAGAGGCCAGTCAAACTCATCCAGTGTCGGGCAAGACAGCCAGACTTGTTGAAGCACGGGGCACATATGAGACAGGAGGCAGCCTGGCCCAGTTAAATCATCACCACCGCTACCTTGGCCACCATCTCCCTTCAGACCCTGATAGAGACATCACAGGACTCTGAACCCAAAAGCCTTGGGAAGAGCAATGTTTCCAACCTAACACCCTCAGCTGTCATCCTGGAAATATTCTCTGCTGAGAAGCAGCTCGGCAATTGCTCCTACAAGGACTACAGCCATGGCTACTGAAGACCCAGGAAAGAAAGTGCTTGCCACTCAAGTCCTAGGACTGTCAAATGGTTTAACATCAGAAAATTATATGGTTTTTAATCAGTGGAAAAGACATGAAAGGATAGCCTCTGCTGCCATGCCCTAAATGCCATGGGACCTTTCCATCTGACTCATAGCTGAAGCCTTCCATGAGTGTGGTGTCCCCTATTAAAATGTGAGCTCCTTGAGAACAGGGACTAACTTTTTTCTTTGTATATACCCAGTGCTTAGCAGAGTGCTATGCACAGAGTAATTGCTTAATAAATCCATCCTTCCTTCCTTTCTTTCTTCCTGCCCTTTTCCTTCCTTCCTATACTCCCTCCTTTCTTTCCATCACTCCTTCATATGTCCAGATTATTTTGTGAATACAGCCAACTAAAGAACACACTGTAGGCACACAAATGCAAACAAGCAGTAAAGAACACTACTGTCAAAAACTTGACTACTGACACTAATTGATACATGCATTTTTATTTGTGATAGGTTCTCACCTTCATTTCCTAATACACCCCTCCTCTCTAATGAACAACCTCTTGTAGCAAAAAAAAATTTTTAAAGGAGGGAAAAGCAGTTCAAGCAGAATTAACCAATATGTCTGCTAACAAAGCCTGACAGTTAATGCAATATTCCACATGCACAATCCTGCACCTCTAAAAGAAAGTAGGGAGCTTAATGATATCTCTCGGTTCCTGTCTAGCTATACACATACACACACCACATATATACAAACAATGTGTATATATATATGTGTGTGTGTGTGTGTGTGTGTGTGTGTGTGTGTGTGTGTGTGTGTATACATCTATATATGTTTGTGTACTGATACATTTGTATCTATATATATTCACATATATATGTCTATAGCCATCTGCCTACTTATCCATAACACCTTGGGCACTTGCCTCTGGTGCCTACCCGAGATTCACCCCCTTTATCTCCTGTTTTTCTTTGTCCCCAGGGGCTGGGTGGATCCAGGAGGAGTCCACTCCACTAGGAAAGCCAGCCTCCTCGCTGCCCCTACTTGCCCTTCCCCCTCCTGGAGTTGGTTTTTAAGACTACAAAAAATTCAAAGTCAGTGGCAAGAACCGCCACAAAACAATAAAAGGAGGCAGAACCGTACGGAACAATCCGTTCCCCAAAGAGACGAGACCCCACTGCTCTGCTGGGGCGGCGGTATGTCGCACACCTTATTGTATGTGTCCATCAGCTTTTTCCTCCTGAATAAATGTCATTTGTTACATGAGATGTCTCTCTAGGAGATGATGGGGGAAGAATTACTGAGAGATATTCTGGTGATGGAGAAAACCTTCCAATAAAACTTATTTTTAATACGTATGTGTGTGTATACATAGAGCAACACCTGTTTTACAAATAAATGTATGGAAATATAAATATGTGGATAGACACATGTACGTGTGCACACATAAACACACATACATGTATATACATACATATAATGCGAAAAAATAAAAGTCCCTGGCTGAGAGCAGTTTAAAAACCCAGCACCCTTCAGCACGTGCTCCCCGTAGCAGAGGGGGGGACACGTGACCAAATAAAAACGAAAGGAAAAGGCCATACCCTCCGAACCACCACTAAATTACGCCCCAGCAGGGGGCGCCGCACTCCGCGGGAGGCTCGCGTTAGCCCCGCCCCTTATCCTCCCTTTAGCCCGCCCACTTCCCCACTTCCCCTGCCTCCTACTCTCCATATCTCACCGAAGATAGCACCGGAAGGTAGCCTTGAGATCCTGTCTTCTCGAGCTTCCGTAGAGAATACGGAACCTCCCTGTAAGCCCTGGGACACAAAAGCCTCTAGAGGGTATGGCCCCTACTCCAGCACCATTCGCACAGGTCCAGCAGCCATAGCTTTGCCCCCGCCCCGCCTCCCTCTCCGTCACTTCCGTTCCCTGAGCGCCTCCTTCGATGTGCATTCTGGGAGTTGTAGTTCAACGTCAGTTCTTTGGGTTTTTGTTTTGTTTTGTTTTGTTTGTTTGTTTGTTTGTTTTTGTAACCTGGGTGGAATAAACAGCCATAGATGTCGATTTATTGAACATAATCATTAAACATAAAAATGCATTTACCCCTAAGAGACAGGGCAGTGCTAGAGAGGTACAAAGTGAGGAAGGGAGCAAATTCAAATCACACATTTCATTTAAAACCTGCATAATTTGGGGGTATGAGAGAACTCACTCCCTGCATCCAACAAACATTTATTAAACACCTACTGTGTGCCAGGCAGTGTGTTAAGCTCTGCGGATACAAAGAATGGTTAAAGACACTTTTTGCCCTTAAGAAGCTCACAATCTAATGGGGTAGACATGTGAAAAGATATGTGCAAACAAGGTACATTCAGGATAAATTACAAATAATCAAGAGAGGGAATGCACTGGAATAAAGGTGGATGGAGAAAGGTTTCTTGGAGAAGGCAGTATTTTGGCTGGGACTTGACCAAGGATGCAGAGGTGAAGAAGAGAATTCTAGGCATGGGATTCTCTTCTTCCTGGCAAAATATTGGAAATTGAGGGGCTTCTCATCAGTTGGGGAGTAGCTAAACAAGCTATGGTATATGAATGTAAGGGAATAATATTGTGCAATAAGAAATGAACAGGAAGATTGCAGAAAATCCTAGAAAGACATCCATGAACTGATGCAAAGTGAAATGAGCAGAACCAAGAAAACATTGTATACAGTACCAGGCATGAGAAATAACCAGTGACAGAGATTTGAGGAACAGCAAGGAGACCAGTGTCACTGAAGCACAGAGCATGAAGGTGGGGTGTATGGTATACAGAGACTATTAAGGTAGGTGGGAACCAGGTTATGTAGGACTTTGAATGCCAAACAGAGAATTTTGTAAATGATCCTTAGGTGAGAGCCATTGGAGTTTATTGAGTATGTGTGTTGGGGAGGAAGGGGTAACATGGTCAGACCTGGGCTTTAGGCAGATCCCTTTGATAGCTGAGTAGAAGATGGACTAGGGTGGGGAGAGACTTGAGGCAGGGAACTCAATCAGAGTTTGAGTAGTAGTCAGAGGAGAGGGGGTGGAGAACAGGATATATATTAAGAATATAAAAATGACAGGCCTTGGCAACAGATTGGATATGGAGGGTGTGTGTGAGAGATAGTTGAAAATGACAGAAAGGTTTTAATCCTGAGTAGCTGGGAGGGTGGTGGTGCCTTCAACATTAACAGGAAAGTTTTGGAAGGGGAGAATGATTAGAGAGAAAGATAATGAATTCAGTTTTGAACATGCTGAGTTTTATAAATCTACTGATTTGAGTTGTCCATTAGGTGAAGATATGAGTCTGGAGATCAGCAAAGATATTGGGGCTAGATAAAGAGATCTGAGAATCATAGTGTAAATAAAATAAGAGGATAGTACAGATTTGAATTGGTTCAAGTTATGTTATATAATAAAGAACATAATTTGGGTCCCCAAAAGGCCATTGAGTAACCCTTGGTCTGATTGGATGAAGACCCTGGGCAAGTCACTTAACCTCTGCCTGCCTTAGATTCCTCATCTGCAAAAAGAAGAGCACTTACCTCCCAGGGGTGTTGTGAAGATCAAACAAGACAACATTTGTGAAGGAACCTTTAAACTTTAAAGTGCTATGTAACTGCCCCTTGTTGTTGTTGTCAGACCATTACCGTCTGAGACACTCACTGCGATGAGCAGGAGGGAAGTGAGGTCCAAATTCTCCCAGGATTTCTCCCAGGATTTCCAGTTCTACAGCTGCAGGGGCCTTCCTTGTTGGCAGTCTTCTTCCTTTCTCGAAGCATGCTGCTGAGAAAAACACTTACCTCTCCTCGGGCACACTTAAATTTGGGATTGCCCATGTAATACGAGTCCCAAAACTCTCTTCATGAACAGAGAATAATGCTTTGCACTTATGTGAGGGTTGGGGCAGAGTTGGTAAAGATAAGGAGAGGAAGGCCGTTCTTCAGTCTCACTAGACCCAGAACTCTTGGGCTTTTCAGAAAAAGAAAGAGAAAGATAAAAGGCAGCTTAGCACTGGAGGCCCATGATCTCCTCTCTCAGGTCCCCTGGGTAAACAAATGCATCTTGTCGACTACCATTAAATGCCTAGAGGGCCCATAGCCTCTCTGAATCCTTGTCATTCTATAGAAACAGACACAAAGGAAAAATAGAAGCAAAGGTCCTAAAAGTGGAATGAATGCCTACCAGCTTGCTTAATATTGACCATGATGCATCTATATTTATCCTCCTGACTCTCAGTCACCAATCAGATTGTAGGAAGCACTAGTCTCTGAGAACCAGAGGAAGGCCCTTTGTCTTTTCTGAAAGACAATATATGTACCTAACAGCCACGGGAGTTTCCCTTTCAGATGTTTACAAAGGACCATGTCCTTTGCTCTCAGCAAACTCATTCCTAAATCAACAGCCTTTACAGTTTATTTCTATCATTGCTATTATAAACAGTCATCTTTATATGTCATGTGTGTACCTAGCTATGTTAATTCCTAGATTTTTTGTTACTGGTATAAATATTTTTTAAAATATAAGTTTCTTGGTCTTCATTGGTAGCATATAAAAATAAAAATTATTTTATGTCTTTATCTCTTAAAAAAACCCTGAACTTATTTATTGTTTAAATTTATATATTGAAGGATAGATTTTTTTGTCAACTGCTTATAATAAATGTACATAGTCAAGAAAAAAAAATTCCCATATTGGCCATGTTCAAAAATGTATGTTTCATTCTGCATATTTGTCCATCACCTTTGTCAGGAAGTGGACAGCATTCTTCCTCATTGGTTGGAGTTCTTAAGTTGTTCACGGTTATTCATTTTTAGAATGTTGTTATAGAAATAATTGTTCTATTCTCGTGATTTATATCATTCTGCATCAGTTTATAGAAATCTTTCCAGGTTTTTCTGAAACCATCCACTCTGTCTTGTCTTATAACACAATAATATTACACTACATTCATATACTGTAATTTGTTTAATCCCTTATTGATGAGTGCATTCTTAATTTCCAGTTCTTTCCCACCACAAAATGACCTGCTATAAATATTTCTATACACATAATGCTGTTTCCTTTTTCTTGGTTTCTTTAGGTATAGGTCTTATAATGATATAGTTGGTGTACAACGGTATGTGCAGTTTAGGGAATTTTGAGGTATAGCTTCATATTACTTTCCAGAATGGTTAGATCCATTGACAGCTGCACCAACAGTACATTAATGTGCCTATTTCCCCAAAGCCTTCACATTTATCATTTTCTTGGTCAGTTTTATCAATCTGATCAGTGTGAGGAGAACCTCAGAGTTACTCTAATTTGCATTTCCCTAATGATTATGATTTATAGCATTTTTTAAAATGGTGTTGTTAAGTCATTTCAGTCATGTCCAACTCTTCATGACCCCTTTTGGGTTGTTTTGTTTTGTTTTTTACAAAGATACTGGAGAGGTTTGCCATTTTCTTCTCTTGCTCATTTTACAGATGAGGAAACTGAGGCAAACAAGGTTAGGTGACTTGCTCAGGATCACACAGCTAGTAAGTGTTTGAGGCCAGATTTGAGCTTGGGTCTTCCTGATTGCAGACCCAGCACTCTATCCACTATGCCAATAGCTCCCTTCCCCCCCTTTTTAAATATAGCTATAGATTATTTCATTTTTTCCTTTAAGAATTACTTGTCCACAGAGATTTAAGTCTCTATGAAAATCATAGAGACTGATTTTCTAAGCAAACAATCATATAGTCTCCAGATAATTGTATTATTTTCTTCTTTGCATCCTACATTAATCCCTCTAATTCATTTTTTCTCTTGTTGCCATATGTAGCTCTTGTAGCATTTCTAGTGGTATATGAAATAGAAGTGTGAGAACGGATACCCTTACTTCATACTTCTTACTACTAGAAGTGTTTCTAGTTTTTCTCTGTTGCATAGGTTTACTTGTTGTTGTTTAGTCGTATCCAACTCTTTGTGACCCCATTTTGCGTTTTCTTGGCAAAGATACTAGAGTGGTTTGCCATTTCCTTTTCCAATTTATTTTACAGATGAGGAAACTGAGGCAAACAAGGTTAAGTGACTTGCACAGGGTCACACAGCTAGTAAGTGACTGAGGCTAGATTTGAACTCAGGAAAATGAGTCTTCTTGACTCTAGGCCCAATGCTCTATCCACTCTGCCACCTAGCTGCCTAAACATGGAAATACATATATAATGTTTTGCTTAATATTTTTACATCTATATTCATTTGATATTGCTCTACAATTTTATTTTTTAGTGTCACCTTTATCAAGCCTTAGAATAAAGACTATATTTATCTGAGAAAAAGGATAGGGTAGCAATTCCATCTTCCCCTACAATTAGGCTCACACCTTCCAGCCCATGTAATAATTGTTCATATCCTTTCATAAGTTTGCCACAAGGGTGTTCTTCCAAGGTGTTTGGGTGCTTCCTCAATTCCTCCTGATAACTATGAGGCTACCAAAGAAGTCCATCTTTTTTTTCTATCATACTTTTCACTAATGATATCCATTATTAGGCTTTCTTTGAATTTTCCTTATTTTTTATATGTTCTAGCCAGTTCATACCCACTTAAGCCTTACCATTCCCTTTGTGTGATAGTAATTTTCTCTTTTTTTATTATTATTTTTTATTTTTTGCTTTTTTTTTCTTTTTGGAGGGCAATTGGGGTTAAGTGACTTTCCCAAAGTCACATGGCTAGTAATTGTGTCAAGTGTCTGAGACCACATTTGAATGTACTTCCTAGCTGCCTTGGGTTTAAATCCTAACTCCTAATTATTAGCTGTGTGACTATGAGCAAGTCACAAGGAGGCTGGATTCAGTAGGCTGTAAGACCCCTTCCAGCTCTAAATCTGTGATCCTTTGTTCATTAAAGAAACTTTGCTGTTTCCTAAGAGCAACCCAGGCTTCTCTCATCCTCCTGTTAAATTCTAGGCCTAACCTGTCAATTTGTACTGTCTCCCAAATACACATACTGATGCATAGATTCTATGGGTTGTCTGTCTTTGCATGTCATAATCTGGATAACAGATATTTTTCAATCTTCAGTCTTAGAAGACTGTATCTCAACAAGTTGTATACTACAACTATCTAAATTATTCAAGATCTGCTGAAAAATATTACACAGACAAGCTTGTTTGACAACCCTCTAATCATAAATATCAGGCAAGGCATAAAACAAGGGCAGCTAGGTGGTACAGTGGGTAGAGTGGCCAGGCCTGAAGTCAGGAAGACCTGAGTTCAAATCTGGTCTCAGTCACTTACTAGCTGTGTGACCCTGTGCAAGTCACTTAACCTTAATTTATTCACTTAACCCTCTTTGCCTCAGTTTCCTCATCTGTAAAATGAGCTGGAGAAGGAAATGGCAAACCACTCCAGTATCTTTGCCAAGAAAATTCCAAATGGGTTTAGGAACTTCATGGCTTAACAGCAACAGCAAGGCATAAATCAGGGATATATATGTCTGCCAAAGTATTTGCCATTGTGATGGAAGAGATTGAATATAGAGTTCAAGTTGAATAGGAATTCTTTGTGGGTGGTGAATTTGTGTAGATGCTCCTGTTTTTGGATTTCATTGCTGTAGATGGCTTATTATAGAACATTGCAGAGTTTTTTTAGAAGAGATCCATAACCACTCAGAAGAGTTTGACCCACTCAGTGCTAATACATTTTGCATATACAAACTGCTTTGGCTATATCTCATAGACTTTCGTGAGTGGTATTCATGGTGTCATCATTTTTTTTTCTTTTGTGAATTTTTTTTTGTTTTTCATCTTCTTTCTTTCTTTCTTTTTAAAGTTTTATTGATGTCTTTTGCCTTTACAGTCATCTTCCCCGTGTCCCTTCAAGTTGAACCTTCCTTCGTGACAAAAACAATCAAATACAAATGTCAGATACAGTGAATGCATCTGACAAGTATACACACTCTGTATAGTACTCTATACTCCCCCTCCTCTCTTCCAGGAAAGGGGAAGAATGTTTCATTGTTGATCAGGACCTTTACTGGTTTTTCCGTTGCTCTCTGTTCACCTTCTTTCTACTGATCTTTTAATTTACATTGAATCATGAATCTTAGTTCTGTTTATTTTTCTGTTTCAGCTCACAGAAATCTCACATTTTCTCCAAGTCCTCATATTTAGCATAGGTATACAATAATATTCCATATTATTATTATTTCACATATATTCATGTTATTTCATATATATTTCAATATAATAATATTTCACAATTACATTCATATGCCAAATTTTTAAAAAACTATTCCCTAACAGCCAGCCCCCTTCCCAGCTTTTCTATTACTGCTGAGAGCACCACCATTTTCTCAGTCACCCAAGCTTGCAACCCTGGTATGTCATTCTCAATTCCTCAGTTTCACTCATACAACATATTCAGTCTGTTGTCACATGTTATTTCACACCTGACCTCATAAAGATGAATTCCTATCACAGCTGGCTCCCTGATGGGAACCTTCAAGGGTGGGGATGAAGTTCCTAAACCCATTGATTTGATAGATTGGATTTATGCAGTAGGACTCCCCCAAACACTGCCATATACCTATGACCTGCATGCTTCAGAGGCTTTTTATCCTCCCTTTGGGTGGAGCCCCTCAAAAATGGCTCCATATTTTATCTATGGGTCTTCCTCATAGCTAATGACTATACAAGAGTGGGTTGATTAGTTGGCCAGATTTGAACAGGAAGTCAGGAAAGTTGTAACTTGGAAAAATACTTCTGTCAGTGCCAATTGGCATTTATTAAGCACCAGGTACTTTACAAAATTTTGTCTTATTTGATCTTTACAACAATCTTGTGAGGTAGGTGCTATTGTTATCCTCAGTTACAATTATGGAAACTGCGACACACTGTGATTCACCCAGTCAATAAATATCTGAGGCTAGATTTGAACTTGGGTCTTCCTGCCTCCAGGCCCTATGAGACCTACAGGCCTAGCAATGACATACAAAGATGTGACTATGGATTTCACTAAGGAAGAGTGAGACTATTTGTACCCTGATCAGAGGGAATTATAAAAGAATAAGATACTGAAAAAATACAGGAACTAGGTCTCTTGGGGATTTCTTTTCTTTTAAGATGCAGCCCAAATACCACCTTCTACATGAAGCCCTACTTGATCCCCCAATTTGTAGAGCTGTCTTTTCCTAATTAGCTTACATTTAATCATCTTGTACTTACTTGTTTTCATTCTTTTGGTATTTATTCTGTATACATACTTGTCTCCCTTCCTAGAATGTACACTCTTTAGGAGTGGAGCTGGCTTTGTTCTTTGTATTTGTAGCCTCAGTTCATGGTACCTGATGTGTGCCTGAATGACTAATTGGTGGGTGCTTTCCAGAAGGATGCTAGAAAGCACTGCTAAAGATTCCAGAGTCTTGGATGGGAAATCGAAGATCTCAGGGGCACAAGTTATAGGAGACACACACAAACTGAAGATGGGAGGTAGCTGAGGAGAAAGAAAAGACAACAAGAAAGGCCTAGTTCATACCAGAATTAGTGCCATAAATCATTTCCCCTTAGCTATTCCTATTCAGTGCCCTTAGTGGAAACAGCAGCAAGAAGCATTTCACTCCTGGTGCATCTGGCTCAGGTCATACAAGAGTTCCCCTCAATGGTCCCTCTGGGTCCCAGAAGATTGGTTGATCTGACCCAGTTCCAGAATATCTCTGTATGGGGCGGCTAGGTGGTGCAGTGAGTAGAGCGTCGGCCCTGGAGTCAGAAGGACCTGAGTTCGTATTCGACCTCTTAACGCACACACAAATAAAAACCTAGCCATGTGGCCTTAGTCAAGTTACTTAACCCCAATTGCCCTCAAAAAACAAACAAAAACAAACAAACAAACTTGCACAAACAAAACCAATCCAACCAAAATTATAAGGAAAGCAGAAAACTGAGGGGAAAATTTTGCAGTGAGTATCTCTAGGGCTCATTTCTCAAATATATAGAGAACTGAGAAAAATTTATTAAAATATAGGTTATTCCCAATCAAAACTATCTATAGTCATATAAATGTTCTAAATCACTATTGATTAGCAAAATGCAAATTAAAACAACAATGGAGTACCACCTCAGATTGGCTGATATGACGAAAAGGGAAAATGTTGGATGTTGGAGGAAATGTGGGAAAACTGGGACACTAATGCATTCTGGTGGAGTTTTAAACTAATCCAACCATTCTGGAGAGCAATTTGGGACTATGCCCAAAGGGCTATAAAACTGTGCCTACCCTTTGATCAAGTAATACCACTGCTAGGTCTGTATCCCAAAGACATCCAAAAAAGGGAAAAGGACCTATTTGTACAAAAATATTTATAGCAGCTCTTTTTGTGGTGGCTAAGAATTGGAAACCAAAGGGATGTCCATTAGTAATAATTAATTATATGATTGTGATGGAATATTATAGTACTATAAGAAATAACAAGCAGGGTGATTTCAGAAAAGCCTGGAAAGACTTAAATGAACTAATACAAGTGAAGTGAGCAGAACCAGAAGAATGTTGTACACAGTAACAGCAATATTGTGTGATGATCACCTGTGAATGACTTAGCTATTCTCAGCAATACAGTGATCCAAGGCAATCCCAAAGGACTAATGATGAAGTATACTATCCACCTCCAGAGAAAGAACTGATATTAATTGAATACAGACTGAAGCATGATATTTTTCATTTTCTTTCATTTTTTCTTTTATTTAAGTCTTCTTATACAAAACGACTAATTCGGAAATGTTTTACATAAATGCACATTTGTAAGCTTTATCTGATTGCTTACCATCTCAGGGAGGACAAAGGAGAGGCAGGGAGGAATAAAATTTGGAACTCAAAACTTTAAATAAAAATGTTAAAAATTGAAAAAATATAAAAAAATACATAATTGAGAAATATCTGACAAAATAAAAAAATACAATAAAACAGATAGTCTTACTTTTGAAAACTAAGTCAATATGTGGCCCACAGGTATCCTTTTGTACTGTATAGTGGCCTCATTTCTATTTAAGTTTGACTCTACTGCTCTAGATTATATCATATGAGCATCTTCTAGGAAAGGGAATGTTTACATGGGGGAAAGGGAAGGATATGATTGCTATATGGTACGGTGGATAAAGCTCTGGAGCCAGGAAAACTCATCTTTCTGAGTTCAAATGTGGCCTCAGACACTTCCAAGCTGACCTTGGGTAAGTGACTTAACCCAGTTTGTCTCAGTTTCCTCATCTGTAAAATGAGCTGGAGAAGGAAATGGGAAAACCAGTTCAGTACCTTTGCCAAGAGAACCCCAAATGGGGTCACAAAGGGTCAGACACGACTGAAAACTACTGAACAACAAAGATTGTTATCTTCAGGTCTTTGAAAGGCTGTCATGTGAAAGAGAGATTAGTCTTTTTCTTCTGGGCCCCAGAGGGACAAATTAGAGGATTGGCAGAATTTGCAGAGAGGCAAATTTCAACTTAATGTCAGGAAAAACTTCCTAACATCTAACTGTTCAAAGTGGCCTGGGTTGCCTTGGGAGATAGTGGATTTCCTCTCACTGGAGGTCTTTGAGCTGGTGAAACAACTATGGTTTTAGGTATGTTTTTTTGCAAATTAAAGAAATGATTATTAAACATGTAGGTACCAGTAATCAAAAAAGAACCAGACTAGTATTATCAAATGCAAATCATGCCAGACTAACCTCATTCCTTGCTTTTTTTTGGACAGGGTTAATAGATGGACAGATCAGGGCAATGCTGTGGACATGGTTTACTTAAGATTTTGGCAAAGCATTCAGCACAACTTGTATGAATCAGAAGCATTTGGTGCACATTTCCAAGATGTCTTGTATGAAGACCAGATCTTGTTGAATGAGTTCTGATGGCCTCTGCGGTCCCTTCCAGTTCTCAGATTCTTTCAGATTTCCAATGAGAATCTTTGAGATTGAGTCTATGAGAAAGTAAGGGTGGCACATTTGTACTCATGCTGGGACCTGAACCCAGATCTTCTGGTTCCAAAGCCAGCTCTCTATCCACTACATTGTAGTGAATATTTTACATTTTTATTTTATCCCTCTTAGCCTTCTTTTGGAGGTGCTAATTATGGGGCTGGGACTAAGGCAAAAAGGCTTATACCTGCCCAACAGGAATTTTTTGCTAGTTGCTTCTTTAATTTAAACATTTGTCTACCCTGGTAAAAGCCAGTGTGTTTTGCTTAGAGATGCCCTGTTGTTTCAAAACAGCAAGTTCTTAGAAACAAGAACCTGGGTCATGACTGAATAGCCACTGGTGATCTCTTTAAAATTGTGGAGAATAGGATATGATTCATACGACTGGAGATAATTTTCAGAAAGAGAAAGAAAGTAATATCTTAAAATTATAGGTAGGTGAGCTTGACTTTAATTCTTGGTAGAATTTTAGAATGTATTTTTAAGGGAACAGATGGTTTATGAGGCCTTGAAAAAGGAAGCATCAGTCACTAAGAGCCTGAATGGCTTCATTCACAATAGGTTGTGCCAGAATGGCATTGGGGGTGTGGTGTGGTGTGGTGGGTGTGTTAGGTGGTGCAGTGGATAAGAGTGCTGGGCCTAGAATCAGGAAGACTCATCTTCCTGAGTTCAAATCTAGCCTCAAACTCTCACTAGCTCTGTGACTCTGGGCAAGTCACTTAACCCTGTTTGCCTCAGTTTCCTCATCTATAAAATGATCTGGAGAAGGAAATGGCAAACCACTTACCTTTGCCAAGAAAACCTTAAATGGGCTTATGAAGTCAGACACAACTGAAACAAGTGAACAACAATAATATGGCAGACCAACTTGATATAATTTTTGGACAGCATTACTAGGTCAGTAGAGCAGGCAGGGTAGTGCCATAAACTTATATTTCAGTAAAGCGTCTAACAAAGTTGCTCATAACATTCTTGTAGACAAAATAGAGATGAGTCATTTAGCCTACAGTTTGTCTCAATCAATGAGTAAGTATTGTTGTTGTTGGGTTTGGGGTTGGGTTTTTTTTTTTTTTTTGGTCCTTTTAAAAATATTTACTTTTTGTTTTTACCATTCATTTCCATAAGATTTTGAGTTCCAAATTTTCTCCTCATCTCTCCCCTCCCCCCACCCCACGATGGCATGCAATCTGATACAAGTTCTACATATAGATTCCTATCAAACATATTTTCACATTAGTCATGTTGTAAAGAAGCATTAGAACCAATAGGAGAAATCACGAGAAAGAAGAAACAAATTAGAGAACAAACAGCATGCTCTGATCTGCATTTAGACTCCATAGTTCTTTGTCTGGATGTAGATAGCATTTTACATCCTGAATCATGTGGGATTGTCTTAGATCCTTGCATTGCTAAGCTGAGATACGTCTATCAAAGTTAGTCGTTGCAGAATATTGCTGTTACTGTGTTAAAACATTCTTCTGGGTCTGCTCACCTCACTCAGCATCAGTTCATGTAAGTTTTTCCAGATTTTTCTGAAATCTGCCTGCTCATTTTTCTTATGGAACAATAGTATTGCCTTACATTAACATACCATAACTTGTTCAGCCATTCCCCAATTCTTGGCCACCACAAAAAGAGCTGCTATAAATATTTTTGTATGTGTAAATGGTTATTAAGCCATGTGTTTTATATCAGGCTTTATGTCAAGTACAAGAAAAAACAAAAATAGTCCTTGCCCTCAAGGAGCTTACATTTTAATGATAATATTGTGAATTAATACACAAAATACTACTAATCATAACTTATATAGCCTTTAAGGTTTACAAAATGCTTTATAAATATTTTATCCTCACAACAACCCTAGGAAGTAGTACTATTATTATCTTCATTTTATAAATGAGGAAACTGAGGCAGAAGAAAGTTAAATGTCTTGCCAGAGGCACACCACTAGTGAGTTTCTGGGGTTGGGTGTGAACTCAGGTCTTCTTGACTCAAGGTCCAGCAATCTATCCACTGCACTATCTATTCAGATCTTGTTCCACAGCCAGAAAAGAAAAGTGATCAATGGATTGATGTCAGTCTGGAAGAAGGTCATTAAGTGGCATTCCACAGGAGTCTTTTTGTGGCCTTGTTTTGTTCAGAATTTCTTATAAACGCACAGACAGCATGATTATCAAATTTGTAGAGAACACAAAGCTAAGGAATAATATGCCTAATAATTGGGAATCCAAAATATATTGAGATATTTGACTAATGGGTAAAAATCTAATAAGATAAAATTTCATTTAAAAATCAGTTGACTACAGGATGAGGGAAACTTGGTTAGATAATACATTACAAGAATGGAACGGCATAGAATTTGGGCAGTGTGGCATAATGGACAAAGCATTGGCATTTGAGGTAAGATTCAAAATCCTTACCTTCTGATTTCGATACTCACTAGCTGTGAGAAGGGGCAAACTCCTCAACCTGTCAAAACCTCAGTTTCCTTATATGTAAACCTCCCAGTGTTGTTGTGGGGAAAACATTTTGTAAGACTTAAAGTGCTATGGAAATTGAATTATCATTACGATAATCAAAAAAGCTAATATAATCACAAGTGACATCACAAGGATCCAGAATACAGGATGAGGGGAAATGATGGTTCTGCCCTTTAGACCACATCTGGAGTCTTGTGTTCAATTCTAGCACTGCATTTTAATAAAGGCATTGCCCGATAAAGGTTCCTACAGAGGAGGAACTTAAAAGACATGATGTGAGGACTGGCTGAAGGAGCTGGTAGTATTTAGCCCTGAAAAAGAAGGCATGTAGGCAAGACATCTATCTTCAAGAATTCAAAGACGATCAAAGTACCATTTTCAATTTTTTGGTATTTTTTTCCTTTTGTTCTGTTTCTTATTTTACAGAATGACTAATATGGAAATATGTTTTACATGATTGCATCTTAGGGAAGAAGGAGGGATGGAGAAGAATTTGGAACTCAAAATCTTATAAAAATTAATGTTAAAAAGTATCTTTATACATAATTGGAAAAATAAAATACTATTTTAAAAAATTTGAAGGGAAGCCAGATTAGACTTGTTTTGCTTTGCTCTAGAAAGTGGAACTGGGACCAGTGGGTAGAAGTTGCAGAGTCAAAATTTCAGATAGATAAATGAAAAAGTATCCTAACAACTCTAAGATTAAAAGGAGCTTCTTGGAAAGACGGTGAATTCCCCATTTCTGGTCATCTCCAAGCAGAGGCTGGATGGCCACTTATAGAGGATGTTGGAGAGTAGATTTCTGATTCAGGTATGGCTTGGCCTAGGTACCCTCTGAAATTTGGTGATCATATAGCTAAGTGTGATGTGGACTGGGGCCTTTTGGGATCTCACAAGGGTATACCTACTTAGTCCATTCCATCTACAGCCCTCATTCATCTAAGAACAGATAAGAATAAATCAAAGAGATGGCTGCAGCAGGAGGTCTTTGCTGCCATCACTACTACCTCCCCACCTGGAGGCTTTCAGCAATCCTTGGCTCATTCGCCACTGGGAGAGAGAGAAGAGAAGGCTATTGCTCTTCTGTGGCACACTCAGTTCTGGCTCAGCAGCCAACCAGAAGGCTTTTTCTTCATCATTGGTAAGTGGTCAGGAAACAGTAATAGCATACCTGCCCATGCTCTGAAATCCACATGGGCTTACATCAGGCAGAGCCTGCTGCACATGTTCATAAGGGCTGAGCTGTCATTGACCAGTCCCCTGTTACACGAAGGACCACCTGTCACCTGAGAGCAGCACATGTCAGTCATAGAAAAAGCATGACAGAAGGGGAAAATGGCTTATGTTTATAGCTTCAAGATGTAAAGTTATAAATATCACTTTATAAAGTTAAAGCTGCAGCATTATTCTTCCACCCTTAGCACAGCCTGTGAGCAGAAGAACAGGTATTTTTGAAAAGTATGCATGGTAGTTAAGCATTTTTCCTTTTATTTTCAGCAAACTATTATCTCATTCTTCATTAACTTTCTTGTTGCTACTGTCAAACACCAGCACCTTCTGCTCCTGTTGAAGGAACTTGCCCAAGAGAAATAACAATAAACAACACAGATTATAAAATGACATATTTGCTCCCCAGTTCTTTTCCAGCTTTAACTTTATAAACAATTCTGCTACTTTTACCAAACTATGAGTAGGTAAGGCTGTAGGGGTCAATGTGGTAGACTGGTATGCAGAGAGGCCTGGATAGAGGATGAATAGAGAAAACTAGGGTCATAGCATCAAAGATAGAGCTGGGAGGGGCCTTAGTCACTTTACAGATGAGGACATTGAGACCCGGAGAAGAGTATTTGCTCAAGGTAATATAGGTAGTAAGTAGCAAAGTTAAGCTCTGAACCTCAATTCCTGATGTAGTACTCTTTCTACTTTAATCAAAACTGCATTTCATATACACCAGCTCTGTGACCACGGGCAAATTACTTAGAGTGCCCTCGACTCTGTAAGTTATAGAGGTGGCACTGGTTTGCACTGGTGGAAGGAGTTTGCAAATCAAGCATTCCCTATGCCATTGAAGTCAGGGACCAGACCAAAGAAACAAATCAAAAAGCTGGCTCATTCCTGAATCTATGGAGGCATTTCCCTCACTTGAAGAACCGAATATAGATGAAATCACAGGCCTAGACCAAAAGATTTAAAAGGCTAGGTCCTTCCTTGAGCTCTCTAAAATGACAGTTGGTCCAAGTGAAATCTTTGAAGGTTTCTCTAAGGTCCTTTTCCTTAAGTCCCTTTCAGGGCCAAATCCTGTTATCTCTGTGCTTTCTCCCTGCATTCCCATCTATTTTGGGGGGCAGGCTAAAAATGCATCTTTAGTCTTCTGGGTTCATCCTGTGGGCAGGTACAATTTACCTAAATGCTTTCTCCCCCTTTCAGTAGTCAATATATGCTTATAGGTGGGTTTTTTGGGGGACAGGAATAATGCAAATAACATGGTACTTAGCTCTAGAGTAAATAAAGGCAGATTCCAACATATGCCTTTTTAAAAGGAATGGACTTTTAAATGGAATTTTTGTTTTTGCTTTTTGGAGAGGGGAGAGCAGGACAATTGGGGTTAAGTGACTTGCCCAAGGTCACACAGCTAGCAAGTGTTAAGTGCCTGAGGCCGGATTTGAACTCAGGTCCTTCTGACTCCTGCACAGGCTCTATTCACTGTAACATCTAGCCACCCCTTTAAATGGACTTAAAACTTTTTTAAAGTAATCATTCTATATGCAAGATTATAACATTTAGACTTAGACTTAGATTATAACATTTAGACTTAGACTCAAAGGTCACCTAGTCCAACCTTCTTATTTTATAGATGAAAAGACTGAGGGACAGAGATGTTAAATGACAGAGTCTGAAATTTCTCTTTTACTTTTTTTGGGAGAGTCTAGTATTCATCTGGAAAATGTCTCCCTCTCCAACTCCATTCCCATATGCTGGCTGCCTCCCTCCAAACGTGAAACATACCCCATCATGGCAGGCTAGCCAGACATCTCCCTCTTCCCCTCCTCTGTCCCCAACAAAAGGGTATGGCCTGTGGTTCTCTTGTGAACCACACCTGATGACACATGATTCACACTACTGTTAAACATCAAGGCATTTATTTTGATAACTCTAAACAGTAAATGCTTGTAGGTTTTTCTCAGGGACATTCCCATGTAGGTGAGTCAGGAGTCATTGGACTAGTGGGACGATGTTCATAGGGCCATGGATGCCCGGAACTTCTGGGTGAGACAGAATACAGCCGCTGTGAGGGCTGTGCACTGGCGAGCTAATAATTTCACACTTAAATCTCGGTAGCCTCTCTCACAGGTCAGCTTTGCCGCCTGCACAAACTGATAGTAGGCGCAAACAACGTCTTTGAGGTTCACCATGACATCTCTGTGTGTCCTGACGCAGCGGCCACAGTTTGTAAACCCGAAACACAAGGCCAGCAGCTGGATGAGGTTTCGGAAAGTCTCTTGCACGGCGCTCTGCATTTCTTCAGGGGACTGGTCGATTTTAATCACATGCTGACAGCTAGACATGAGCTTCTGGGATCCTGTACAGAGACAATTCCTGTTTTCAGAAAAGTACCAGGCACATTTGTCTTGGGGGTGTTTGTTCCCATGTCCCCCAAACTGTTCTAAAATATCCTGTAATTCCACCACATGATCCAGGAGCTGGCAAAAGCCATCTGGGGATTTGCAGAGCCCAGCTTTCAGCTGCTTTGCGATTTTGGTGTAATACTCAGACCAGAGGCAGTTACTCCTTAGATGGGCCTCACTGCTGCTGCAGCTGTTGCTTCTGGTGAGCTCAGGTCTCCAGTGCACAGAATACTGGCTTCCTGAGGAAGGGGGAGTCGTGAGTGGGGCTGAGGAGAGAGTCATCTCCAAATCAGAATTCTCATCATCGATCTCAGGGTCCGAGCCACGAAAACAAGTGGCATAGGATAACTGACAGCTGCATTGTTCCATCCCGATTTTGGGTAAGATCACGTCCTTCACCCCTGCAAAATCCAAAGAACGATCTGACCTGTGATTCGTGGAAATATTAGGATTGTTTTTATGAACAAAACATAGGAGAGGCTTCTTTGAAGAAGGAGGCACGATACTAAGGCTTTCCTTTTCCATTTCTAAGATATCACCACACGTAGAGGGAAAATAGTTGGGACACTTCAGTTTCTTTAGGCTATAATCTGTTCCCTGCCTGACAGCTTCTCCCAGGTGAGATGAAGGTGGATTTTGCGGGATTTGCCCCTGGGTAAAATCCACAGGTAGGAGAGTGACACTAGGGGGCGCCTTTCCCCTCATTTCATCCTCAACGTGTTTGGGTACAGAACTCCCTTCGTGAAATGTCTGCAAACCTAATGGGATGGACAGGTGCCCATTAAAGGCATCAGAGTCTAAGTGCTTCTCTGACAATACTAACTCCTGCTCTTTGGGGAGGCTGGTTTGGCCTATGCTAACTAGGAGGGATGTTTCTCTGCCTTCTTCTTGCATATGGCACAGGGGTGCCTGATCAGTCTTTGTTCCAAGTGTCTGCCACTTAGAGAGAGGGGCTATTTCACTGGACAGATCATTGATCTCAAAAGACAGCCTCACACTGGCTAAGGACTTTTTACTTGTATCATCCATCAGGCCTTCATCCAGATCTTTCCTGGACTCCTCCTGAAATAAAATGCCACTGTTCTGGTTGATGTCACAAACAGAAAAATCTGCATCTTTGCTGCCTCCAAAAGAAGGTTGCACCAGTCCTTCCTCTCCTTGGTCTTTGATAGTAGAAAAAGGTACCTCCCCTCCTGAATTTTTAATGCATTCACCATTTCTGGATTGGTCCCCTGAAGAAAACAAAGGCTCTAGGCATTTCTGGATTGTTTCCTGTATAGGGTTTTCGAACAAATGCCTGAATCCCATTTCAAATTGTGGTTTTGTACTGACCCCTGGGATTCCTGGGGTTACTTCCTGTTGCTCTGGGCTGACTGTCAAACTGTCTTTGATTCCTGGAGAGATATTACTGGAGTCAGAGGGGCAGTTCTGAGTCTCTGCTATTTGGTCTTTGCAAACCCTGACGTTTCCATCTTGAAGTTGCAAGGTTTTTTCAGAAGGATCCGACCGGTCATTTTGTTCAAACAAACCTGAAGACAAATGATGGGGGACACTGCCTGGAGTGCTGTTCGTGGTCAAAGGGGCAATGCTAGAATTTTCTTTATTTTCTGGATCAATCCTGAGGCGAACTGCGGAAATGGAAGAAACAAAGGAATCGATGACTGATTTGGTTTCCATTGTTTCAGGTTCCATTTCCATTAAATTGGAGGAGTGATTTTTACTCTTGGCTTCCCTTGGAGGAGTCAATAGTCCAAGGGTCTTGGTTTCAAGAAGACCGGGTTCTCCTTGCATGTCTTGTAAAGATGACACAGTCGGTGAGTGAGAGACAAAGGAAAGGTAGGGCTCCCTTTCATAATAGCACATATGGTCTACACTTTCCAGGGAGTATGAGGGAGCTAAAGGAAAGGTCACCTGAGATGTATAGTCAGTTTGTAAGAAAGACCTTCTTTTTCTCAGAGTCTTGGCGTATTTCTTCACCCCCACTCTTCTGCTGTGCTCCCTTTTATGTGGTCTTGGACTCAGACCTTCCTCTGAGCTCTCTCTTTTTTTAACTTTAGACCCCAGATCACTCCATTCTTCAGTAGGGACCATGCTGTGATCTAGATATAAAGAAAGAAATAAAAGTACAAGACAAAGTTACATATTACACAAGATGTACCAGAACAACAATGGTTACAATAAAGCTGTAAGTCTTAGTACAACAGATAAAATTTTTGGTCATTCTCAGTAAGTATGCTTGAATGGCAGTCAGATCACCTAACTTGTTAGTACCTGATCTCTAGTACATCATTCTGCCTTCCTTAGCTACGTAAAGTCCCAATCTCTTGAAAGGATGATTTTTCTCTCCATGTACATCTTTAATTTTTAACAAATTTTTGTGTTTTATATTCACATACCATTTTAAACTTTAATTTTTAATTAATTTTATTATCTAAAATAATTTGATTTATTTAAATTTAATTCATTTAATTAATTTTTAGTGTGTGTGAAAATTCTGGAAGAATCTTTAGATCACTTGGGAATGTGTGGTGTGTGTGCACATGTATATATCTCTGTATGCCCTTGGGGTACAAGAGAGTTATGGGCAAAGAGATACAGGACCTGGCAGAAATACATTCATAAAGCTCCCAACTTTCTCCACAGAAAGAAAGACTCAAGAGTACCTCTAAGCCCTGTGGTACCATTACTAGTTAGTAAGTACTTTCCGGGCTTATGGCACTGTTCAACAGTCCTCCAAGATCAACAGTGACAGATAAAACCTGCCATGACCTCACCTGAGAGGGAATCTGAGGGTGTCAGCTTATCAGCTGCATCATAAAATTCATCATCTGAGCTGGTGTCTTCAAAACTTGGAGAAGGATTTAAAAGAAAGGATTCCACCATGGAGGCTGAAACAGCTTTCCAGACTTTCCCCTCCTGAACTGGCTGAGCTAGACCATTCCTAGAAGAACTGCTTTCAGAGCTATTGCTGAGGATGCTGGCAGGAGAAACGTTTGAACACAGACTATAGTATTCCATGCTGCCGCTGTTGTACAACCTGGGGTCCACTGTGGATGCATTCAGCTCATTCCCTGGGCTCGGTCTAAGGTCGCTTGGATAACTGGAGAACTCCGTCTTCTGGAGCTCAGTGTTGGCTCTCTGGGATAACTCCAGGAGGCTAAGGAAGCCATTGGTTTCAATTTGGCCTCTTTCCTCCTTGATGCCCAGAGAAGAGGGCAGACTGTTTTTATCTAAACTTTCTTTAAAGTTGGGTGTGTGGAAATGGAAAAACCCAGGCCTGCTGGAGGAGCAGGCATCTAAGTCATCCTCTTCCAGGGCATCCATTGAATCACTAGAACCACTGGTTTTGCAGCCCCGGCTCTCGGTGTTGGCCGAATCCGAGCCCTCGGAGATGTTGTCAGTGACGACGGTGACTCCGTTGCAGGGGTTTTTCTCAGTCTCCGTTGGAGTGACATTCTTTTCTTTCTGCTCACGGAGCATTTCCTGCTCTTCTTCTTCACAGAGGGGTGTGATATGGTCAAATTTCACCAGGTGCCTGTCTGAAAGGAACTCCAGGGAAGAGTCAACTTCAGACGATTCCTCTGAGTCACTGCAGGCTCTGGATTCATAACCTGTGAGAGAGAGGCACAACAAGGGTCCTTAACCTCGTTTGTGTCATGCACCCCTCTGGCAGTCTGGTAAAGCCTGGGGATCCCTTCTCAGAATCGTTTTTAAATAACTGAAGGAAATAATCATGTCACGTAGAGGTTAGTGGAAATAAAGATCTCTCCATGTTTTTCCCCATCCAAGTTCATGGATCCCTTGAAAGTCCCCAAGTTACCCTTTAATAGAGAGTACAGAATGACAGTGGCATTTTATAGTGATGCTTTTGAGATTTGCAAAATGTTTTACCTGCATTATTTAATTTAATTCTCACAACAACCCTGGGATATAAGTCCTATTATTATCTCCATTTTAGAGATGAGAAAAATGAATCTGGGAGAGGTTAAGTGACTTGCCTAGAGATAACAGGGGTCTGTGATAGGATTTGAACTCAGGTCTTCCTGAGCCCCAAGTCCAGTCTTCCATTCACTGCTCTATCTATTTGGAAACATCCAACTCAAACCCAGCCTGGGGGTTCAAGGGATTCCAGGTAGAGCTCATCTGACCTCCCAAGTATCTTTTCAACTTGCCTTATCGAGGCCTGAAGTTCCAGGAGAAAAAGCCTTTCATTCTACAATAAGAGATAGGGCTTCAAATTAAAATGCTTTTTGGGGGGGGAGGGGAGGAGAACAATACATTATTTAAAATTAAAACTAAGGTGTAAATAATCACCATGTGATCTTTTCCCATAGAAAGTCCTCTCTCTGGGGGTGGGGGAACAGAGAGGGAAGAGAGATAAGATAAACTTGTCTACACTACAGTTTGTCTTGGGCCAGATGTGATTTAACAGATGGAAAGTCAGCATTGGGGTTAGGAAAACCTGGGCTCCAGTCTCCTCTCTGACACAGGCATCTGGCTGCTGCAGTGGGTAAGAGACTATACTTGGAGTTAGGAAGAAAGGAGTCTGAATCCTGCCTCAGATCCTACCGGCTTTGTGACCTCTCAGCCTCAGTCTGCTCATCTGTAGAATGGGGAACCTCACAGGGTTGCTGTGAGGATCCCATGAGATAAAACATAAAGTTCAGACCTTAAAGCACTATTTAAATGTTGGCTATTAATTATGATTAGTCATTTTACCATTGTGAAGTTTAGAACCAATGAGTTGCCAATTTGTATTAATAGAGGGAGTTTCCATATTGGGAAATTACCTCCACTGATGAAATCACAGGTTTGGAACCTTCCTCCCAGGATTCTCCCTTTGTCCCTACCCCCAGGCCCCAGCAGTTAAATGGGAACTCGGGAGTGGATTAAGTCTTGCATGACTAACCCCAGCTGTACTGAAAAAGTGAACTCTGTTGTTTTTCTTCTCAGACCCTTTGCTCTTCTCAACTTTCCTACTTTGGTAAAAGGCATCACCATCTTTCCAGTCACCTAAGGGTTTTGAGCCTGGCTTGGTTACTCCACATGTGTAAGCAGCTGCCAAATCTTGTCATTTCTGTCTCTGCAACATCTCTTGGTGTCCATGCCTTCTTTCCATTCATAGGGTCACTACTCTCATCAGGTAGACAAAAGTGGGTTCAGATCTCCCCATTTCAATGAGCCCTCCACTCAGCTGCTGAGTGATTTTCCTATAACGTAGTTCTGACTGTGTCAACCCCCTACTCATTCAACTCCAGTAGATGCCCATTTATCACCTTTAGGATTGGCTATAAAGTCCTTTGTTTTTCATTTAAAACTTCACAACCTAGCCTTATGCTACCTTTCCAGCCTTATTACTCCCCTCCACACACTCTCTGATCCAGCCAAACTGGCCCTTTAGCTGTTCCTAACACCTTTGCTTCAGCTCTCCTCACCTTCTGCCTGGACTGTGGCAATGGCCTCCCAATATGTGTTCCTGACTCAAGTCTCTCCTTCCCTACACTTCATCTCCATACACCTGCCAATGTGATTTTCCTTAAGTGCTGGTCTGAGCCTGTTCCTTCCCTACTTAATAAACTCCAATAGCTCCCCATTGCCTCTAGAATAAATCATAAAACCACTCTATTTGACCTTTAACGTCGTTTACATCCTGGTCTCAACCTACCTTTCCAGCTATGTTAATTACATCTCTTTGTACATGTTAAGGTCTAACCAAACTAGACTTCTTTCTTCCTTGCACACAGACCTCCATTTCCTATCTCTGTATCTTTGCACTAGAATGCCTATAATTCAGTTGTTTCAGTCAAGTTTGACTCTTTGTGACCTCATTTGGGGTTTTCTTGCCAAGAATACTGGAATGATTTGCTATTTCCTTCTCCAGCTCATTCTACAGATGAGGAAACTGAGAGAAACAAGGTTAAATGACTTGCCCAGAGTCATACAGTTAATAAGTGTCTGAGGTCAGATTTGAACTTGAGTCTCTCTGACTGTAGGCCCAGTGCTCTATCCATTGTGCCACCTAGCTGCCTGCCTAGAATGCACTCCTTCCTCACCTGTCTCTTGGAACTCCTACCTACTTGCAAGATGCAACTTCAGCATCCTTTCTGCATGAGGCCCTTTCTCCCCCCAAAAAACAAGCCTATTGTTGTAATCCTTCCGAATGGCCCAGAGTCTTACCTTCTTCAGCAGAAATCCGATGAACTTGTTTATTTCTACCCCAGAGGAATATGGAGGCAGTTGAGTCAACAAACAATCTGTAGTAGCCAGCAATGAGGCAGGCAAGGTCTTTAGCGCTATTAGATTCCAGCAACAGAGTGAGAAGCTTCAAAGGTAAAACAAGATCTAATATTTATATAAGGACAAGAGAATTTTCAGAAGATAACAACAATGCCTACACACGGCCCATATTCTGGCATGGCCAATACATTCCATCATCCACTGCCATCTTGGTAGTGAAATGGATGACCATATAAGGGTATTTGTAATAGAGATGGGGGGGCAGGGAAAAGAAAGTGGGAAAGTTTGCCCCTTTTGTCTCCCTCAGGGTAACTCCCCTTCTTTAATACAAATACCTCAAAGTAATGGCCCCTTCCCAACACAACCACTAACCCTACTACACCCTAACATCTCCCCGTACCATTTCCATTTCCCTTGAATTGCTGAATATGAAAAGACAATGTAGTGAGAATAGGGAAAAGGGAAGGGAATAAATAAGTATTCACACACCACCCACTATGTGCCAGGCTCTATGCTAAGAACTTTTACACATATCTCATTTGAAGAGGAAGAAAGGGACAGAGAAGAAGTGGAGAGGGGAGAGGACAGTAAAAGTGTCATTCCTGGATGTGGAAAAAAAAAGCAAGATTAAGGATTTCTAAAATAGTGGCAGGAGAGCATTCCAAGTTAATCTCCCAATTTCAGTTCTTATAACATCCTCAGTCTAGCCTCTAGAGCAATGTATATGGCATAATGTCTTGGTCTTCGCATCTAGTCTTTACAACCATATGGCGATTTTTGTTTTCCCACTATAATGGCTTTGTATTTTGTTTCAGGCAATGGAAACATTTCTGAACCTTTCCAGGGGTTGGTAGATGTTAACAGGCACAGTCAGCATTGTGACTAGTGGACGCCGTGATGCATTTTCCTGGGCACAGGTGCTTCATCATTTTATTTTTGTACAAATTACTTTTTAAATCTTAAAGCCACACTATCTGTTTCTCCCCAGAAGACTGATGGGGACAAGTGTTAGAATTCTGATACACGGTGTTGTCTGACCTTAGTTACCTTGACATCCTGGAGATAAATTTTGACCATGCTCACTTTCTCTGACTCTTCCATCAGCTCTACTCGGCTAATATTTGCAAACTCTGCCAGTGTTGACATAATGTTGAGTTTACTGTTAATAATCTGGCTGATTCCACACTTGGCTCCAACTAGAAGGGCAATGTATGATTCTCTGTCCTGTAACTAAAAGAGAGCAGGGGAATGAGGAATCAGCGTTCTCCCATATCCACGAGATAACATATCACATTCAGATTGAGAAAGAAAGGCAATTTACTTTCATTTAATAAAATATTACTCGTACATCTAATTGTCAAAGTGGCACTTGTGCTAGTTCATAGTATTCTTTGCTCATGGGAACACTATCTGATTACTATTAATAAGAAGGTTGTAGGGGAGGCTAGGTGGTGCAGTTAATACAGCACTGGCCCTGGAGTCAGGAAGACCTGAGTTCAAATCCAGCCTCAGACACTTAACACTTACTAGTCATGTGACCTTGGGAAAGTCACTTAACCCCAATTGCCCCGCCTTCTCCCCTCCAAAAAGCAAAAAGAACAAAAAAAAAAAAAAAAAGAAGGTTATCTGATTTCAGGTAACCCTAGGGCAGGGACTGGCTATTTTAAGAATAGATGCTTGTACTTCTTTCCAGTAAAAGATACCCATGATCACCTATCATGGAACCTTTCATTTTTAAATAGTTTTAATAGAAAATGAATAATCTCCTCAGTGAGTCCAACACAGAGAACCTTTTCGTTGTAGTTGTTGAGTTGTGTCTGATTCTGTGTCCCCGTTTGGGGTTTTCTTGGCAAAGATATTGGAATGGTTTGCTCTTTCCTTCTCCAACTCATTTTATGAATGAGGAAACTGAGGCAGAGTTAAATGACTTGCCCAGGGTCACACAGCAAGTGTCGATGGCCAAATTTGAACTCAGAAAGATGACCCTTTCCGACTCCAGGCCTGGTACTTTATCCACTGTGCCACCTAGCTTCCCCTAATTATAGAGACCTAGGACAATAACAAAAGGAACAGAAAGTAAAGGGAAGACTCAGGAATACAGGCTCTTGCTAAGCAAACAGGACATAAAATACCCCTATACATGCCTATCTCAGAGTTAGTACTGAGACTGACAAAAGGTTTTACAATAATAATAATAATAATAATAATAATAAATACCTTACATTTATACAGTGCCTATTATGTGCCAGGCATTGTGCTAAGTGCTTTACAATTATCTCATTTGTTCCTGACAACAACCCTGGGAGGTGGGTTATCCCCATTTTATAGAGGAGGAAACTGAGGTCAACAGAGGTTAAGTGACTTGCCCAGGGTCACATAGTGTCTGAGGTCAAATTTGAACTCAGGTCTTCTTGATTCTAGGTCTAACCACTGCACCATCTAGCTGCACTCTGAATCGGTACAGAATCTGTTAGCTGGGGTTGGTTTGTCCTTCTCAGCCCTTCCACCCTCAGCTTTTGCCTTGACACTCCAAGAGATTGGAGAGCAGAGAGGTGATGGGATGAGGAGAAAGGTCAGGGACGAGGAGAGAGGTCAGGGACCAGAAAGTAGGTAAAACTTGTGTTTTGAGGGCTCTCTTTCTCTGTTCCTCTTACTTTTCCACCTCCTGATGTCCCTTCACTTCTCCATTCTTTCCCCCTCAAATCCCCCAGTCAGGGTCCCCTGGCTCCAAATTGACCTTTTGTTACTTCTCCTCTCCACCAAAAATTCCATTCTCTTCTTCCATCTCCCCAAGGTGTAAAGAAAGTAACCTGATTAAACCGATCCCCACAGGAAGTTGCTAGGGAAAGTAGAGCCTGGTGACTTTTCTTAGCTCCTTCTGCTAGCACAGGCTGCCCATGATTCAATTAGGTGGAGAATCAGGAAGGACTAGCTATGACGTTCTGGATTCAGGGGCCCTTCAGAACATCTTTTTGCTCTACTAAATCACTTCTATACAAGTGACCCCAGAAATGCTTGGTTTATCAGTTCAAAAGTAATACTAATTGGAGTTATTTATATGAACAGCTTCCAATTTATGTCCAATTACTGTGGCAGAGAAAAATGATTATGCATGGCATTAAATGTATTAGAGAAATTGTTGTATGTTTTATTTGATTACAGTATTAATCTGTTTTCAATAATTTGTAGCTTAGCCAGCAACTCACAACTTAAAGAACCAAACCAAGCCACACATCATGCATGGAGTTTCTATCCCTACAACTAACCAAGCTATAATGAAATTTTACTCTATATACTTGTCATCTGGCTTTGACACTAGAGTAAAACACACACATAATAAAATGGTGTTTTATAGACAATGCGCAACATGCCTGATTATTATTATTATTATTATTATTTTGGTCAGGGGGAGAAGGACAGATGACAATGCTGAGGGGTCATATGGAACCAGATCTGGTCTAGAGAACTCCTGTTGAGAAAATTCCCTTTACCAGCGCAGATTGCTACCTACTCAGTAATTTTATTATTTTAGTAAGTTGCCTGGGGATGCTGAAAAGCTAAATAATTTGCACAGCCTCAGATAGCCAGAAGATGTCAAAGATAGAAGTAGAACGCATGGATGAACTTTTTGACTCTGTCTTTTGATTGGACATCACTAACTGGAAATCATGTAAGATTAAAACTGAATTTTAGACATAGAATGTTAAGGTGGAAAAGAACCTTTTGAGATTGTCTAGTTCAGGGGTTTTTTAGCTTGGGATCTGTGAACTTTTTTTTTTGGTGGAGATAGTCAGGGTTAAGTGACTTGCCCAAGGTCACACAGCTAGTTAGTGTCTGAGGCTGGTACTCCTGACTCCAGGCTGTTGCTCTAACCACTGCATGGCCCTTCTGTGAACTTAAAAATTTTTTGTCTTTACATAATTGTGTTTCAATATAATTGGTTTCCTTTGTAATCCTATCTATTTTTATTTTATACATTTAAGAAAGATTATTCTGCTAAGGGTCCCTATGTTTCACCAGATTGCCAAGGGGGTTCATTACACAAAAAGTTGAATGGTTTTTGCTCTTTGTCAAGCAATCTCATTTCACAGATGAGGAAAACTGAGTCCCTTCAAACATGGAAACACTTGGTTTGAAAAGTAGCTTGGATAGCCTTGTTCTCTGGAAACTGAATGGAGGAGAAATATCTTCCTCACTTGAGTGAAAAGCCCTGAACAATACAAAAAAAAAAATTTGTAAAACCTTAAACCATACTGAAACTGATGTGGGTCTGTCACCAAAGAATGTTATTTCTCCTGCGATGACTTTAAAAAACAACATGGCAACCCCAAGACCCCAAGCAAATAGCAAGTCCTTAAAATATATAATCTCTAAGGTCCCTCTTAATGCTAACAATCTATGATTCTGTTTTCTTTTTCTTTTTTTTGGTTTGTTTTTTTTAGAGGGCAATTGGGGTTAACTGACTTGCCCAAGGTCATATGGCTAGTTTTTGTGTTAAGTGTCTGAGGCCAGATTTGAACTCAGGTCCTCCTGACTCCAGAGCCGGTGCCCTATTCACTGCGCCACCTAGCTGCCCCAACGAGTCTGTTTTCACACAGTGTAAAAATAACATATGACATTATCCAAAATGTCTATGTGCAGTGTTTTCACAAACAAATGAAGTTACTGTGTGATTCCGGTCATTTTACCTTTGTTTTTGTTTTCAAGAACAGAGTAAAAGAGGAAAAACAAACATGTTTTGTTGGTACTGCTGTGATCATGTAAACCATTACTGTCTATAATGATATAATTGTGTGGTTGATTCCCCAGGAGCAGACTGGGCAGAGCTGGGAACAGAAATGGTACAAAAGGTTCTCATCATTCTGATTATCAGACATTCTGTACCTCAGGGGAGAGGCTACAGCCCCGGGAATGGGAAAGAACACTCCTGGGAGTGGCCGGCCTGGTCTTCTGCCTGTATGGAGGCACATGGCTAAAGCGTACATTTGTTCTGCATGATTTCCTATTTGTTACAGGTTTTCTATCTCTTGCCTTCTCAATGGACAGAGGGAGATTATGGAGACAGGAAGAGAGTTTGTAACTGAAAATAAAATAAAATTGGATTAAAAAGCAGTGTCTACATTATTACTAAGGTGAATTTAATAAGATTTTAATTTTGTGGCTTTTGAATATGGGAAGTGATGTTACCTATTTAAAAAAAAACTCAGGACTTCATTAACTTTTAAAATGTTCCTTATTTTATATGAGATATCACTTTTACTTCTGTGAAAGTATTCTCATGTCTTCAATAAAAGTTTTCACATTAAAAATGAACAACAACAAACCCCGTCCCCCCATACTATCTCGTTGGATCCTCACAATAACCCTGGGTTTTGCTATTGCTTCAGTCCTTCATTCTTGTCCAAGTATTCATGACCCTATTTGGGGATTTTCTTGGCAAAGATACTGGAATGGCTTGCCATTTCCTTCACCAGCTCATTTTACTGATGATGAAACTGAGGCAAACAGGGCAAAATGACTTGTCTAGGATCACTCATCTAGTTAGTATTTGAGGCCAGATTTAAACTCAGGAAGATGGGTCTTTCTTATTCCAGGCCTGGCACTTTATTCGCTGTATTACCTAGCTGCCCAAATAACACGGAGAGGTAGGTGCTACTGTTATTCCCAGTTCTCAGTTGCAAAAACTGAGGCAGACAGAAGTTAAAAGACTTGTCTAGGGTCACACAGCTAATAAGCACCTGAGGCCAGATACCAAGTCAGGTCTTCCTTACTCCAGACCGACCACTCTATCTACTGCACTACCTAGCTACCTCTAAAAAATCTCAGCTTGAAGAAGAAAGAAATGATAAAGGCTGAATAAAAATATATGGACGGCAAGCCGCACTAGATGAACGAGTTTTTCCTCTTTTTTTCTGCAGTATTTGTAACAGGAAAGACTATGTGCCACATGGTACAAAAGGGAAAGTGGCATCACAAGACCAGGGGCTCATTCCCTAATTCTGCTATTTACAAACTTCTGTGACCTAAGACAAGTTATTTAATTTTCCTGGGCTTCAATTTTCTTAGCTGTGAAAAAATGATGTTGAACTTGATGACATCTGAGTCCCGTGACCGAGGATCCTATGAATTTTAAAATATGTTCATTTTAGTTAATGGAATGAAATACAATTGTTTGATAACTCAAGTTAACTTGTCCATTCCTGTCTTCTACCGAACACTTAACCCCACTGTGTTATCTGCCCTAAGATATAATTACCCACACAAATTCCATGAAATGACCTAGGCCAGAAATAAATGTTGACTTCCAACTGATACATACCATTAACGTGGCGTTAAAGATTTTCCCGCCATATGTCTTCAGTTCTCCAAGGATTTGTAGATAGTTCAGACGTAGTTGGGCAGCAGATATGAGTTGCTTGAATAATAAAAGAGACAAAGATTGTTTTAAAAAAAGCAAATCACCTCAATCCAAACAAGATCTAAAAATACCTTGAAAAACTTACAACAGAATTGAATGAATTTGAGAAAAAAGCACAAAGAAAAACTCACTGCAGAGACACTGCAAGGGGAAACTAGAAAATTGTGATGAATAAGAAAGCTATAGCTAATTACTCTGCATAACCACACTGAAAACATACATTTATTTTTTTTTTAATCAACCAGTAAACATTTATTAAGCACTTACTATGTGCCAACCACTGTGCTAAGCATTGGGGATACAAAAATAAGGAAAAGGGAGTCCCTGCCCTCATGGAGCTTGCAATCTAATGGGGGAAATTTGCTAACAAATATATACAAAACAAGTTATATACAGAATTAATTAATTCTGTATATAATTAACTGAAGGAAGGCATTGGAATTAAGAGAGGTTGGGGAAGCCATGCCTGTTGAAGGTGGAATTTTGAAAATGTACAATATGTTTAAAATACAGAGCATTTCATTTTTGAATAGAGCACTAGCCTTGGAGTTAGGAGGACCTGAGTTCAAATCCGGCCTCAGACACTTGACACACTTACTAGCCCTGTGACCTTGGGCAAGTCACTTAACCCTAATTGCCCTCCTTTTATTTTCCAGTAACTACACCCTCTTATAGTTTTAGAAAGTCCCTAGGACAGAAGTATCAGACTCAAGCTGACCCAAATGCAGCTACAACACTCCCCAAAACAGCCTGAACCAGATTAAAATGAAAATGGAAAATATGTAACAAAATAAATAAAAAGCTATACAACATGGATAATGTTGATTTATGGTTTTCTAAGTCAGTATGCTCCCCACAGGTATCAGTTTGCATTTGAGTTTGATAGCACTGACCTAAGGCATTGTAAGTTTATGGGACTGTGGTGGTTTTGTCTTTACAGCCCAGATGGTTAACAGAAACAAGGACCCTGATTCAGGAGCCCATCTACCTGAATGAATAATCACATCACAGGATTTATTCCTGCCTCCTGCCTTCTCCTGACTCAGGATTCTGCTGTTCACCCTTCCAAGCCTAGCATCAGTAACTAATTACAACTTCTGAACAGTCTTTCTTTCCCTAACCCCACTTCAGAATAAAGTGCTGTGATTTCTTCTCTTTGGAGAGGGCCATGTTTACTCAGGGGCAGCTAGGTGGTGCAGTGGATAGAGCACCTGACCCGAAGTCAGGAAGATTCATCAGACACTAGAGCTGTGTGACCCTGGGCATGTGACAACCCTGTTTGCCTCAGTTTCCTCATCTCTAAAATGAGCTAGAGAAGGACAGCAAACCACTCCAGTATCTTTGCCAAGAAAACCCCAAAAGGGGGCATTTAGAGTCTGACACAGCAACAACAAAATGTTTGCTCCAGTGTTGCTTTGAACACTGGGTGGGCACTTCACCTATACTCACTATCTAATTCTTTACCTATATTCATTACAACAGTCTTGTCCAATAAGTGAGGCCTGGCACAGACCTTCCCTCAAGAAACCAGCTATCCCAGCATGACAGCCCCCATGTGCATCACTGCTAGGTTTCTGCAAGGCTGTTCCTAATCTCCCTACATGGACACTATATGCATGGTAGGAGAGTGGGACCAATACTTAGGAGCAGACTATACTTTGATTATCCTTGCTTTTGATTTTCCATTTAGGAGATGTTTCATATTTAAGAGTTAATGGCTTCCTTGTGACTGATTTGTGTAAATGGAATATGTGGTGGGTACTCCGGAGCAAGGCACACACAAAGGTCTCCCTTAGAATGTTGAAAGTGGGCTTTCAGCATGTCAGCTGTGGCCAGCCTCAGCTCTGGGAAACCCAAATCTCTTCTGACTATAGATTTCTATGATTCTGTGAAATTTCCTATCTTCCTGGACATAAGAATTTCTTTTTGTTTTTGTTTTTTGCAATTTTTCTGGAGTACACAAATTAGGGCTTACCAGTTCCCAGGATTTATTTGCCCATAACCTGGAGGGCACTTGCTAAAGGCAGGAAATATCCAAATGGGGTATCCTACTATTCACTGGTACAAAGGAGCAGAATTTATTTACCAGAACCCAAGACAATATGCTTCAGGAGAACCACGGAAAGGAGGAAAAACCATATTCTGAGAGTCTTCCTTTCTAAATATGCATCTGAAATGGTTGAAGAAATTATAATCTCAAACTAGACAAGTTATTCCAGAGAGGATGTACCATGAACCATCAGAGGGATATATTTCAGCATTAACACTTTGTGCCTTTCCCATCACACCTTCTTTCAATAATACAGCCTCTGAGAAAGGACTAGGAAGAATAGATTATAGATAGAAAGAAACAAGCAGAAAGTCACTAACAAAGGAAAAGTCCTTGTCTGGGACAATGGCCTTCATTCCACTATGTTTCCTGCTTTTACCCATCTCAAATTTGATACTTCCCAGAATGTAAGTATGTGATTGAGTTTGTTCACCAATATTTTAATAGGATAAAATGACATTTTAGCAACCCCAAGAAATTGCAGACCAGTGTGGCCAATAACAGGAACAGGTCCCAGGGGCCATTTGTCTCAGCTTACACAATATAAACACAACCCCAAGGACTCAGAGGATTTTGCTATTCTGAGAACTAGAAAGGCCTGGAGGGGTTAACTTAGTCCCAGTTCAATTCTCAGATATGCCCAAGGGCTTTACTTCACACAAGGGACATTTAAGGGTTCTCACACAGTACATCAGACAAAGTCTGGGGAATCTAAGCAAAGGCAGTGTGTCTAAAACACTTTTTTTGGCTATTAAAAAGTGAGTTTAATCATAATCGTATAATAAAGACAACAGTAACAATAACAAGATTTATATAGTACTTTAAGGTTTGAAAAGTTCTTTATATATTGTCTTATTTGATCTTCAAGACAACTCTGTAAAGTAGACATTATTTCCTTGTTTTGCAAATGAGGAAACCGAGGCTGAGGAGTTGACATTCCCCAAGGTCACATGGCTCAATCGGTGTCTGAGGCAGGTTTTGAATTCAGATCTTCCATACTCTATCACTCTAGGCACTGTACCATCTGTACATGACCATGATAAGGCAACTTGTGTTAGAGGCAGGATTCAAACTCAAGTTCACTGTATGTGCTACAACAAATCTGCTAGTTTTAAGTGAAGTCTGAGAAAAATTTAATTAAAAAAAAACCCAACCTTAACATGTTTACATAGGTCTCAATGACAGATTTATCAAGAATAAACGGTACCTTTTGCCTGGGCTCCAGTAAGCTCTGATTCCTCTTCATATGGAAGCTAATGGCTTTCTTTATATCTTTGCCTCGCATGTTCCGGAGCAAAGTTGGAGATATAAAATTCTCTATTCCCCAGTCTTTCCTGTCAAGAGACAAAGATGATGATTTTAAAGTGCACTTTATTCTGATGAAGAGTGTAATTATATTTTATCCTCTACTTATTGTTCCCACAAGCCTATAATTACGAGACCATTTTGCCAGTGGAGGGCCCATTTAAACCAACCTCCACAGCAATTATCAACAACTATTCAGGAATTAAGCACCCAGTGCTATTTTCTGTTGGCTAGTCCATTTACTCTATGTTATTTGATACATCCAGTGGGTTGAGATAACACAAACCTAACAAGGACAGAATGGGTGAGTGTCCAGGCACTGAGTTGAGAAATAGAAGGTAACTCTTGCTACAACTATCAATGTACCTTCAGCTGTGAATCACCCTCCTCCAGGTCTCAGTTGCCATCCAACTCTATAAAGGGAATAATAGCCCATCTCATTGTTTCTTAATGAGGCCACATGTGTGGGGCCAACACGCATATATCTGAGGGTCTGGGGACCCCTCCCTGTTTCCTATGCCTCCCAAATAATATATGCAGTGTGATATATTATCCCATAAGGATGGCTTTAGAGCTTCTGACCAAAAAGGGGCCATGGTTAGAAATACAAGCAGAAGTGGAGTTATAAAGCACATGTTGTACTTTCTGGGGGTGCTTTCTCAAATCCCTTCCACTTATGCACACAGCACTCAATTACACCAACAACAATATTTATTATGTGTCTACTATGTGCCTGGCTCAGTGGCACAGTGGATAGAGTGCCAGGACTTTAGACAAGAAGAAAACTATCTTCCTGAGTTCAAATCTGGCTTCAGACACTTACTAGGTTGTGTGACCTGGAGCTAGTCACTTCAACCTGTTTACCTCAGTTTCCTCACCTGTAAAATGAGCTGGAGAAGGAAATGGCAAACCATTCCAGTATCTTTACCAAGAAAACCCCAATTGGGGTCATGAAGAGTTGGACAGGACTGAAACGACTAAACAACAAGAACATGTGTCTGGCACTGTGCTACACTCTCGAGATAAAAAGAAAGGCAAAAAGACAGAAACTGCTCTCGAGCTCATGGCTTAATGGGGAAGAGGATCTGTACTTCCTTTTTTGTTGTTGTTTTTGGGGTTTTTGTTTGTTTTTTGCAGGGGCAATTGGGATTGAGTGACTTGGCCAAGGTCACATAGGCTTGTTGTGTTAAGTGTCAGAGGCCAGATTTGAACTCAGGTCCTCCTGACTCCAGGGCTGGTGCTCTATTCACTGCACCACCTAGCCACCTGAGGATCTGTACTTTCCAAAATCACACCTTTCAAGAGCTAGCACAGATATCACTGGTACTGATGTCTCCAAACAGAAATGACCTCTTCTTCTGAACACTTAAAGGTGTTATTGGACACGCCTTACTCGAGAAGGGCCATACTGACTTCTATAGCAGTCAGGATGGATGTGCCTTCTTGCTAGCAGTCCCCCATGCTTGGAAGGCTCTTCCCCTCACCCCTGCCTCCTGACTTCCCTGGCTTCCTTCAAGGCTCAGCTTAAATCCCACCTTCTGCATGAAGTCTTCCTAGGACTTCCCTTCTCTGCTCTCTCTCCGATGATCACTTTCCATTGATACTGATATATATTGTGTGTATACAGTTGTTTGTGCATTGTCTCCTCATAAGAATGTAAACTCTTTGAGAGCAGGGACTAGGCTTCTTTTCTTTGTATACCCAGTGCTCAGGATCTTGTACATAGTAAGTACTTAATAAATGCCTCTTTATGGATGTTTTTTATTTTTCCCATTAGAATTCAGTCTCTGAAGGGGAAGATAAGTTAATAAAAAGATACTGGTAGGATGGAACACTGGGACAAAACAAATATAACAGATAAATGTGAAGTCTTACACCTTATAAGTACAGATGAGGAGGTGTGGTTTGAAAAGATCTGGAGGTCATAGTGGACTGGTAAAGCTTAATCTGAGTTTGTGTAATATGGCAGCTGAAAAAGTTAATGTGATCTTGGTAATTCAATGGATTTCTCATGAAGATCTTGCACATTGGTCAGGCCCAGAAGCACTAGGAAGCACTTGTACAGATTCTCCCTTTTCTTTACTAATTAAAGAGATTAATCGGTTTCTTAATTTAAGACCTATGAGGTCAAGGACTAAGGATAAAAAAATACCTTCCTGTGGGATAGCTTGAAAGAATTATTGCTAAGGAATCATCATTGGGAAGTTATCTTCCTCTATAGTACATTGTAGTGCCATAAGTTAGAGGCTGAAATGGAAAGAGACTATGGAATCTTTGTCCTTTAGAGCAGGGAGTTCTTAACCAATGGATCTGTGAACTTGGATAGGGAAAAAAATTACATTTTTATTTTCTCTAACCTCTAACTGAAATTGGGTATTTCCTCCCCTTTTAAAAACATTATTTCGAGATGGAATTCATAGGCTTCACCACACTATCAAAAAGGATTAAGAATACCTGATTTAGTTACTAAATTTAATCATCGAATATTACACATTGCTGACTACTTTTGTTACTTTAGGGTTATAGGTCCTGACAATGATCTAACTGATGTTTAGATTATCTTTTGGTCCATAACAGAAGAGAGTACCTGGGTATCCCACTTACTCTATGTATTTCAAAGAGATCTTCTGTGGTTGGGCACAAGCATAGATCCGTTCTTGAATGTGTAATGCTGCTAGGCGTAATGCAGAGCTGCATTTCATTTCAACGGCAAACCTTTCCTGAAGCACATCGCTGCAGCTCTGAATTCAGTGATGTTGAACCAATGAGAAAAAAAGAACAGTGGTTTATTAGATAGAGTTTTCATGTTCATAGGTTTGAAACGCTAATAGGATACAAAATTAGTGATGGCAAACTGGAATTAAAAGTTGCATGAGGTTTTCTAAGATTCTGAGTACCTTGTTTTGTTTAGTTATTGTTTCTTAATTTATAACATATGGATAACTTCTAGGTGGCTCCCTCAGCAGTATCAATCAGATTAACTGAACTGGACCTATAGCAGTACAGTAGGATGGAAAGAGAGTTCAGGCCTAAGAACTGTCCTCTTCTACTAACTAGCTGTAGCAACTTAGGTAAGCTTTTATGGACTTCATTTTCCTTACTTGTAAAATGAAGGGATGGAGAATATATTAAAACAATTTTTATGGCGGGAAATAACCTTAATGATTTAAAAAAGATATTTTAAATCACATCATTTATACAGAATCATCAAAAATTAGACTCCTTTCCTAAGTCTCAGATCTTTCATCAAAGAAACTTCATTAATAACATAGGGAAACATGACGTTTTGGGACTGGCCAGAATACTAGAATATGGTATAAAAGTCAGAGATTTTGCTGCTGACACATACACATAATAAAGCAAGCTATATGAACCAGGTGTTTTCCTTGTCTTTTGTCCTAACTCTAACTTCACAGTCACGTTCTTCCAAAAAGAACTAGAGAGTAAGGTAGTTTTCATTGCCCTAGTTCCACACAGTTCCAAACAGTAGGTTTCATAGTGTTGCAATAGGTTTTAGAGACGGAAGACCTTAGTCAGAGATATGACGGGAGTATAAAAAGTTTTCTAAACCTAAGTCACAGTCAGTCTACCACTAAGAACTTGGAATCAGCACCAGACAAAGGTAAGAAAAAAAAGGTAATCTCAGCCAGTGGTATTCTTCTGGCTTTTGTGGCCTCTGTGACTCTCGGAGTGACTGATAGCCTTTGACTATGCAATAAGAGCTATTGCTCTTTCTGTCAGGGAGAGGCTTCAAAATCACTGCACCACACACAGATAGTAGCAGAGTATAATAGCTGGCCCTAACTAGGTTATCTATATGAATCCCAGCTGATTGTAACTGATGACATCTTGGCAACCACAGACAAGCAGCCATACCCAACAGAGAAAATGTGACAAGAGAGTAGAAAGGCAACATCAATTGCAAATATGTGACATCCAGAAGAGATATCCAAGGAAGAATAGTAGAGAGGGGTATAGTGAAATTGCCAGAGAATTTTAACCATTCTGTAGTATCAGAATTGCCCCAGATAGGCGTGTTTTCTACCTATGTGTGTTCCCCTACTGGTAGTATGATAACTGGTAAGAGAATGCACCACATTTGTAAATGTGGAGACCTTGTCTTATCACTCTAGGGGCTATGCTGGTTGATCAAATGTTATTTACTTTGGCTAATTTGTCCTTATGTGCAGCTAGGTGGCACAGTGGATATAGTGCTGGGCCTGCAGTCAGGAAGACTCTTCTTCCTTGAATTTAAATCTGGCCTCAGACACTTGCTATCAAGTTACTTAACCCTTTATGCCTCAGTTTCCTCACTCATAAAATGAGCTGGAGAAGGAAATGGCAAACAATCCAGTGTCTTTGCCAAGAAAATCTGAAATGGGGTCACAAAGAGTTGAACAAGACTAATGACTGAACAACAACAACAATTTGTCCTTGGTTGCCTGGTAAAAGAAAAATAAATCATGGGTGCTCACGAAGTATTGTTTTGAATGGATGCTGACTCACGGAGCACTTTGAACTAGGAGTAGTTATTCTGGAGTCCCAAGGGTGAAAAGGCATTCCCAATGTTATAATGAAAAGGGAAAGCTAAGGAATAATCACATTTTTTTCCCTTGTAAAAATAGTCGTTGTGTTTTGGGGTTTTTTTTGGCCACAACAATATGTTAACTGTTGCTTCTTATTATTAAAATTTAATTGGCGTTTTGGTTTTGGTTTTTTTTTTTGTTTTTGTTTTTGTTTTGCATTTTGGAGGGGGAAAGGCAGGGTAACTGGGGTTAAGTGACTTGCCCAAGGACTCACGGCTAGTTTTTTGCCTTAAATTTCTGAAGCTGGATTTGAACTCAGGTCTTCCTGACTCCAGGGCTGGTGCTCTATTCACTGCACTACCTACCCAGTTTAATTGTTTTTTTTTACCCTTTGAAAGATATCCTAACAAATATACATCATCTTTTAAGAAGGAAATCTTTCAGTACATGACACAACACATACTCACCTGCAAATAGAGATATTCAAAGGCAACTGGATCTTCTTTCAGGAGATCCAATGGATCCTTTGGGACAAAACACAGTCTAAAAAGGCATCTGTAGTCATGTGACTCTTTTCTTTGTACCACCTAAAATGTTAAACACAATTAGTCATTTTAACTTCAACCTTCTGATTACAAAAATAGCATTTTGAAAGGTAAGGCAGTAAAAGACAGCCTTTGTAGACTCTAGCTATAAGCAAATGCACCATCAAGGGGATCATGAACCTTTGGTTTCAATTTTTGTACCAATTTTGACAGGAACAGAAGAAATAAAAAAACTTTAGTGTTATGGAAACAGGGAAATATATGGATTTGGGACCAGAACTCTTCTGTTATTAAAAATATTTTTAGGGGCAGCTAGGTGGTGCAGTCAGAAGGACCTGAGTTTGGATCTGGCCTCAGGCACTTAACACACACACACACACCCTAGCTGTGTGTCCTTGGGCAAGTTACTTAACCCCAATTGCCCTCCAAAAAACAAATATATATATATATATATATATATATATATATATATATATATATATATATATATATATATATTAGACTTAATGAATATATTCTTTCTTCTAAATAGGAAAAGACTTTTTATAACTTCATCAAGGAAATAAATAAAAATATGTCAATTTTTCATTAATTATGACCAACTTCTTTCCCTCATTTTCCTCTTCTAATTTTACAGACTCACACCGTTCCTTCTCCAACACAGATTCACAAAGTCCAACTGTGGTGGTGTAGGGGAGGCAGGAGAGAATCCTACCCATTGGCCAATTTTCAAAGGCCTCTGAAAATAACTACTATAAGAAAGAAAAATAAACAACTATGAGAAATAAGACAGTGACAGAACTGTAGAAGGTTTGACCAAGATAGGGAAGAAAAGGAAGTAGGAAACAGAAGTATAAAGAAAAAAAAAACACTTAAATAAAAAGATCAAAGGAGAAACAAGAGAAGGAAAAGAAAACATAGTTTTAAATCAATCCATTAATGGAGAGGTGCTTAACTTTTTAATGTCATTGACCTCTTTGGCAGTCTAATGAAGCCTATAGACTTCATCTCAAAATGATGTTTTTAAGTGAATAAAAGACATAGTAATACATAAAACACACACAAAAAAACTGAGTTATCAAAATATGTATTATTTTAAAAGTTCAGAAGAGGACACACAATAGGGCAATTTTGTTTCTGCCTCATTAAAGCTTTCATGTATCCCAAAATATATATGATGGAAGCTATTTCTATATATAATATTCTTTCTCCCTAATCTTTGTATTCAGATATTTGTGTTTTCTGATGACTGCAAAGTTCATAATTTTTTAGTTCATAATTTTTAAAAATAGTTTTAATAATATTTAATTAAAAATAATTTTTTAAAAAGGCAAGTGGAGAAAATACAAGCCTATTTATTATTGACTAAACAGAGTTCTCTCCTATTACACCCATTATTAAGAGAAATAGATGTACTAGGGATGACAGAGTTTAATTCAACAAAGCATTAGGTGCTGACTTACCTGCTCAATGAATTCATCTTCATGGAGAAGGTGCAACTTAGAGATATTGTACTGCTCCTCCAGGGCAAGAGCAAAGTGGCCGATGGTACGGATGGACAACTTCTCCTTCACGGTGAGGATGATGTCCTGGTAAGCAAGGAGAATGACTGTGGACATATTTCAATGATACCATTTCTGCAAGCATCCTTGCCAGGGCACAACACAAACATCTCTTTGCCAGAAGAAGAGCCTGGCTTTTGGCTTTATGTTCAGGTAAGTTGACAAAGACAACAACATGCTTTCCTTGTCTGTCCTTAGGACACAAGTAGCAAGAAACTTGTCAGGGGTGTATGAGGAATAGTTGGTAAATAATTGCATTGTCCCATTGGAATATTAAAAAAAAGTAGTAGTATTAGTGAAAAAATTTACATACCAAATAAAATTTTCTTTATGAAAATTAATTTATTTGATTGTATTTCTTAAATGCATATTCATGGTAAAATTTTGGACTTACTTTTCATAGTGAAGAGGATATACAGGGAGGTTTATTGAAAGGCAAGGAATACCAGGGTAGAAAAAGGTTGGAATGTGATGGAATACTACTGTGCATCCAAGTATTTTTTTTTTCAGATTTTATTGCAATTATGCTTAGTCATAGTGAGTAACACACACACACACACATATATATATATATGTATGTGAATATATATTTCTTATTGTTTTATTCACTCCCAGCAGTCTCTTCTCATTCTTCACCCAACAGACATCTCTCATGTCCCTCCTTTCCTGACTCATTGAACAACACATGTGGGCACCAACAATGACTAACCACTAAATTGTTCTTCAAGGCCTCCTGGGTTACATAAAAGTTGGATGCAAAATCTTTTGTCTTGAAGCATTTACCCAATGATTTCCTCCCCCCCTTAAGTTTGAAGAGCTAATAGTCTTCCCATCCCCTTTCCCTGTGCTTTCTTTTCACTTCAATTACTCAGGGAAATGACACTAAATAATATGTATTACCCTCAGCCTTGCAGCTGAAACCTAAGGACCAGTTGTTCTTCCCACCGGCCCTGAAGCTGACTCCTACTCTGTGTGATGTTTCTGATAATAATAATAATAATAATAATAATAATAATAATAACAGCCTTTTTGAGATTTACAAAGTGCTTCACATATCATTATCTCATTTGATCCTCATGATACTTCTCTAAGGTAGATGATATTATCATCCTTATTTTACAGATGAGGAAACTGAGGCTGAGAAAGGTTAGGTAAATAATTTGCCCAGGGTCACCCTACTGCAAAGTATCTGAGGTAGGTGTTGAACTCTGGTGTTCCTGGCCAATTCCTGTGTCAGTCAGTCAGTCAACGAGCATTTATTAAGTGCCTATCACGTGCCAAGCATTGTTTTAATCTCTAGGGATATAAAGAAAGACAGAGAGTCCCCACTTTCAAGAAGCTTTCAGTCTAATGGGGCAGACAATGTGAAAACAGGTCTGAACGAACAAGATACATCCAAGATAAACTGGAAGTAATCAATAAAGGGAGGGCATTAGCACTAAGGGGGATCAGAAAAGATGGGATTTTAGTTGTGAGCTCATTGAAAAGGACTGTCTTGCTTCTCTACTTATATTTCCAGCACTTAGCATGATTTGCATCTGGCAGGCTCGTAAAATATGGTTCTTCTTTCATTCATTTAATCCATTTTGGCCAAAGATATTATGGACAATATTTCTGTTTAAGAGGGGAAGTGTAGTCCATCTGACCTGGCATTAGGCTCATGTTTTGACTCTAACATAGATATGTGGCCAAAGGCAAATAATCACTTCAAACTCATGAAATCCTCAGAGGCCATAACCTACTGGAGAGTTGTAAAGTGCCTCCTGGGGAGAACCTTGGCATTGATGGCATCCTTGAGATGCCTTTCTTTACTTGTAAGAGGCCGGGTGTGCTGTATTGGACACTGCTAGAGTTCGGTATCTAAATATTAGCTGTTATAGGAAGGGAATATAAATCTGTCTGGGTTTAGCTGCAGGGCAGATGTACTTAGATACACCTGCAGTAAGGTCCACCTCTGACACTTAAAAACCTCTGTTGTTCACTTGTGTTTGACTCTTTGTGAGCCCATTTGGAGTTTTCTTGAGACAGATATTAGAGTGATTTGCCATTTCCTTCTGCAGCTTACTTTGCAGATGAGGAAACTGAGGCAAACAGGGCAAAGTGACCTGTCTAGGATAACACAGTTAATGTCTGAGGCTAGATTTGAACTCAGGAAGAGGAGATTTCCAGACTCCACATCCAACACTCTATCTACCCACTGAGCCACCTAGCTACCCCCAAGGAAAGATCTACAAAGACATAAATGGGCTGTGATTGGTGTTGGTTAAAGGAATTCTCACACCAGGAGTTTCTATAGCTCATTCTTTAATCATCAAATCTTCCTTTTCCATTTTGAATAACCATTTTTCCTAACTCTGAAATTTATCTCATACCAGGGGCATGTTAATGCTGCTAACTTCTTTATTCTTTCTAAAAATACTTCAGACACTTGTTAAGCAAAGCAGTATCCAGAAAGAGAGGAATAACAATAGTTGCACCACTAGGTACACCTTATCTGTGTTTAGTCCTGAGCACTACATTTTAGGAGGAACTCTTATAAGCTGGACAAGGGGATGATCCAGACTGTCAAAGGCTTCAAGCTGAAGAGCCTGGTGGAGTCTGGGGGGAGTCACGTGAGGTGGGGGTAGGAGGAAAGGTTGATAGCTGATATTTGAAGTTATGTCACACGGAAAAAGGAATATAAAACCTTTCCTGATTTGTTCTGCTTGGTCTGCAAGAGCAAAACTAAGAATGGGTAGAAGTTTCAAAGATTCAGATCCAGGTTGGGTAGAATAAAAAATATCTTTGCAACTAGAGTTTCCAAAAGCAAAATGATTGCTTCCCTAGAGGTTTTCAAGGAAAGGCTAGATGATCATTGATTGTGGACACTGTAGATATTATATTTCTAAGGGTTCAGGAGAAAGCTGGGTAAGATATCTCATTTCCACTAATGGAATTTATCCCAGGAGAAATGGGAAATACCCAAGAAAGACATTCTGAAGACATAAATGCAAACAATTCCAAAGAAGAGGAAGATAGAGAGATTTGTCTGAAGAAATAGATGTGGATGCACAAGGAACTCACTAACCAATTTAGATTTTTTTAAAAAAGTGTACAGAAAATGAAAGCAAAGCCAAGTGGCAGAATGAATATGCCTGTGGCATGGTCCTGTAAAAATAGTGTAAGGAATGCTAAAATAAATGCTAAAAATAATGTAAGGAATGCTAAAATCAGAATGAGCTTGAGGCTGGAAAGGGAAGCTGAGAATGACCAAAAAAAAGGTTAACTTAATTGAGTTTTGTGAGGTTGGTGGGGGAAAAGGAGAATTGGATTAGGGAAAGGATTTTTTGCTTGAAGATAGGATGATGACAACTAATGGAGCTGCTTACTTCCTGTTTGTTTGGTCTTTTTTGTTTGTTTTTTTTAAAGGAAAATGACCTTTACATTGGGCATGACTGAACAAAAATGACTAACTGGGATAAGTAAAGATGTAATAAGAGGGCACCTATTTGCCCTTAATGAATTCAAGTCACCTAGCCAAGATAAACTGCATCCTCTGAGACTACAAATATCCTTAATGTTTTTGTTTTTTTAAAGTGGGGGGAGCAAGAACAGATTCTTCAGATTATAGGCCAATGAGCTTGACTTTGATTCCTGGGAATATTCTAGAATAGATCATTAAAAAAGATGGTTGGTAAACATCTAGAGAAAGAAGAGGAGATTTCACAGAGCCAGCATGGTCTCAGGAAATGAGGTCATGCTGCACTAACCTCATTTTTTTTTCTGACAGATTACTAAGAAGGGAATTCTTTAGATATACATTATGTAGGTTTTTTTTTTTTTTTAAAGCAAGGCTCTTGATAAAGCTACTCTTACAATTCTTGTGGAGAAAGTGATAAGATAATGATTACATGATATTATAATTAGAGAGATTCAGAACTAGTGGCAAGGCCGGATTCCAAGAGTAGTTCTTGATAATGGTTCAATGCCGACATGGCAGCAGGTCTCCAGTAGTGAGGGACTCCAGGAATCTGTGCTTGAATCCTATGCAGATCAATATTTTTATCAGTGACTTGAATAAAGGCACAAATGGCATGTTCATCAAATTTGCAGATGACACAAAGTTGGAAGGGATGGCTTACACACATTGGATAAGTCAAAATCTAAAAGGATCTTGAAAGGATTAAGAGCTTTGGGCTAAGATGAATTTTTTCATGTTATAAATATTTAATTTTTCATCAGAATTATCTCAGAATGTGTTATTAAATTTGTATAGAAATAAGATAACATTTATTTAAAGACAATGTCATTGGTTTTGTTTTTTTTTTTTTAAAGCAATTGGGGTTAAGTTGCTCAAGGTTACACGGCTAGTCATTATTTATGTGGGTGCTCATTTTCTGAGGCCGGTTTCGATCTCGGGTCATCCCAACTTTGAGGCCGACGCTCTTACTCACTGCGCCACCTAGCTGCCCCGGTGTCATTGTTTTTAATTAAGAATGAAGATAGAAAATATCTGGGGAGATAAGTCTCAATTAGAAGATTGTCATAGCAGCTAGCAGCATTGATTTCACTCCCTGGATATTGACATTTTTTTCCCCAAATCTTTCCCTCTTGATATAACTTCCTGCTTTCCATGAATAAGCATGGCCAGAGGGGTTCACCCCTGTGCTACTGGTACATATGCATCCACCAATCTATTAATCCTTATCTTAGCTTATTAATCCATAAGATGAAATTTAATAGGAAAAATGTATTCTCAAGTATGAGGTGGAGTTTCTTGACTTGAGAGATGATGGATGCAGGATCCAGATTGAGACATAATTTTTTTATATTTGTTCTACCTGTTTATTTGTTACAAAGGTTTTATTTGTTTAAAAGATTTATTTGTTACCAAGGTTTTATTCTTCTTCTTTTCCTCACTGGTGGGATAGGAAGGTGACAGGGAGAGAAAGTAAGATTTTTGTAAACTGAAAAAAAATTATATTGAAACAAACAACAATAAGGCAGGGGAGGCATGTTAGATAGAAGTTGTTCTGCAAAAGGTCTGGGAATTTTACTAGGCTGAAAGCTCAATGAGTAAGAAATATAATATAGGGGTGGCTAGGTGGTGCAGTGAATAGAGTACTGGCCCTGGAGTCAGGAAGACCTGAGTTCAAATTCGACCTCAGACACTTAACACAAAAACTAGCTGTGTAACCTTGGGCAAGTCACAATTCCAAATTGCCCTCCAAAAAGAAAAAAATATATAACAGTCAAAGAAACAAAAAACAGTCAAAGAAACAAAAATCTTGGCCTGCAGTAAGAGGGACAGAGCTTCTAGGAAGTGGGAGGTGATAGTCCCACTGTACTCTACCCTCATCAGAGTACTGGGTTATAGGTATTATGGTTTGAGAAACATCTGATAAAATTATACAGAGGAGGACAACCAGGATGATGAAGGGCTCTTAGTCCATACCACATATGGATTAGCTGAAGAAACTGGGAAGGTTTAACATGGAGAAGAGAAGACTCGGCAGGGGGACTATGATAGTTGTCTTCAAGTCTCTGAAGAGATGTCATATTGAGGAGAATTAGACCAGTTCTGCTTGTCCCCAGGTAGTGGAACCAGAAGCAAAATGCAAAGAAAAGCTTTCTAAAAATTAGAGCTGTCCAAAAGTGTCATGGCTGCCTCAAGAGGTTCTGGTTCCCCCTCCCTGGAGGACTTTGAGCAGGGGCCATACAATTATTTGTTGGATACCTTATAACGAAGGTTCTGGATGTGTATGAGCAGGAGTAGATAGAAGCTGAAGTCTTCCAACTCTCAAGTTCTCCGATTTTGTCAATTACCCTTTGGACTAGATGCCCCCTTGCTCCCTTCCAATTTGGAGATTTTATAATCGCTTTACACAAAAATCACATACAATCTGTACTTATTTAGTTTAAAACTAACTTAATTCTCTCCTTATTAGGCACTGCCATTTCTTGGCTATAAAGAAACCTTCTTTTGGGGGTGTTCTACTTTAGGTTTATGCCCAATAGAAAGAGAATATGGTACCTGCCTCCATGTACCAGCCAAAGAAAGGTTCTAGCAGTGCCTATGTTGTACCTATGTATGTGGTCTTGTTGTATACACACTGTATATACATACATGTCATGGATATTATCTACTCCTTAGAGCTACATAACCCTAGTTAAACCCACTCTCCCACCCCAAAGATGATAACTAGGAGTGGTGATTTTATTTATCCAGTGTTTCCAAGTTTGCACAGCATTTCTATAAGCAAAAATTCTGTTCCAATGATGAGTCATTGTGTATATTCTGATATACCACATCCTCCCATAGTCTGTAGAAAGAAAAACCAGATATATGATGGGGGAAAAGAGGTCAAGAGAGAAAATCATGCCCCTCACAAGAAAGAGATCAGCAAAATCTTCCAGTGACCATAAATGACAGCTAAGAGGCCTAAAAGGATGCTGAATAATGCAGCCAAAAACACTTAAAAGTACATTATCTCATTAAGGCCTCCACCCAGTGAGGCAAATACAATAAACATTTTCCCCAGTTTACAGGTGAGGAAACTGAGGCTTGGAAAGAATAAGTGACATTCTTAAAGTCAAACAGTAAATGTCTGAAGTTGGATTCAAACCCCGGTTTCCTTGCCTACCAGATCCAGGGCTCTATCTACTGGGCCATGCTGCCACATCTACTCCTTTGATACAAATACAATATAAAGTTAGTCCTGAATGTGTACACTGGAGCCTTGCTATTACATTTTGTTTTTGAATGGATGTCAGTATAAGGGAGTTGATCTTGGACTCCACGTAGGGTGGCTCACCAGCTTCATTATCTTCGTTACCTAAGTTGTTTCACTATTTATCAGTCCTAAGGCAGAGAGCCCAAGGATAGAATCTTAGGATGCTATTCCTCTTGCTAAAAAGTCCATCGAGGAAAAGAAAAATCAAAATAAATTCACAATACCTTCACAGTTGTGTTTTTCTCAAATTTGAAAGCTTTGGTCTGTCCATTTTCCAAGTAGACTTTGAGAACATTGGGCATACATAGCAGAGCATTCCCCTGAAAAACAAAATCATTAATTAGAAACCAATGCTGAGGAAAAAAGACTTTCTGTTCCTTAATATTATGAAATTTTCAATCAGGTCAACATCAAAAAACCAATCAATAACATTAGTTATTTAAAGCTTAATTGCAGCACTAAGCCTATGTGCTATGTACTATGATACAGGGGGAAAAGGAAAGGTAGGCTTTTATTTTTTTTAGTATCTAAGGAACTCTTAAAGTGGAATAGAATCAGATAAAAATGAGTCATGCAACAGACAGATTCTATTTCATTGTAATGTTTTCCCTGCATTATTTATTAATCGTCGTCTGTTATATTTGACTATTATTTTGGTTTTCAGTATTGTTTTGTGTGGGTATTTTACAAAAGGCAATTTTTGATTTCCTCAAAGGTTGTTGCTTTTTTAAAAAAAAATTCTCTTATTTGTATTAGAGATTTGAAAAAATCGACAAACATGAGCATTTCTATTTACAAACAACAGAAAAAAAGAATTGTATATGACATCACAACTGTATCTTGAGTAGAGCTATTTAAATATACATACATATACATGTACCACACACATACATGTATATATATGTGTGTATACACACATATGTATATGTTTATGATTTAACACAGTTTTGCCCAAACTGGTCTGCTTATGTGTGTTCTGATCCTCCTTTGGCTTTCCATGCAAAAAAAATGTTTCACTGATGTTCTTTTCTTTTCTTTTTTTTTAAACAATCATTATTGCTCAAAACTCCCCTTTCCAAAATCTGCCCCCACCCAACCCTTCCTTGTAACAAATAATTAGTTGAACAAAATGCATCCATATGTTGGCTGTGCCTGAAAATGTTATGTCTCATTCAATGCCTTTGGTCCATCATTCCTGCCAAGAGATGAGAAGCATGAAATACTAGTGTTCTGTGTTTTCCCCACTTTGGAAATTCCTTTATGGTTCATTCATTTTTCCCTCTATTATTGGACTCCACTTTCTTTATTGGAATAAATGTTTATTAATATGTTTCATTTTTTTTATAATACCATAATTTCCCCTAGTATTTCTACTACTTCCCCTTCTAGATAATCGTCCCATTTAAGAGGAAGAAGAGACAAAATATCAGCAAAACTGGTTAGTACATTCAGAAGTCTGAAGATGTATGGAATGTGCCACAATTGTGGACCTCCTACCGCAGCAAGAAGGGGAGGTGGAGGAGGGTATCCTATCTATTCCTTGGGGCCATGTTTGTTCTTTGTGATTTTGCGACTTCTACTTTTTTTGGTGGTTGTTCTTTCCATTTGCATTGCAGTGTCAGAGCTCAAATTGGTTTCTTGGCTCAGTTTACTTTGATCTGCATCAGATCATGTAAATTTTTCTGCGCTTCTATGCTTCTATGTTATTTCTTATTGCACAGTAATATTCTATTACAGTAATGTACCACAGTTTGTTTAAACATTCCACAATTGATGAGCATCTATTTTATTTTCAATTCCTTGATACCAACAGAAAGTGCTGCTATTAATATTTTGGTCTACATGGGGACTTCTTAACAATAATATCTTTGGGGTATAAGTTTGTAATGGAATTTCAAAGGTATGGAAATTTTAGTCACTTTATTTATACAAACTGGTTTTTAAAATGGCTGTATTGATTCATAGCTCCAACAATGCAATAATGTCTGCTTTCTAATTCATTCTCTACATTCCACTATTTTATGGATGAATTCATACCATATTTGTTATTATGATTGCTAATTGCATAATTTCCTCCATCTTGTTCTCATATATTTTCTCTCTTTCCCTGCTGCCCCTCCTTGGCAAAGGAGATAGGGAAAAAAGGCTATGAACAAGACCAGTAATCAGTAATTAAAATGGTTTGTTCTTATATCTCAGCTCTTATTTTCTTCCTTAAACCCAGACTCCAGTTTCCAATATTTGTACCTTTTTCTGTCTTTTTAGCCCTCCTTTTATGACCAATTCTCCAACATGAGTCTGTCTTGTTTGTGACTATTTCCTCCTATGTCCTCTCTTTTAAACTATTCTCTTTCCTTTCCCCCTTTTTTCTCTTTCCTTGTTGAGTTTAATATATTTTTACAACAAACTCATTGTGAATGTATATGTGTTCATTCCTCCTTTGTCTGGAGGTGAATGTGATTCACAAGATGTCTCCCCACCCCTTCTTCTGTGTTTGTACATATTTCTTCTTGTGCATCCCAATTGTGCAAAATTATGAGTTCTTCCCCATTCTTCCTTACCTCTTTCCTGGTATATTTGTTTTCCCTCTATTTCATTTCCTTTTAAAAGTAAAAGAACAGAATGAACAACAAAAACTAACATTAATACAGTGCCAGGAGTTGTGCTAAGTGTTTTGCAATTATTTTCTCATTTGGTCCTCACAACACCCTGGGAGATAGGTGCTATTATTATTCCCATTTTATAGATTAGCAAACCAAGGCAAACAGAAGTTAAATGACTTTCCTGGGGTCACATAGTAAGTGTATGAGACTAGATTTGAATTTAGGTCTTTCTGACTCAGAGTTCAGCCCTCTATCTACTCTGCCAACTAGCTAACTCAAACCAGAACCCCAAACAATCCCTCTGTATATATGTTATTTACCTTCCCCTGTGATCTTTGCATAAAAAAGAATTCTGTACAGATACTTGTCTCTTTTTCTTCATCATAACGTAAGTTTTCATTATCATTTTGCTTGTATTGTTCATGTATTGTTCATGTATCTTTATCTTTCCAGGTTTCTCTTGCTTTCTGTGTTTGCTCAGCTAAAGTTTCTGCTCAGATTTATCTTTTTTGTCAAGAATATCTGAAATTCTGCTCGCCTCCTTAATATTCTATTTTGGCCCCTAAAAGACAATATCCAGTTTTGAGATTTTCTCTCCTTAAAAGTAGTTACAACATACATAGTCTTGTATCATTCTGCCTGTTTCTTTGGTACTTAAAGACTCTCTCTGTCTGCTTTCAGTATATATTTTTTTCGAATGGAAACAGGATATTGGCTATGATATTACTAGATTTTGTCAATGTTAATACTGTCACAGTCAAAGAGACATAAACTTATTTACCTTAAATTGATTACTGCTCTATTTAAAAAGATTAGGATAAAGAGAGCTTACATTTTAATACATAATGTAGACTTGTGAAAAGTGAGGCAGTAACTTCACAGTGCTAGTGAGGGATTATTTTTTGGCTTCTGAGATTCTTATACTAAGGCAGAGGGAAATTAAGGTAAGGGAATTTAAAGATCTTCCCTGCCCCTTAATGGGCCTCACTTGGAGCTCAACAAGAGAAGTTTGCTTAGGGGAGGCTTGTTTTTAAGGAAGGTCCACACTTTTTGTTACTTTGTAATTAAGCAGTGGGTCACAAAGGCTGTGATGTCCTCTAATCCTGAAGAAGGGTATATATACATACTCTGAGATGAGATTTTGCTTTGGAGATCAGTTATGGGAAGAGTTGTGTGATTTGGCCAGATGATACTCTGGGCAGCCATTGAGCCCTCCAACTTTGAAAACCCAGATGTTGGTGCTTCTCTCTCTGATAACTAACTATGTATGTATGTTATGGTCAGACAGCTAGAAGCCTTGTCTGTTGGTCTGTTGAATTGTGTTATTTTTTTCTGTCTATTTTTTGTCTGCTTGTAATTTCTGTTTGTATTTTCTGAAGTTCAGTGCTGACTTTTTTCCCTGAACTAAGTGAATGATATGTAAGTTTGATTAAAGTAAGATTATTAACCCCTTTAGAGTTGTTTTCCTTTAGAAAAGCAGATCAAAGGACCTGTGCTAGCAGTTATCCTGGGTATGCTAGGGTGCTTGCTGCTACAGGTAGTAGTAGTATTCATTTGTGAGACTTTTATTTTAAATCTGAGTGGGAGCTTATCAATGACTGATATCAATGTTGAGTGATCACATAACTTTCAACTCCCATCATGCTTTAATAACTCATGCAAATTATCCTGGAGTTTCACTAAACAACAGTGGAGGAATAGGTTGGGCCTGGTAACTCACATTACTGTAGCTACAATCTAAATTATTCTTCCTCTATACAATGATTGCAGAACTCAGAAAATACACAGAAAAGAGGCAAAGGAGATTCAGAAGGGAATACACACAAGCAGACCAGTTTTAGAAAAAAATGTTAAATTTAACATATACTTTTTTTTTTTTTTTGCCTTTTGGAGGGCAATTGGGGTTAAGTAACTTGCCCAAGGTCACATGGCTAGGTTTTTGTTTGTGTGGGTTAAGTGTCTGAGGCCGGATCCGAACTCAGGTCCTTCTGACTCCAGGGCCGGCGCTCTACTCACTGCGCCACCTAGCCGTCCAAAATTTAACATATACTTTAAAATATAGCTGTATATAAAAATGTTCCTGGTATCATATAGAGTGTTCTTTTTCAATTCTTTGCAAATAGTAACATTCATATATGTTGTTTTTCAAATTTTTGATACAAATAAAAGAAAAAATTTAAACTAAAAAATAGCTTTACAAAGTGGTCTTCAAACCTCTATGAACTGGTACAGAGTATAGGGAGCAGAACTAGGAGAACAAATTATATAATGACAACATTTGTAGAGAAAAATAATTTTGAAAACCTTTAAATCTTTGATGATGCAATGATCAACCACAAGTACAGAGGACTGGAAATAAATCATGACATCTACCTCTTGGCAGAGGTTAAAAGTATAAAATTTAATTCAGTTTAGTTCAATTCAATAAAATTTATTGTGTCTACTATGTACCAGGCACTGTGCTAAACACTGGATTTAAATTCTAACTTCAAAATGAGACACACATTTTTGTACATAACTATGTGGGAATCTATTCCATTGGATCATGCATTCTTGTATACTTGAGAGTTTTGTTTTCCATTTTAAAAATTGTTGGGGCAGCTAGATGGCTCAGTGAATAGAGCGCTGGCCCTGGGGTCAGGAGGACCTGAGTTCAAATTTGGCCTCAGACACTTAACACTTACTAGCTGGGTGACCTTGGGCAAGTCACTTAACACCAGTTGCCTTGCCTTCCTCCCTCTGAAAAGCCCCAAACATTTTTTAAAAAAATGTTTATGGGGGGAGGGGCAGTGTAAGGGAGAGATAATCAAACTAATAAAAAAAAGTCCCCACAAAGTAGGCTTTTCTCACTCTCTTTAAAAGTCCCCCTGTTTCCAGTTTCTTTTGACTTTCTTCATAAGCTATTTTTAAATTTTTTTTTTTTTTTTTGCTTTTTGGAGGGGGGAAGATAGGGCAATTGGAGCTAAGTGATTTGCCCAAGGTCACAACGGTAGTTTTTGTGTTAAGTGTCTGAAGCCAAATTTGAACTCAGGTACTCCTGACCCCAGGGCCGGTGCTCTATTCACTGTGCCACCTAGCCACACCTTCATAAACCTATTTTGCTGGATATGGATTCTTTTCTCAGCAATTCAGTACTATCACAAATCCTTCTCACACTTCAGATTCTGTCACTTAAGAATCTTTCCTTAATTGAGCAATAAATGAATGAGTAAAAGAAGTCAGAAAGCTACTTCCAGAGAATAAGTATAGATTCTAACTGCAAGGCTTTAAGATAAAAACCACAAATGACTAACTTGGACAGTTACTGTATTACTAACCCATGATTTATGAACCAGGAGGAGCAATACTTTGTCAAAGCATATGCCTAGATCTGCTAAAGTGATTTTAAGCTAAGCATATTATAAAAATGTCAGCACAAGCTTTACTATAATCCTGCATTCTCTCACATACTAATGGGGCTTATGGAGGTCCACATTAATATGTGAAAGTATTGAATAAAATAATGATAATGGCTGAAATCTCTAGGATGATTCATTGCAATCTCAATGAATTAATGTTTACAGACCTGAGAATGACCATTCACGAGTACTTCTTCAGCAAAGTGCACCTTAACAGGATTGGTCTTCAGCCTGGCTCTCTTCTCTTCAGTTAGAAATGAGGACTTAGGGACCCCCTGCAGAGCAATATACTAAGAATGAGAAAACTGACCTCTGGCATGATGATTTTAATGAGCAACATAGTTAGCATTCATATTATTAAAATTAGTTTTCTTCCCAAACACTGTGTATTTAAATAATATCCACAGGAGAAGATGGACCTCATTCAGATATAGTTCTAAAAATATTGGGACTCCCTCTATATTGTGGAAATTATAGGATCTCAAATGGCACCATGCCCTCATCTTTTTCCTTCAAGGAGTATTTCCTCAAGGCCTTGAGAGTGGTGTGAATATCCAGTAAAAGGTATTTTGCTTAATCACCTTTGATTTCCAAGTCTAGCTCCAGACCATTCATGCCTTGGGAAAGTCAGGGCTTCTAGTACTTAATGGAAGGAAGGAAGGAAGGAGGGAAAGAAGGAAGGAAGAAGTGAAGGAACGAAGGAGGGAAGGAAGGAGAAAGGAAGGCAAGAAGGAAAGGAATAAGAAAAGGAGGAAGGGAAAAAGGAAAGGAAGAAGGGAAGAAAGAGGTAAGGAGGAAACCAGGGAGGGAGAGAGGAAACAAAGGAAGGCAGGAAGGCAAAAACAAAGAAGAGAAGGAGGGAGGGAAGAAAGGTGGGAAGTAATGAAGGAAAGGAGGAAGGGAGGAGGGAAAGAAATAAGGAAGGAAAGAAGTATTTATTAAGTACCTACTATGTGTCAGGCTCTGTGCTAAGCACTTCACAAATATTTGATACTCGCGACAATCCCCATTTTGAAGATGCGGAAACTGAGCCAAGCAGAGGTTAAGTGACTTGCCCAAGTTTGCACAGATAGTAAATGCCTGAAGTTGGATTTGAATTCATGTCTCCCTGACTCCAGGCCCACTGCACCACCTAGCTGCCACTAAGTCAGGCTCTCTCTATACAGAGAGGCAAATGACCCACAAAGTTGTTAAGGAAGCTGTGAGGTATGATCTCATACCATCTTTTCATCCCCTTGGCTCAGTGCTTTCATCTGGAAAGAAAATACTTCCTCTCTTGCCTCTGTTGACCTGGGACTTATGGAACCACTCTGGAGAAATTTCCTTTCTTCTCTGCTTCTGACTGCATTGTGTTCTCAGTCTTGAGGCTTGGAGGCAGTAGAATAGAGCTGTGCCTCACTGATAACTCACTGTTAGCCACCCATGCCTACATCTGCTCCCTTTATCATCTCCCCATATCTACCTTGCACTGATCGGACCCAGCACAGAGTACTGCACTTAAGTCTGGGTGCCACATGTTAACAAGGACCCTGACAGGCTGTAGAACAAGCAGAGGAGGGTAACCAGGACGATGAAGAACCTTGAAACCATGACATACAAGGACGGGTTAAAGAAACCAGGAATGTTGGGCCTGGAGGAGAGAAGCTTAAAGGGATAGAGGAAGAGAAGGCATGACAAGTGGTAACTATATGAAGGGCTGCCATGGAGAAGAGGATGGAAGGCTCATTGGCCATTACTCATGCATAGTCATTGGCCCATAGTTTAAAAAAAAAATAGGAGCCCCTAGAATGATTTCAGCATTAAGCTATACCTGAAACAGAAACTGGGAGAGTGGATAAGGCATGTTTTATAAATTTATTTTTTAGAGACTGAAAAGTTTACACGGGTTTAATATTAATAATGAACCATAGTGGTTTTCTTAAAGGAAAATAATTGGAAAGTACTGGACATGGTAAGAACTTAACAACATCACAAAAATGAAACTTATTCCATTTTAGCATACATGAAAGAACACATTACTGATTAAAAAAACAAACAAAAAAATTGCCTCGGCAAAAACTGACCGAAAACCAAACACATCAACCAAGGGGAACAATGAACGCTCACCCATTCTTCCACCTTAGCAAGCAAAGGAGGGATCTACATTTTCTCAGTACTTCTTTAGGGACAAAACTTCTTGACCGTTGTAATGGCAGAATATTTAGTTTCAGGGGTCTTTTTTGTTTTGGGGTTTTTTGTTCTTTTCATTTGCATATAGTGCTTATCATGCCACTAAATGGCTAAGGACTTTGAAGAAAGAAAAGCAAGATGGTGCTTAATGCAAATAAGAAGAAAAGGCATGGATTTCTGTTTGTTTAGGGTTTTTTGTTTGTTTTTGGAGGGAGAAGGCAAGTCAATTGGGGTTAAGTGACTTGCCCAAGGTCAAACGGCTAGTAAGGGTCAAGTGTCTGAGACCTGATTTGAACTCAGGTCCTCCTGACTCCAGAGCTGGTGCTCTATTCATGGCACCACCTAGCTGCCCCCAAAAGCATGGAATTCCATCACCTCTTTCTTCTTCCTAAAGGTATGATAACAATCACAAGTTACTATCAGCCAGATGAGGCACTGGTTAAAGATATAGCTAACATGCTTCTCCATTTTGACTAGTCTTCTAAAGGCTAGACAACACTAGCTCCTTCAACCCTTCCTTACAGAGCATGGTTTCCTGACCTTCAATTCTCCTGGTTATCCTATGAATGCCCTACAGCTTATCAGTATCCTTCTCTAACTGAGGTGCCCAGAAATGAATGCTGTACTCTTACGTGATCTGACCACTGAAGACCACGGTGGGCTCTTATCTCCTGTGATCAGGACATTATTCTTCTATTAATGTCACCTAAGGTTGCATTATTTTTTTTTTGTCTTTTAGTTGTACCACACTATTAGATCATTAAGTTTGTGGTCAACAAAAACTCCTATAATTTTTCCACATGAAATTCTTCCTTCTTCCAACTTATACTTGTGCCATTGATATATTTCACCAAAATGCAGAACTATTAGTTGTGTGAACATTTTGCATTCAGTCATTTCAGTCATGTCTGACTCTTTGTGACCCCATTTGGGGTTTTCTTGGCAGAGATACTGGAGTGGTTTGCCATTTCCTTCTCCAGCTCATTTTACAGATGAGGAAACCAAGGCAAACAGTGTTAAAGGAATTGTCCAGGGTCACACAGCTAGTAAGTGTCTGAGACCAGATTTAATCAGACTAGTGCTTAAATCCTGCCACTGGCCCTAGCTAGATGACTATGAGTTTTGGGGTGGGTGTGACTATATATACTTTGTGAAATGGTCAGTCATCACCAAAATTGACTTGTGTTACTACTATCCATTTACAGAAATAGAAAGTCAATGAAGATATAGTTTCTAAAAGTTTGCTAGTTTGCTAACCATTTTTCAATTGTATCTGACTCTTTGTGACCCCTTTTGGGGTTTTCTTGGCAAAGATGCTAGAGTGGTTTGCCATTTCCTTCTCCAGTTCATTTCACAGATGAGGAAATTGAGGTAAACAGGATTAAGTGATACACAGCTAGTAAGTGTCTGAGACCAGATTTGAAGTCAGGAAGATGAGTATTCCTGACTCCAGGCTCAGCACTCTATCCATTATGCCCCCTAACTGAATTGCTAGTGATTCCATTCTCTAGATATGCAGCACAAGTTGGCAGTACCTTTCCTTGTACAAAATGACCACAACTGTCATACCTCATAGTAGCTATGAGATGTTACACATATCTCTAGCTATCTTGGACCAAAAAAGCCTATTTTTTAGTAGTCCTAGAACCCTCTCTTGACCCATATGTCCAAAGTCATCACGTAAAGATTCTGTGACATGCCCTGCTTAGCACCAATCACTTGGGGGTACTGTGTGTGGGACCAGTGACAGTCCGGTACAGTACTTTGTTACACAACCCCAACCTCTCACTGCGTAGACAGTTTGAACCTTCTAGGTTCCTTTACATCACTGTTGTTCTTGACTTCTTTCAAGCCTGCACCAGCCGTTTGTTCTCATTCCCAATCAAATAAGTAAGGTAGAAAAGGTTGGTACCATGAAACAGGGTTCATGTGTAATGCTGTTCTGCTGTCTGGTAGAAGCCCCAAGCTCTCAGCTATGCTGCCATTTACTCATAACCCAGCTCCCTAGGTATCATGTAGATATGTGGCCTTTGATACAGGGCATCTATGTTCACCTTAGTTATCTCTCGTTGATGATATATGCTTAGTTGGCTAATATTGCTACATATCTATCCAAAATGACACTGATCAGATTGTCAACAAATTGTTAATCTATACTTACAACTTGACTCCATAATATAGTTTTAACGCCAATGACTAAGTCAGTGTTCATATGGTAAAAAACTCTCATTCTTGGCCCTCCTTCCTACTTTTACTGGAAAAGCAAATAGTGAGCAAACCCATTTATCTGAGCAAACAGAAATCAGAGAAGTTCTACAGATAAGAATGTCCCAGAAGATACACAAGAGTGACATTTCTATAAATGGAAATGAAGTAAAATCTCAGTTTACCCAAGAGGCCTTAATCCTACCCAAAGGAAATTCTGCTTGTGAAGTCACCAGAGAGGAAGCTAGAAATCAGGGATACCTTGAAGGGCTAGCTTTTCCTCCACGCATGTAGCTTCCAAAGTCTTTCTCTTCCTGAAAGAATGTCTTAAACTACGTGTATCTTTCTACAAAGCTCTCCCTTCCAGTCTTAACTGATGAATCCAAGTTTAGTGCTGTATGCACTGACTTTCACCAACTTGAGAGCCCTAAATAAATGCCAACTATTATTATTGCTTATATGGAAATTCACTAAATACAAAGAAAAGCCTGAAGTCACTGCCCCCTGAGAATTTTAGTACCTTTCAATAAGCCCAGAACACATATACAAAAGCGAGAAAAAGAAAACAAAGATCCTGTACTTCCCCATTCTCTTCAATAAAAGTAGGAATAAGTGATGATGCCAAAATCTAATTCCAATCTAAATGACTCTGACTACTTTTTTCCATGCTTCTTAAGAAAAGACCTGTTTCTTCCATGACTTGTAGAAGTGTTTGCTTTCTTCATGCTGTTTCCTTTTCCCTACATGAGATGATGGCAAAGGAACAGACAGTTATGAGAAATGGGTCTCTCCTCCCAAAACAAAGCATGCCTTCAGAACCACCATGAGGTGTAGGATGCAAGGTACTTACAGGCCCATTTGTTTCCTTATACCCTGCTAGGTATTCACATGTTGCTTTTTCTTTTCTTTTCTTTTTTGAGGTAAGTGGGGTTAAGTGACTTGCCAGGTTCATATAGTTGGTATCTGAGGTTGGATTTGAACTCAGGTCCTCCCGGTTCTAGGGTTGGTGATCTATCCATTCTTATCTACCCCCACCTGTTGCTTTAATAAGCACATACCCCATTTTTCCTCCTACACTATTAGACCATAAGGGAGGGATAATGCTTCATTCTTCTACAGATCTCCCCCAACACCAAGCTTATCTATGAACCAATAGAGCTTAACAAATTTGTTGACTGATTAGTTGACTGATCTTATAAAAAGCAACTAACTTGCAAACAACATTCACTATCTGTAATTTGCCTTCTTTCCCATTCTCAGGCAGATTCCCCATTCAGTAGGTATTAAAGGTTTGGAGGTATTCAAGTCTCATCTCAACAAACATGATAAAGAAATTTACCGAAGTACATCGAGCAACAGTGACAGAAAGAGAATCTTCTGTTTCCCTGAAAAAGAGACAAAGACATTTAGCTATTTCGGGTAAAGGAAGAAATGATATCCTTGGCCAGAGGACTAAAATGTTGTATATAATTATAAAGAAACCTCTCTCTTTTCAATCTGTCTTACTAAAACTTAGGAGTATATTGTGTTAGGTTTAAAAAGTAGCTCAGACTGTATCAGGCATGTTCTCTCCCATTACCAAAATAATATGATCTCTAGGACATCACAGACACAAGCCATTGACCCCTGGATTAGCCTGGTATGCTCAGTAATTAGAGCACTGGTTTTGGGAAAGGAAGGTAACAAGCCCCCACTATGCACCAGGTATCTACCATGCTGAGTTCTTAACCCCCAGTTTCCCCATTTGTAAATCTTTATAAATATCCCATTTGATATGACAATCCTATGAGGTAGGTGCTATTATTTTCCCCATTTCACAGTTCAAGAGAATGAGGCCTAGAGAGGTTTATTCATGGTCACTGAGTTAGTGTCTGAGGCTGGATCTGAAGTCAAATCTTTCTGACTCCACACCTATCACTCTATCCACTGTACTACAGCTGCCTCAACCTGACTTCTAGACTTGGAGAAAAAGGAAAATGTTGACATCAGCAGTTCTCCCACTTTCTGGTCTAAGGACCCTTTTTTCACTCCTAAAATTTATTGAAGATTTTTTTTTAATAAGCAATTGGGGTTAGGTAACTTGCTCAAGGTTACACGGCTAGTCATTATTTATGTGTGGGTGCACATTTTCTGAGGCCGGATTTGATCTCGGGTCATCCCAACTCCGAGGCCGGCGCTCTTACTCACTGTGCCACCTAGCTGCCCCTTTTAGGGCAATTGGGGTTAAGTAACTTGCCCAAGGTCACACGGCTAGGTTGTTGTTTGTGTGGGTTAAGTGTCTGAGGCCGGATCGGAACTCAGGTCCTTCTGACTCCAGGGCCGGCGCTCTACTCACTGCGCCACCTAGCCGCCCCTATTGAAGATTTTTAAAATTGAATTTATTTTATTGAATATATTGAAAATTTATTGAAGAGTTTTTGTTTCAATAAGTTCTATATACAGATATTTACCATACCATAAATAATTAAAATGTTTAGTATTATTATAGTTTTAGCCTCACTGATGAGCTGAAAGGGTCTTGGGTAACCTAGAGGATCCTTGGATAAGGAAACTGAGGCAAACAGGGTTAAGTGACTTGCCCAGGGTCACATAGCTAATAAATGTCCAAGGCCAGATTTGAACTCAGGAGGATAGGTCTTCCTGACTCTAGACCCAACGCTCTATGCACTGCACCACCTAGCTGCCTTTGTTCATTGGTGGGAGTATTAACATTAGTGAGACAGATAACTGGTTCAATAAAGTCTCCAAGTAAGTTTTGGAAGAATTTGATTTTCTTTTACTAGTTGCAAAAAATACACCTTGGCTATTCAGATACCTATAAAAGAGATCAGTAACTAACTAATCTTGGGCCTCTCCATGTGGTAACCTGGCAGAGATCTTATGGAGCACTTAGGTTTATAAAGCTACTGCAGGGAAGGTAGGGTATGTGTGTGTGTGGCAAGCAAAGGCAGAGGATGAACTTTAGACTGGTAGTTTCCTCAATATGGGGAATTCTCATCGAGAAAAGTCTTCCTATGCAAACTGTCTGTCCCCTGTTCTTAAGAGTTGTTTGGGGGCAGTTAAGTGACTTGCTAATCACAAAGCCAATAGGTGTCAGGGGTAGAACAACATATCACATAAGCATCCTCTTCTGTTCTCTTGCTTTTTTGATTATTTCCATAAGTTTTTGTAGATAGTACTAAAAAGTTTTAAGAACACCTACTAAGAAGGCAAAAGAAGACAGTACACATTTAGTATAATCTTCATGGAGACCACTGGTTTCTCTCTCTCTCTCTCTCTCTCCCACACCCCCCCCCCCCCATCCCTCTGTCCCTTCCCACCCCATTCCTTTAGAACTGAAACAAACTTCCAAGGACAGTTCTACCATGGAAATCTCCCTTCTCTGTCTAATACGTTAGTTGATGCAAGCCTTTATTCCCTAGAAGCTAGCAAACACTGCATATCAGGTCTTGATTTATTGCTTTGTCGATTGTCTTGGCCTAAGAAAGTGATGGAGAAAACGTTAAAATGCACATCAAACTTAAAAAACGGGGACATGAGTACATTTTTGGGGGAGAGCTGATTGTTAAACATTTACCAGCACATCCCTCCCTGACTTGAGGGCAGCCGTTTATATGTCTTTTATTAAGTGCCTATTGTATATGAGGCACTAGAAATATAAAGACAAAAACCAAATAGTTCCTGTCCTTAAGAAGTTTATATCATAATGGAATATACATTCTGTTCCTTAAGTGACAGGACTTAATGAAAGTTCTAGTAAGAGAGTCATGCGGAAAAGTTAATTTCTCTAGGGACTATTAATCTTACTGCATATAACTGAACTTGTAAAAATAAATTGTTTTAACAAAAGAAAGAAAATTTATTATGTCCCTTTTGTAACCTTTCTCTCAGAACCAGTGTGACTTCTTTTAAGGCTCTGCTAATCTGTATCTGCATCAATATCTCTAGCTACATATCTCTGTTAATATAAAACATACAATTTTATACCTTAAAATATCAAGTGCTTGTTCATAGGAAAGGTCTTCCACAGACTGATTGTTCATTCGGAGGATCTGATCACCTGGCAGAAGTTTCCCATCTGCTGTGCTTCCTATCAGACATAAAAATTAGTATTTGTATGCTTTGTATATTTCTTGTAACCCCGCTTTCATGGTGCTGTAGTTGAACTGGCCAAGTAATCTAATTACTAAGGTTCTGGACTAGAAACCAGGACCTCTTTCTTATTCTGTCCTGAATTTATGTGGGCTTCAAATTTCTCATTTGTAAGATGAAGAGGGATACAAGACAAGAGGTACAATTTTGAAAATAATATGTGTTGTCTACAATCTGGGGTTTTCTTTGGCTTGACTATATAAATGTTACAAGGGTTTATTTATTTTTTATTTTTTTACATTAATAATATTTCATTTTTCCCAATTATGTATAAAAACAATTTTTAACATTCATTTTAAAAGATTTTGAGTTCTAAATCCTCTCCCTCCCCACTTCCTGAAATGGTAAGCAAATTAATAAAGGTTATACATGTGCAATCATACAAAATATATTTCCATATTAGTCATGTTATGAAAAAAGACACAAAAAATCAAGTGAAAAATAAGATGCTTCAATCTGCATCTGTCAGTTCCTTCTCTGGATGTGGATAGCATTTATTTCTTTTTCAATTCGAGAAGGAAGAGAAGGCAGATTTTGGTTAATTAAAAAATTTAAATGGTTATCTATTAAAAATGTTTAAATAAATTCCTGTCAAATAGAAAAAAAAAACCCATGTCAAATTTGTTGTGCACTTAGAGGGAGAAGCACAGTGCAGATTCACATATTTTCACATATTCACATATTTTTGCAGATTCACCATATTCACATATGGTGCAAATTCAGATTTCTGTCCTGCTTCATATGTGAAATAGTCATCTTGTTTGGTGTTTGTTAAATTCAGAATAAAAATAAATTCTAACTCTCCCTCCTCCCCCCACCTTCCCCAATAGGAAGAAAAGCTTCTGCTACACATCAACCAGATATATGAACTTCTAGGTAAGGAATTCTAAACCTGGGGGTCCATGGACAGAATTCAGGGAATCTGGGTAAGGAAAAAATTACATTCTTGTTTTCACTAAGTAAAATTTAACATTTCCTCCAATGATTTAAAAATCTTATTTTCAGAAGGGATCCACAGTCTTCACCAGAATGCCAAAGGAAATCCTGACACAAAAAAAGGTTAAAAACTCTTGTTCCAGGCAGATTGCTGGTATATTATCAGCATTATAAATACCCTCAAACCCTACCCAAGTATTCTTTTTGCCTGTGCAGCCTGTGTTTTACAAATGGCAAAATAAATGAAAATTATTATTCCTCATTACTGGCCCACTAGAAATTATTCCCAGGCCTGGGTATGTAGGTACATGACCATGCATGAGGATATTACATGGTACAAAGAAACTTTGGGTGAATCCAAATACTTTCATTAAGTTAAGATAATCAATAGCAAGCTTTGGATAGGAAGGGTCCCCGAGGTCAAGGCTATATTTCATGACCAAAGAAGGAGGGGTCCTGATACAAAATAATAGTAGCTGATATTAATATAGTATTTTGGAGGTTTACAAAGTTTTACGTACATTCTCTGTTTGGGCCTCATAATACCCCTGTGAGGTATGTACAGCAGGTACATATTATCCCTTTTTACAGATGAGGAAACTGAGGTTCAGGGATAGTAAATTATTTTCCCATGATGACCTAGCTAGTAAGAATTGGATGTATGATTTGAAACTAGCTCTTTCTGACTCCAAGTTCAGCATTCTGTTCATGATACTGCAATGCTTCTCAAAGAGCCATGGGATCCCTTCTCCCCTAATGCTAAAGGAGCACAGAAAGAAATGCATAGAAGGAAAGAGAAAAAACCCAATATACTAATTCCCATCAATCAATCAATCAAAAAGCCTTTATTTAGCCCTTACAATATGCCAGGCATTTTGCTAAGCACTGAATGATAGAAAGAATGGCAGCTAGATGGCAAAGTGGTCAGATCACTGGGCTTGGAGTCGGGAAGACCCGAATTCAAATTCTGCCTCACACACTTACTAGCTCTGTGACCCTGGCCAAGTCACTTAACCTCTGTCTCAGTTTCCTCAGCTGTAAAATAGGGATAATAACAGCCCCTAACCTCTCTCAGCCTTAGTTTTTCCCATGAGATAATACATGTAAAGCCCCTGTTAAATATAAGTGTGAGTTATTTAAAACAATAATACTGTTAAGAGTCAGTATTTAAAACAACACTATAAGTGTAAGTTGTTATTATTATCATTTACAACAATTAACACAGTAAGTGTTATTATTGAAAACCACACTATAAATGTTATTATAAAAGTTTAAAATAATAACACAGTGTTATTGAAAACAACATTATAATGGGGCGGCTAGGTGGTGCAGTGAATAGAGCACCGGCCCTGGAGTCAGGAGGACCTGAGTTCAAATCCAGCCTCAGACACTTGACACAAAACTAGCCATGTGACCTTGGGCAAATCACTTAACCCCAAATGCCCTGCCCTCCCCCTAGCAAAAAAAAAAACAAAAAACAAAAAAAAAACACTATAAGAGTTATTTGTTATTATTTAAAACAATAACACTGTAACTGCCAAAATTTTAAATAGCACTATAAAAGTTAGCTATTATTACCATTTAAAACAATAACTGTTATTATTTAAAACAACAATATACATATTGGTTTTATCATTTAAAAGAGCAACACTGGGGCAGCTAGGTGGCACAGTGAATAGAGCACTGGCCCTGGAGTCAGGAGGACCTGAGTTCAGACACTTGGCACACTAGCTGTGTGACCTTGGGCAAGTCACTTAACCCCAATTGCCTTGCCTTCCTCCATCCAAACCTCCCCCCAAACAGCAACACTAAGTATTATTATTTAAAATAGTTATTATTTAAATTATAATTTTTAAAACAATAATGCTTTAAGTATTAGTTATTATTATTATTAATTAAAAATAGTACCTGCCCTCCAAGCCCTTACACTATAATGGGAGAGACGATATATAAATAAATAGGTTGGTACACGATATATACCAAAATCCTACCTGTGATAACTGAGGAGATACTCAGGGGAAGACTCTGTGAAATGTGAAATCCATAGTCACCCAGGAACACATCTCTGTCTATCTTTACAGTGTGCTTCACAGAGGCCAGGCTTTGGGTCAGGCCCGCAGAGGAATTATCTGGTAAGGAAATCCTGCGTCTGGGAGGGAGTGAGAAAAAGCATCCAGTCAAGAGAGAGGTAGGGCCAGCGCCGCTCCTAAGCAAGTTTACAAAGGCAGTCAGACTGACCTGTCTCCGCACCCACAGCTCCTGGCTTCCCTGGCTCCTTCACACCTCAGCCAATGCCCCACCTTCTGTCCCCCCATTACACAGTGCCTTCCTTCTGAGAGTACCCCCGTTCGTCCTGTTTATATCTTGCTTGCGCCTTGTCTCCTCCATCGCACCTGCGGCGGTGGTCATCCTCCTTTGGCTTTCTGTGTATCCCCAGCGCTTACACAGTGCTTGGCATGTAGTCGGCACTTGCTAGCTGATGTCTCTTGATGCACTCTTGGAAGCCCCTTTCTCCAAACAAGATTCCCAACGTCCTGTTTGTGCTCCCCTTGCCCCTCTCTGCGTGATCGCCAGTCATTGGCCAGTGCTTTGAGAGCCCTGAAATGGTCCATGCTCTAAAATGATCTCTCTCTGCCCTCCTCACCCATCAAACTCCTATTTCCTCAGAACTCTGGGAATCCTCAGATCGTGGCTCAAAAGTCAGACCTTGCCCATCTTGGTTTAATTTCATTATGTCCATCACAAATTTTCTGAAATCTCAACATTTTCTGGAAAGTTTTTTTTTCTCAAATAATGTCTGTTGGCTCCACAATCCCCAGCTGCTAAAACAAACATATTTATTTACCCTTTTTTTTCTTTTTGGATGGGAAGGAGACAGGGCAATTGGAGGTCAAGTGAGTTGCCCAAGGTCATACTGTTAGCATATATTAAGTATCTGAGGTCATATTTGAACTCAGGTCCCCCTGACTCCAGGGCTGGTGCTCTATTCACTGCACCACATAGTCACCCCCTAAAATAAACGTATTGCTATAGCAAGAGCTTTCCCAGTGTCCCATATCTCTCAATAGACAAAACCTTCATGGCTGCCCTCTTACCAATTCAATTAAATGTTTATTAAATGTCCACTGACTAACATGTGTGAGAGAGACACATTTTAGCCATGACAGGGTCCCTGTTTTCATGGAATTTACAACCTACTTACTAGTAGTCTACCGAATTAAATTGGATTTTACTTGGGGGAGGGGGTACTTGGCAATTGGTCAAGACCCTCCATGCTTTGGCTCCTGAACCTACTTTTTCCAGCTTTATTTTCTTTAAAAAAAGAAAACCTTCTTTCCATTTATTTATTTATTTTCTCCTCCACCTCTCTGACCCCTGAAGGAAAAACAGAAAAGAAAAGCAGGGGCAGCCAGGTGATACAGTGAATAGAGCACCAGCCTGGAGTCAGAAGGACCTGAGTTCAAATCCAGCCGCAAACACTTGACACTTACTAGTCGTGTGACCTTGGGGGACAAGTTACTTAACCCTAATTGCCCTGCCTTTCCCTCTCTGAAAAGCAAAATCCTTTATTGTCTATTACTCCCTGACACATACTCTATGCTCTGTGCAAATGGACTTCTGGCTGTCCTAGGAATATTCTCTCCTACCATGCCTACTTTTCTACCCCTCTAGTTTTACTCAGGCTGTGTTTTCTACCTGGAAAGTCTCCCTTTCTGCCCCTCCACTACCTCTACCCACTGAGAAGGAAGGCAATATAATATCAATTATAAGGTCATTTACTTTTTACTCTCTATGGACCCATCATAATGCTTTATACACCTATGGTACTTAATACATATTTGTTGCTATTGTTGTTGTCTACAGGGGGAATCTTCACCCCAGTGATTCCTTTGGAGCCAGGACACTCAAAACACAGATGTTAAACAGATTGCCAGAGCTAAATTTCTGCTACGTGGGCAGAATTAGAACAAAAGTATTGGTCATGTGCAGAAAACACCCTGGGGATTCAGTGAATGATGCTCAGTGAGGGTTCCAGGGATGTTGTGTTTTGGGCACCAGAGTGGTGGGAGGTAGATTCTCATCTGCTGGGGAAAAAGAGAAGGAGCAACCAGGTGGTAGGCTAGGCCCTAGTATGCTAGGCTAGACCTGTAGTACTTCATACTGAAGGAAAGGTTGTAGAAAACAAGAGGTAAGGGATTAGCAAGGTAAGAAATGCTACTTATTTTCCTTCTCTCTCTCTTTCTCTTTCATTCTCTCCTCTCTCTCTCTCTCTCTCTCTCTCTCTCTCTCTCTCTCTCTCTTACAATTTCTCTCTTTCTTTTCTCCCAATGCCTCTTCTCTCTGTTAACAGGAAACTGAAGTTTCTCTTATTTAAAATTTCAATTGTATAATTTTAACATAAACAGGCATATGTGGAATTTTTATATTTTTCTCAAAAAACCAAAAACCTCAAGCCAATTATAACCTCCCTTTCATTTGGGTGCCCTTGGTGGAAAACTTTAGACAGTAAAGGTGGGAACAGATCATGGAAGGCCTTAAAAGAGTGAAAGAAGAGTTTAGTATTTTTCCTACATAGATCCTGGTGAAACAAGGCCATCTAATTTGTGACTTCTGCAACTGATTTCCTAACATTTGATTATGTTATTATGATTATTAACATTATGATTATTTGATACTATGACCCTTCCCATAATGTATATAGGGACACATTTGCTTCTTGGGATTTTTCTAACTACAACTGTCATGCTTCCTTTATGAAAATAAATAAATTAACATTGCTTGCTAGAGAATATATACACACATACACCCATTTACACATAGCTATATAGGTAACTGAGGCCCCTTCCCCCTAAACAGTCAAGAATAGTAAGCATGAGGCAAGAACTGGGCTAAGTCCTCGAACTACTAAGACAAAAAGTGAAACAGCCACTCCCTTTAAGATGCATACATTCTAATGGGGGAGGCATTGTGGACATAAATAATTAAGTAGCCTCCTATTGGGACCAATTTCCCATTAAGTCACAGAGTGGTCCCAGAATCATTGCATAGAATTTTGGGAACTGTCTTCACAAAGAACAATGGGAATTCCCTTTCCCCAAAATGTCATCCCTGCCTCCCACCTAAGGGGAAGGATCATGAGTGGTGGAAGACCTAAGCTGAAACAGCTGAGCTTGAAACAGTTCAGGTTTGGAGAAAATTAAGTTTGGACAACTGTGGAATTCACATCTGGCAGACAGAGATGTTCTAGCAGGGGCTCAAATGGAGACTAAAATTGGGAGTATTGATACAGCAAGACCTTGTGTGTTCTTGGCTCCTGAACCCAATAAGCTATTCCCCAGATTCCACTACTAGGACCCTGCAAGTTCTTCTGGAGCCTTCTGCTGAGAAAACTACCACCTGAATAGGTACAATCACATGGCATTGGGCCTTAGTTCCCAACTACATTATATTTTCCTAGAAGGAAAAGTTGAGAGATAGTATGGATTAATGGATAGAGGATTAGCCTTGCAATCAGAAAGACCTGGGGTCAAGTCCCATTTCTGGCACATACAAGCTGTGAGATTTAGGGCAAGTCACTTAATTTCTCAGTGAGCTTGGTTAGTGAGCTCTAAACCTTTTTGACTCTGTACCTCTAGCAGTTAAAAAAATTTTTTTTTAGCATTCATAGATGTATATGTACTTATTTACATACCATTTTATTTATAGATGTATATGTACTTATTTACATACCATTTTATTTATTTACATACTTTTTGTTATACTATTTATGAACATTATAATACATAAAAACAGACATTTTAAAAAGATGAAATCTTTTGAAAATAGTAATTTATTTATTAATGGCATAACATCCTTTTTGTTGGCCATTAAATGTTGTTGATTAAATAGGCTTGATCTCATCAGTTCACATGGTGGTAAAAGTTCCACATTGCAGAATCACAGGTCCAGATGCCCCTCAAAAAGGATAAAGTATATCCCTATACCTAGAAGAATCTTAATAAATATTTAGTGAGGTGAATATTTGTATTTATTCTCCCTTAGCATATGACCTAAATAAATTAACCTTTATAAGCAAATTTTCCAGGGAATACCTCCATTATGTTTATTGTGGAATCCCTGGGAAAGATAACACTGGGGAGATAAAATACATATATAAAAAGATCACTTAAATATACTAAGCCCTCACTCCACATGTATTCAGTGTATATGTTTTACTGACACTGCAACTGAATGAATGTAGTATGACAATATTGTTCATCCTCAGTTCTTGAAGAGGACCAATGACATTGTGAAGGTGATGTCTTGACCTCGTCGTGAATTAGATTTGAGTCATCAGCTTCACTGTCTCCTCCAAAATTATCAAAGCCCAGTAGCAAGACAAAAATCAAGATGACTGGTGATGGCTCAGGAGGCAGAGGACAGCCTTGGTCTTTCTAAATTAAAGCCTTTCCTAGTGTGGAAATATATTTACATGACTGCACATGTATAAACTATATCACATTGCTTATCACCTTGGAGAGAGGGTATGGCAGGGAGGGGAGGAGAAAAAATTTGAGCCTCAAAATTTTATAAAAAAAGAATGTTGAAAATTATCTTTCCATGTAATTGGAAAAAAATAAATTTTATTTATTTATTTTATCTATTTACTCTTTTCAGAGGGGGGAAGGCAGGGCAGTTGGGGTTAAATGACTTGCCTAAGGTCACATGGCTAGTAAGTGTTAAGTGTCTGAGGCCAGATTTGAACTCAGGTCCTCCTAACTCCAGGACTGGTGCTCTATTCACTATACCACCTAGCTGCCCCGATACTATTTACTCTTCTTTTTTTTTTTTTTGCTTTTTGGGGGGCAATTGGGGATAAGTGACTTGCCCAGGGTCACATGGCTAGTTTTTTTTGTGTTAAGTGTCTGAGGCTGGATTTGAACTCAGGTTCTCATGACTCCAGGGCTGGTGCTCTATTCACTTCGCCACCTAGCTGTCCCCTATTTACTCTTTAAAAAAAAATTAAGGTCTTTCCTAGGCCTCAGTTTATGCTAATGTGAATCCTAGGACTCTGATCATAGGGACTGCCTAACAACATCTTTGGCACCAGATTACAAAGCTGGAGTCCCAAAGTATGTCAGTTTAAGATGGACACGGGAGTTAGGAGAAGTATTTCATCAGCTTTGGGAAGGTCCAATACATAGATGGCTAGTGGATGACTAGCTGAGTCAGGGCAATATGTTACTGACAAACAGGGTCTCACAAACCAACAATATGCTACTTCTGCAAAATGTTAAAAAAAAAAAAGTATGAAGAAGCTTTTAAACTCCATTGTCTCCTTATACTAAAGGGTGCCAAGAAGCAGTAGTGAATAGAGTGTTACAGTTGGAAAGACCTGGGTTTAAATCCCCTTTCACACTTTCTACCTCTGTGACCATGAGCAGATCTTTCCAAGCTTCAAAAACTTCCCAAAGACTTATCCAACTTCAATTCCAGAGGGTAATGGGCCTTGTTGAACACCAGAATCATGAGACAAAGATACATAAGTGAGGTATAATGAGGGAAAGCCTGGTTTCAGAGAAATCAAGGGAATCCACGTGAGGAAAGGATTACCTGTCCAAGAGAGCCCTATCATAGGAAAAGTCACTGGGAGAAGCTCTAGAGTTATCAACACAATCAGTAAGCTTAGTCAACCGCATCACAAAAAACAAACAAACAAACAAAAACAACCCAGCTGATGGCACTATTTTCTCCCACTAATTTGATCCATTAATACAGTCAAAAAATGGTGGGAGCAGCTGTGCCTGTGGATATAGCCTACATTCTGCATGGCTAGTGTTTTTCGATTACTGTAATGGCTTATTCATTGGATATTGTGGGGAAGGGAAGAGAAAGAGACCAAGTACCTTCTATGCCACGCAGAGCTCTAAGCATTTTTCAAACGTAAATGAAATACTTCACTTAACTGAATTCCCAAACTAATTCATGTAACAAATATTTCCTGAAGATCTGCTCTGAGTAAGGCACCATCAGAGTTGGGGGTGGGGGGTGGGGTGATTCAGCATAGGCGATAAACTAAATCCCATGGTCATTTCCAAGGAAACGTGTGCTTGCCTCTGAAAGAAAAACTGTTTTGGACTCTGAGTGATCCATTTGACTCCAATCCTGTAATAAGTAAAGGGGGGCGGGGGAAGCTGTGTTAAAGCTAACTCAGATACGATGGACCACTGTAAGGAGGATTTTGTTATTCTTTCTTAGAGTTTAGTTTCTCAGGCTCCACGGCCATAACAATTTCTAGCTTCCAGGTGTTAGATAATATTTCCCAGGCTCATGATTTGTAAACCTCTCCACCACGCTTGTGCAGCATTTTATAATGATAAGTTACATGAACATTTGTGCTATTAATTTGTAAATATCCATTGTGACTATGCTGTGAGACAAAATGGTGAGATAATGTAAACTTGTGAGGCTATTGCTGGCAATATTCCTTCTTTGTCTGTTGCTCTATAAATCCAGTGGGCACTGGTCAGTGAGTGGGGAATATGACAGTGTAATGATGTGTGTGCCTTGATCAGCTCCCATCAATGCTTGGAGGGAATCTGCGTTTGCCTCAAATGGCCCTCACTGAGGCTTGGGGGGATTTAGGGGAGTGCACAAGCTGGAATGCTGTGCCTGTCTCAACTGACCCCACTGAGACATAGGGGTAGTTGCTCCCCTTTCTCACCAGCCCCTGGGAGAAGGCTGATTTGGGAATGCTATAGGAGCTGGTGCTTCCATTATCAGCAAACTCCCTTTGAGAAGAATAAATTAGAATAAAGTAAGCTTATTTAACCCTTTATTATGATGCCATTCCTGTCTCCCCTTCTACATAGATCAAGAGTGAACCTGTGTTAGAACACCTGCTAACAGTCCTCCTGTGTGTTTAACTGTCTAACACCTGGTATACTTGGTGTTACCTGTTAGAGGCTGGAGTACAAAAACTCCAGTGCCTCCTGTGAAACAGCCACTAAGCCAAAAGGCAAGCAATATTAAATGGGCTTTTAGTGCCTTCTTTCTTCAATTCGATGTGAGTCTCACCCTTCCCCCTTCCCTGGGACTTCTGAGAGAAATCTTGCCCTGCTTGTAAATGAGGCTGATCTCAAAGATCTGGCTGCTTCCTGTGATTCACACTCTTTCCTCTAGGAATAGGTGATCAAACGGGAATCCCAAGATGGACACACTTAGCCTTGATAACAATTTTTTCCCCCTTGGGAACAATCTTGTGAGGTCTATCCTGGGTCCTTAGTCAGTGACAAGTGAACTTCAGGAAATAGTGTTTCTTTAGAAGATAATCACAACTGGAGAATGAGTCCTATCCTTTGGCTCTGGAGGGAAGTGTTGGGATGGTAGAGAAATGAAGCGGAATGTAAAATGCTTATTCAGAAGTCCTGAAAACTACATCTTGTCTTGATGTTTTAAGCATCAGACACCTTTTGGAAGAGTATAACAAGTTATGCTCCTGCTGCTCCTTGTTTTAAGCTTTTCTGTTAACTTGTGCTTGTCTTTTATAGTTGGCATTGATTTAGGATCAAAGTCATACATAGTTGTGTCACACTAGATTTGGGGTACCCAGATGGTAGTTAGAGTGCCAGACCTGAAGTCAGCAAAGACTCATCTTTGAGTTCAAATCCAGACTCTGACACTTACTAGGTATGTGACCCTGGGCAAGTCACTTAACCCTGTTTGCCTTAGTTTCCTTATCTATAAAATGAGCTAGAGAAGGAAATGGCAAATTATTCCACTATCTTTGCCAAGAAAAGTCCAAATGGGTTCACAAAGAGTCACATACAACTGAATACTTTTCTACTCCCCACTTTGGGGCAATCCTAGACATAAGCCAAAGAAAGCTTTGGGTAATTTCCCCTAAGACTAAGATAGAGATATAAAAAGCCAAAGAGTAATAACTAGCAAAAGAGCTTTTTCTTGTTTTCTTATGCACTGAATATGGTGACTTTTATTGATGGTACATAACATAGAACTCAATGCGTCTCCCCCCTATTACAGGGGGGCTTTGGGGCAAGGTCTGTGAATAGGGCATGGTATACCCAATAGAGGAAAATAGGTTAGGGATGTGGGCTCCCCAGTGTTGGAACTTCTTTCTCTTTTGCCTGGGGATGAAGATCCATGACTTTCCATCTACTCCTTGGTAGCCATGTAGGCTATGAGGTCTACTACACGGTTGCTATAACCATACTCATTGTCATACCAGGAAATGAGCTTCACAAAATGGTCATTGAGGGCAATACCAGCACCAGCATCAAAGGTAGAAGAGTGGGTGTCAGTGACAAAGTCAGTAGATACAACCTGGTCCTCTGTGTATCCCATGATGCCCTTTAAGGGTCCATTTGCTGCTTCCTTTATTGCTTTCTTGATATCATCATATTTGGCAGGTTTCTCTAGGCGGCAGGTTAGATCCACAACAGATACATCGGGAGTGGGAACACGGAAGGCCATACCTGTGAGCTTCCCATTCAGAGCAGGTATAACCTTGCCTACAGCCTTAGCAGCACCAGTGGAAGCAGGGATGATGTTCTGGCCAGCACCACGTCCGTCTCGCCACTGCTTGCCAGAAGGGCCATCTACCGTCTTCTGTGTAGCAGTAGTGGCATGGACTGTGGTCATGAGTCCTTCCACAATGCCAAACTTATCATGGATGACCTTGGCCAGGGGGGCCAAGCAGTTGGTAGTGCAAGAGGCATTACTGACAACCTTAAGGGAATTATCATATTTATCGTGGTTTACTCCCATTACAAACATAGGGGCATCAGCAGAAGGGGCAGAGATAATGACCCGCTTAGCTCCACCCTTCAAATGAGTCCCAGCTTTTTCCATGGTGGTAAATACACCAGTGGACTCTACTACATAAACAGCTCCGACATCTCCCCATTTAATATTGGTGGGATCTCGCTCCTGGAAGATGGTAATGGCTTTTCCATTGATCACTAGTTTTCCATTCTCAGCCGAGACAGTGCCCTTGAACTTGCCATGGGTGGAATCATATTTGAACAGATAAACCATGTAGTTAACATCAAGGAAGGGGTCATTAATGGCCACAACGTCCACTTTCTGTGAAGTGACTGCAGCCCTAGTCACCAGACGCCCAATACGGCCAAATCCATTGATTCCAACATTCACCATCTTGTTTCAGTGACGTGGCTGCAGCAGCAGATCCTGGCACCAAGTTTGGGAGAGGAACTGAGAGCCTCCTTTCTTTCTACTGGCCAGACTCCCCAGATGTGAACTCACAACCAATATATATATATAGGTCCAGGTCCCTTAATGGAGAGGAAGAGGGTGACTGCTTTGCCCTCTTAGGTAATTATTGTTACATCACAATAGGATATGATGTAAGGGGTCACACCATAAGCTTTATTTATTTCTCAATATACAGACACTTGAATCAAATTTATAAGAATGTGAGTCATTCCCCAATTAATAAGCAGTCAAAGAATATGAAGAGACAGTTTTCAGTAGAAGAAATCAAACCTATTTATAGTCATGAAAAATGATCTAAATCACTATTGACTTATTGTTTAGTCACGTCTGACTCTTCATGACCCTCTATGGACTTGTCCAACAGCATTTTCTTGGCAAAGATACTGGAGTGGTTTGCCATTTCCTTTTCCAGTGTGTCCCCATTTTACAGTTGAAGAACTGAGGCAAATAAGGGTTAAATGGTTTGTCTAGGGTCATACAAGCCAGTAAGTGTCTGAGGCCATATTTGAACTGAAGTCTTCTTGATTCCAAACCCAGTGCACTATCCACTGCACCAGCTAGTTGCCCCTCATTATTGATTAGAGAAATGCAAATTAAAACAATTCTGAGGTATCATCTCACACCTCTCAGTTTGGTTAATATTACAGAAAAGAAAAATGACAAATGTTGGAGGGGATGTGGAAAGAGTTGGTGGAATTGTGAACTGATCCAACCGTTTTGTAGAACAATTTGAAACTATGGCCAAAGGGCATACCCTTTGACCCAGCAATAACACTATTAAGTATGTATCCCAAAGATAATTTTTTCAAAGGTAAAGGTCCTAAATGTACAAAAATATTTATAATGGCTCTTTTTGTGGTGGCAAAGAATTGAAAATTGAAGAGATGCCCATCGATTGGGGAGTGGCTGAAAAAGTTGTGGTATTGTGGTAGAATACTACTATGCTATAAGAAATGACAGGCAGGATGCATTCAGAAAAAAACTTGGAAAGACTTACATGAATTGCTGCAAATTGAAAAGAGCAGAACCAAGAGAACATTATACATAGTAACAGAAATATTTTATGATGATCAACTGTGAATGACTTAGCTATTCTCAGGAATACAATGATCCAAGACAATTCTGAAGAACTTATGTTGAAAAGTGACATCCAACTCTAGAGAAAGAAATGATGGAGTTTGAATGCAAATCAAAGAATACTTTTAAAAACTTTTCCTTTCTTTCTTTCTTTTCAGTCTGTTTTCTTTCACTACATAGCTAACATGGAAATGCTTTGCATGACTATACATGTATAATCTATATTAAATTGCTTGCCTTCTCAAGGAAAGGGAAAGGAAGGAGGGAGAGAATTTGGAATTCAAATTTTTTAAAAATAATGTTAAAAATTGTTTCTACATGTAATTGGAAAAAATAAAATATAAAAAGTTCCACATAAAAACAACAGAATATGATGGAAATACATCCCTTTAAGTAGCACAATTATCACTAGGAATCATTTTAAAGTGAATTTATATACTTCATGGACTTTTAAAACAGAAGATACTGAAAATAATTTAACCTTTCCTTTATGTCTCAGGGTACTCATTGATTATCACAGTATGTATAATAGTCAATCAATGATGGTCTAAAGGGCTACTTGCCCCTACACTAAATGGTCCCAGGCTTTAATGCTTTTTGAGTTTTTAATACTTTTCCTAAATTTTCCTAGCTTGACAGAAATCATTTCTTGTTCTCTCAGTATTATTAACTGTATAAAGTCACAACTCCTTTAATAAGTGAACTCCTTAAAGTAATACCACTTAACTATAATTAAAAACCAATGAAAATATCTAGAAATTAAGAAACTTCTCAAGTAGTTGTGCTTAACTATACTTTTTAATGAATGTTTCTATAATAGGAGCTATGACTTCATTGCAGGCAGGAAAGAAAAACAAAAATCACTGACCTATCAATCCTAGCAGCCATGAAACAATGAAATTTGACTAATAATTTTAATGACCTAGAGAATGAGATAGTAAATTACTTTAGCTCAAAGATTAGGTAAATTCAAGGAGTTATGGGTGAGGCAAAAGTGAAGTAATTAAGAAGACATACATAATGCTTAGGGGCTTAGGGAAGGGACATTTAGCAGGGCAATGAAACAACTCACCTGGGGCTAAGAGCTAAAAGAACAAAAACTCCCCCTCCTAAGGCTGTACATGGGTTGTAATTCAGTCAACAACCAGCAGATGACAATGCAGTGGAGAGAACAGACTAGGAGGGGGCCATAGTAATTTTCAGAAGCAGAGAAGGCAAATCAAAGCCAGGATCTGCATCACTGGAGGAACATGGAGAATCCAGAAGGATCACAACCATAGACATATGAGATGCCTTGCTTGGACATATTTACTGGTCATGTGTTTTTCCTGCCTATGTATCTTCTCCACAAAAGTCCCTTGCATGTATTCCCTGGATACATGTTTGTTCTCCCACCAATGACATATTAATCTGTAAGAGATGGGTACAGCAAGGTGGGAGAGAGAATCTACATTGCCATTGATTCACTGCTATTTCCTTAAATATCTTTTTGTTTTTCTGATAAAAGAAACATGGATGAAAAAATTTGTAAGCTGTGGTTTTGAATGAATGATGACCCAAAGTGTGCCTTGAATCTGAAGTCATTTTCAGGAGGTCCACAACTAAGACAGGTTTGAGCTACATTTCAGATAGTATCCTAGGGCTTTAAGTTGTAAAATAACATTGATCTGGTCAAAAGCTGAATGACTTGCCGTGATAACACAGTTAGTATCAGGGCTAGAACTCCATCTCAGGTCTTCTGATGCCAAGACCAGTCTTCTGATGCCAAGACCAGTCTTCTTTACTCTGTACTACATCCCTCAGTAAAATATTTACCATCATTTTAGATGCACTCTATAAAAACTTAAAGAACTGTTAGGACCATAGCAAACCCAACCAACTGAAATCAGGCACACTGACAGCAAAAAGTAAGAGCTGCTATCCTGATAGCTATGAAGAAACAGAAAAACTTTTTCTGTTTTTAAAGGACCAGTATATTTTCTCAAACTTAAAAGTTTGAGTCTGGGCCCATTTAGCCTCTGTGGCCATCACAATTTCATAGTCCAACATGTGACATTCATAATGATGGCTCTGGTATAAGAAGCATTTCTAAGATCTCCTTCATTTTAATGCCTTCCCTCTGAGACTATCCCCCAATTTATCCTTTATGTATAGTGGTGTGCTGGTAAATGTTTAATAACTGACTCTCTGGGGGAATGAAGGACACAGTTCAATCTATATCATAAATATTTTGTCCTTCATTTTCTTAAGTTTAGATAATAAACAAAACAACAAATCAAGCCCAGATTTGTCGCATTTCTAGTTTTCCACAGTATATATGCTCACTCAATCTGCTCTCACAAGATAGTATGAGCTGGCCCTAGTATGCCCAGTGTATATATCATGTTTATACACACTTGTCTGTATGTTTCTCACCACCTCCCACCCTGATCATTAGACTATGAACTCCTTGAGAACAGGAACTGTGTTTCTTTTGTTTTGTTTTGTTTTGTTTTGCCATTCTTCTTATACCCAGGGCTTAGAATAGTGGCTGGAATACAGAAAGTGCTTAAGAAATGTAAGGTAGTGACTTATCTGGATCCCCAGTTGTATGATGAATCTTAAATAAATTGACTCCTCATAATTTAGCATCATCAATTGTCTGGACAACTTACATCTTTGATGATGCTAAATTATGAGGAGTCAATTTATTTAAGATTCATCATACAACTGGGGATCCAGATAAGTCACTACCTTACATTCTTCCCCAAAGAAGGCTATAGTTTTATTTGAATTGCTTAATTTTTATTCTATTATTTGTTAAGTATTATTTATTTTAATTTTATTTGATAAAGGATTATGTAGGTATACAGCTATAGGAAATGATTTTTGTGATAGCCCTTCCATATTCAAAGCACTCAAAGCCATCATTTCTCAAATACATAGAAAAACTGAATCAAATTTATAAGATTACAAGTCATTCCCCAATTGATAAATGGTCAAAGGATAGGAATAGCAAGTTTTCAGATGAAGAAAACAAAGCTAGCTATAGTCATATGAAAAATGCTCTAAATCACTATTGACTACAAAAATGCAAATTAAAACAACTGTGAGGTACAACCTCACACCTATCAGACACTCTGCTACCACTGTCAGTAGAAAGTTTAAATCTTCTGACTCTTTGAAAGTCAAAAAGGGTAGGGGAAAGAGACTGAAACATCCTCCTCAGCCCCAAACCCTCTTCAAGGGAGGGGACCACTATGCTAGCCTGTAAAATAGGTGTGAACTATTTCTAGATACCTCTATTGAATTAAGCAATTATAAACTAGGTATTTAAAAGTCCTTAATCAATCTGGAAGAAGTGATGGTTAGATCAAGAACATGATTATTTCAAGTGGAATAGTAGGTCATGGGAATAGTATAGATTGAGCACTGGGGAAATTCAGATATTTGAGGTGGCATCAACAATTATACTGAAGTCCTCTAGTAAGAGGAGAGAAAGCCTGCGAGCCAGGCAATGAACTCATCGAGGAAGGAAGGAGAATGTCCTACTGTTTAGCTGATAACAGTCACCAGCATCCAGATTGAATGATATTATTTGGATAGCATGAACCTGAAATGAGGAAGACTTATTTATATGTTCACGATCATCAATTGTACGTTTCATTATGTAAGCTGAGAGAGGAGGAAGCATGACCATTTAACTAGCTCTCACCAGAATTTTTCTCAAATCAAATTTAATGATAAGGAAGAGGGAAAAGAAAATCGTGCTAGGAAGACTTCTAAAATTATGAAACTTTCAGGGGTGTTTTTCTCTTATAGGAGAATGATTCAAATTATAGTGAGAAATCTCCAGAAAGAGGGAAAGAAAAATTCAAAGAAAACCAGCAGGGATAATTTAAAATCATTATGTGTCTGAAGGGGTTTTCTCCTATAGGGGTACTCAAAATTTAAAGGGGCAAGCTTTTAAAGGAAGTTACCTATTCTGTCCTGAGACAGCTCCACAACTCTGGCTACTTTCTTACTCTTGCTTTCATACTTCTTTATCAGCTGAGAAAGATGTTGTAGGTTGGTTGATGTAGGTTGGTTATCATTTTAATGAAGCTACTGCTGATTCAAAGAAATTTAAAGTCTTGCTATCTTCTTCCTGTTGTTTCCAACTCTTTGTGACCCCATTTGGGATTTTCTTGGAAAAGATACTAGAGTGGTTTGCCATTTCCTTCTCCAGCTCATTTTACAGATGAGGAAACTGAGGCAAAAGGGTGAAGTGACTTGCCCAGGGTCACACAGTTAGTAAGTGTCTGAGGATGCATTCAAACTTAGGTCATTCTGTACCACCTGGTTGCCCCTTAACATTCATTAAAAATTTTTTTTTGAGTTCCAAATTTTTTCTCTCCACTTTCCTGCTCCCTGAGACAGTAAGCAATTTGATTTAGGCTATATTTGTTCAATCATGCAAAACATTACTATATTAGTCATGTTGAGTCATAGGAGTTTATTAAGTAGCAGGGGGAGGGGCATGATTAGACATATCCTTTAGGAAAATCACTTTGACAGTTATATAGAGGATGAATATAGACAAGGGAGACCAATTAGAAGGCTATAGCAACAGTCCATGTGAGAACTGATGAGGGTGTGAAGTAGGATGCTAGTTTTATGACTGGAGAGAAGAGGATGAATGAGAAGCATTATGAGTCATGAAATGACAAGATTTGCCAAGTGACTGAATATGTGTGGTGAATAAAGTAAGGAGTGACTGAAAAGATGGTAGTATGCTTGGCAATAAGAGAAGACTTTTGGAAGAGGGTGGATTTTGGGGGAAATATTTTAAGTTTCCTATTGGATAGCTTAAGTTTGGGATGACTACAGGACATCCAGTTCAAAATATCCAACAAGTCAGGTATGATAAGTTTATCTATTCATTTCCTGAATCCATGTGCTCCTTCTAAAAAAATTATTTATTTTTAATTTATGAAATAAAACAAGCATTTCCACAGCATGTAGAATAAAAGAAAAAACTGCATATGAAACTTCAGATCTATATGTACAACTTGCTATTCCTTTTAAATATATAATAAGGTTATCATATAACTTTTTTCTCCTTTGCTCTCCCTTTCTTGCCCTACAGGTGGCTATCGTTAGACATAAATATGGATATATATGCAAAACCATTCTATACCTACTTTATTTATCAATTCTTTCTCTGGATGCTGGTAGCCTCTTCCTTCATGGAACCTTTGTAGTTAATTTAAATATTTGTAATAGATAAAATGACTTAGTCGCTCAAAGTTGTTCTCGAAACAATACTGTTGGTACTGTATACAGTGTTCTCTTGGTTCTGTTCCCATTCAGAGTCCCAAGAACCTTCTGGGAGGTAGGGTGATAGTTTGGAATGAATAATGGCTCTAGGATTAGGGGCTTTCAATACAATGCTTATGACCTATGTGACACTGAGCAAATCCTCTCTGAGTCTCAGTTTCCTCATCTGTAAAATGAGGGAGTTGTACCAGATAGCATCTGAGGTCCCTTTCCATCTCAAGATCTATGCTCCCCTGTACCTGACCATGAACCACACAGAAGGTGACTTGGCCCTGAGGCCACACAGAGAATTCTGACCTTGGTGTTACCTGGGAGGATCTTTAGGAGGAAATGAAAAAAGAAAAGCAATTGAATCACTGCTATGTTATGCTGGAATAATGATCAATCTTACTAAACGTCCCTAACCAATCAGACATAGTGAATAACCCAATATAGTGGATGCTTATGTCAGTAAGATTTTGTTCCAGATTTTTGCCCAGACTGTCACTGAGAGTACAAAAATACCTAGATATCAGCATTATCTATAATTCATATAGATAGCTGATATTGATCTGAAGTCAGGACAGCATGGCACAAGAGAAAGTATAATAGATTAAGAGTTTATTAAGGACTATAGCTCTGCCACTTAGAACTGTGAGAGTGTTGGCAAATAACGTCCATCTCTGAAGGTCTTCTCATCTACTAAATGAGAGAACCAGAAAAGAGGACATCTAGGGTCTTGAATATGAATGAATGGATAAATATGCTAAATCTTGTGAGGTAACCAGGGTCCCAGGTTTGGATACAGATGAGGGATGGAACTGAAAGGGGGTAATTCAACACTGATTGTGGGAAGCAATGGGAGGAGAAATGGGGGGAGAAAAAAAGGAAAAGCCATCTGAGTTGTTGGGTGCTCTTTGAAAGAAGACTTGGGAGCTACACCTCAAGGTCATTTATAGATATGACTGCAAACAAACAAAGTTTGCATAATTCCACTTTATACAAACACCAATGAAAAACTTGCACTTTTTTCCTGTTTAGTGAGGGGACAGAGGTGTTTCATATCGACTGGTTTTATGATTCAGTTCTGTTTGATTCTTCATGGCCCCTTTGGGGTTTTCTTGGCAAAGATGCTGAAGTGGTTTGTCATTTCCTTCTCCAGCTCATTTTACAGATGAGGAAACTGAGGCAAACAGGGTTAAGTGACTTGCCCAGGGTCACACAGCTAATAAGTGTCTCAGGCCAGATTTTAATTCACAAAGATGAGTCTTCCGGAGTACAGGCCCAGCACTCTATCCACTGCACCACCCAGCTGCCCACATTGATCTATTGGCTTCTCTAATTGTGTTTTCAATCCAGCAAGTTATCTTTCTAAAAATAAAAATTCAACTGATTCCTAGGTAGGATCTAGTTCTTAGGGTAATATACTGAAAGGAGCTTAGATAGTATCTAAATACAATTTGCAACTAATTCTCTCTTCTCAAGCAACAATGAGAATAATTCTGGCTTTTATTTTAAAACTGCTCATGTTGGGGGCGGCTAGGTGGCGCAGTGAGTAGAGCACCGGCCCTGGAGTCAGAAGAACCTGAGTTCGGATCCGGCCTCAGACACTTAACTCACACACAAACAAAAAACCTAGCCGTGTGACCGTGGGCAAGTTACTTACCCCCAATTGCCCTCCAAAAGGCAAAACAAAACAAAAAAAAAAAAACCTGCTCATGTTGGAGCAGTCTTTTGTAAAACAATCTCTCCTCAGGTAGACAAAAAGGAGATGAGGAATACCTGCTAAATGAAGGAGTAGAGGACTCAAAAACCCACCTGAATTACCCTGACAAAGGAAGAGCTGTGTCAATGGTGATGCCCTCTTTGCTCATCTGCAAGGAGTTTAAATATCAACTTTCTTCCAACTCTCCTGTGTTCCTTCATGTTCCGTCATGTTCCCCCAGGCCTGAGTCAGCATCAGTCCTGAACCTTGACCTACAAGTGAAGAGCCTACCTCTCTACTCCCTCCCCCAGGGCCTTGTCCTGTTTGACTCAGATAAGAACCCTCTAAAAACCCACTCAGTTTTACCTAACTCCATCCAGGGCCCCATTGAACTGCCCAGTGTCCATCTTCCCTTATCACATCTGCATTTTGTTATCTCCCCTCACTTAAAGCTTGTTCAATTCACTTTCTTTTTTTTTTTTCAGTTAATTCATTTCTAGTTTTTAAATTCACTTCCATAAGATTTTGAGTTTCAAAATTTCTCCCCTTCTCCAAGACAGCATGCAATCTGATATATACTCTACTTATACATTTATATTAAACATATTTTCACTTTAGTCATGATGTAAAGAAAAATTAGAACTAATGGGGAGAAGCATGAAAAAGAAGAAACAAAACAAAACAACAAAAGAAAAGGAAAGCAAATAGAATGCTTCCATCCACATTCAGATATGGATAGCACTTTCCATGAGTCTTTTGGAGTTGTCTTAGGACAACTTTGGAGTTGTCTCTCTCTGTCCATTCCCTTGTCCAGTATTTTGTCCTGTGGCACCATACCTCCAAGTCACATCAGTTAAGATCCTAAGAACTAGTTACTTCTTAGTAGCATGAGCTATCATCCAGAACTGTGACTAACCCTCTCGGCAGCCACACCTACAAGCCAAGTCTTTTAACTCAGGGAATGCAGAACTCAAGGGCTAGATCAGAACCATGTGCCTGGACAGCAGGGTCCCTCCCTTTCTTTCTCCACAATAGAAGGGCTGTGACTCAGCCTCAGGCTTTTCCCCCTGGCAAAATAACTGGCATTTAAGGGAGATTGTCGTCTTCTATACTGACTGGTATTCTAAACCTTCTAAAGTCTGCATTAAGACAGGCTCTTAGAGACTAGCTTTTGGGAAATGTGGTCTCAAAGAGACTGTTGTTTTCTTTCTGTCCTAGGGGAGACTCAGAGACTCCCAAGAGTTCTGGGCAGAGCTCCAGAGCAACAGCACAAAGAAGCTGGAGTTTGGGAGTTTCACTTTGGGTTGGTGAAAGGAGAAGAAGCTGAGAGTAGGGAATGAATGGAAGTCAAGAGAGAAAGGTCGGCATTTTGCAGTGAGTACCTTGAGACTGGAGACCTGAGCTTTGAAGAAGCATGCTCTGGATGATAAGCAGCTAGTATGAGACAGCTGGAGGCATTGGCGAGTAGGTGTGGAAGCATATTTAAAACATCTTTTTTAGTTTAACTGAAAATGTTAAGAAATAATATTTTATCCAGACTAAAACCCTTTGTAGACTTTTCCCTTTATCAAAGTGAGTAAAGCACAGATCTGACCATGTCACCCTGCCCTACTCAATAAAACCCCAGTGGCTTCCCAGTTCCTTCAGAATGAAATATAAAATCCTCCATCTGGCATTTAAAACCCTTCACAACATGACCCCTTCCTCCTTTTCCAGTCTTTTTACTTCTTACTCCCTTCTACCTCACTCTGTGATACAGTGACATTGACCTCTTTGCTGTTCCTCATCAAGGCACCCTGTCTCCTAACTCCACCCTTTTTCACTGGCTCTCCCCCATGCCTGCAGTCTTCTCCTGCCTCATCTCTACCTCGTGGCTTCCTATGAAGTTTCAGGTGGACTACCCCCTTCTCTACCTCGTGGCCTCCTATGAAGTTTCAGGTAGACTACCCCCTTCTGCAAAAAGCCTTTCCTGATCCCCCCTAATGCCTTAACAAATGTTTGCTGACCTGATTTAGGTAGAAAAAGGTTAAACGGTTCCAAAAAGGTTAATAACCAAACTTAACCCCTGTCAAGATCAGTTTACTGCCCCTCCACACCTCTGAAGAATTTATCTCCATGACCCATCTAAAGACACTGTCCTCTTTTCTATTCAAGGTTAAGATATTGATCATAGAGAGGAGGTACCATTGATTTACTTCAGGAGAATTAGAGAGTAGAGGTCAAAGAAGGAACTGAGTATTGAATGTTGTTTTGTAATGTTAACCCCAAACTGTGTTTTAACATACTGTGGTCTTTTCTTTGTTCAAGATTCCTATTAATGTTACCTCAAATCATTTTGGATAGAGAGATGTCTATGGATATGGAGGGTGGGGAAGGGGGAGGATCATGACAGTTTGGACACTTCTCTTTTCTAGAAATACTTGAACCTAAGATATTGACTTGTTTTTGGTAGGTGCCTAACACACTGAGTACAATATTAATATATTTTTTCTTTTAATAAGTATCAGACTATGAAATAAGGTTTCCCATTATTCATTCTCTTTCCTTTCTAATTAACTAGGCAGAAGCAGATCCCCAAAGTCATCTTGTTCTCTAAAGTTCCCTTGGATTTGCTGGATGTCCAACAGACACATCAGATATTCCTGGTTCTATATTCAATTGTTTGTGAAGGGGGATCATGATGGAAGGGGCCAACATAGAATGGCATTATGTGGAGGTAAAGAAGTTAGCAGAGAGCAAAGATCCACTCAGCCTGAAATCTTTTTTTTTTTTTTTTGGCAGGGAGGAAGCCAGGGCAACTGGGGTTAAGTGACTTGCCCAAGGTCACAGGGCTAGTAAGTGTTAAGTGTCTGAGGCTGAATTTGAACTCAGGTCCTCCTGACTCCAGGGCTGGTGCTCTGTTCATTGTGCCACTAGCCGACCCTCAGCCTGGAATCTTACCAAAGTGAACCCAGTTAGGGACTTGACTTATTAATAATTTTTATTATCTTTCTGATATCATAGAAAGATTAAGCCATAAGAATATAGACATGTTTGCTCTCTCTCTCCTCCTCCCCCACCATACACAAACAACTCCCTCAGATGTAATTAGCATCGGGCAATTTATTCCTTCCATGGTCCCAGTTCAAAGTACCCCATCAGATCCCAAATGAAGGGAGGTCATACATGGAGCCATTGAAGAGAGGTCATACATGGGGCCACTGAAAAGAGGAATTGGGAAAGAGGGACTTAGCCCACATTCCAAAAGATTGGGACTACCTAAAGTGTGGGTGCTGAATGTAGCTGGTTTGTCTGTGACATTATCTCTAAGCCCAGACTCTTCTTCAAAGTCACTTCTATTTTTCTGAAAAAGGATAGGGCTTTAATATTTTAAAAATGATTTGGAAACAAAATAATAGCTTCTGATTCCCTCAGAGAAATGGGTACTTCAGAACTACTTGAACAAGCTGTATTTTTCTCTTTGGCAAACTAGGCAGAGAATTTGAGTAGGAAAATTAACACTATTCAAAATTGAATGCATTCAAAAGTTCTGCATCAGTAAAATTAGATCAGTATCTATCTGCTTTTATTTTAGGATGCAGAAGACTCTGTTTAAAATAGTAAAAGGGTCCAGGAGAAAGAAAAGAGCTGTCAAAAGTCGGTACATACATGAGAAGGATGTTAAATAGCAAATTGTTTGGATATATAATCATGCTTTCATTTTCCCTCCAAAGCCTATCCTTCCTCCTAACCTTGGTTTCTGGCCATCCAGGCTCTAAGTCTATAGTGTGTGGCTGGTTTTTTTTAAACTTTCACCACTTCTACCACATCTTATGAGTTGTCAAGCCCTGCAAATTCTACCTCCAGAATCTCTCTTTTTGGGTTCTTTTTCCCCCCTACCAACTGACAGTATTTTATTTTCTCCAATTACATGTAAAGACAATTCTTAACATTCCTTTTTTTTGTAAAATTTTGAGTTCCAAATCTTCTCCTCCCCTCCCTTCCTCTCCCCCTCCTTAAGGTGGTAAGCAATTTGATATAGGTTATATATATGCAATCATGTAAAACCTATTTCCATATTAGTCATGTTGTGAAAGAAGAAACAGTTTGCAAAAAAAAAAAATTAGTTTGCCAAAGGGAAAAAAAACACAAAAAAGTAAGTGAAAATAGTAAGCTACAGTCTGCATTCAGACTTCCTCAGTTTTTTCTCTGGAGATGGGTAACAATTTCCATTATGAGTCCTTCGGATTTGTCTTGAAACACTGTATTACTCAGAAGAGCTAAGTCATTCATTGTTGATCATTGTACAGTGTTGCTGCTACTGTGTACAATGGTCTCCTAGTTCTGCTTACTTCACTTTGCATCAGTTAATGTAGGTCTTTCCAGGTCAGAAAATCTCTTGCATCTGCCCCCTCCTTTCTACTGCCACCACTCTAATTCTTATGGTCTTTTCAAAGTCATCATTCCCACCACTCTAATTCTTATGGTCTTTTCAAAGTCATCATTCCTTTGGACCTCTCTGTTGCATAACTGTTGACCACCCTCTCTTTCTGGATGATCTCTCCTCTCTGAGTTTTTGTGATACTATTCTTTCCTGGTTCTCCTCCTATCTGCCTGGCTGCTTTCACTCAGTCTCCTTTGCTCCTAACTTTGAGTGTTTGCCAGGGGGCCAGCTCTAGTCTTGTCGTTTATCTATATCTTGCTGTTGGATCCTGAAGTCTCTGGAGGAGAAAGTGAAGCTTGCACAGTCCTTTCTCACTTAAATCCAATTCACCTGAAAGTCATGGCATCAGCTTCCTGACAGCATGATCCTCTTTGAACATAAAGGACAAACAACAACAAGGGTGTTCCCCAAGCTTCTGTCATAGGTCTTCTTCTATCTCCAAGTAACTTCACCAGTTCCTTTGGGCTTAACTATTATGATCATGTATATGACTCACAGATCTATATATCCAGCCCCAAGTCTCTTCCCTGAACTCAAACCCACAACACCAATGGGTCAGTTAGTAAATGAATAAACATTTATTAAGTGCCTACTATGTGTCAAGCATTTCAAAGTATCTTGGAGACATCTCAAACTCCCAAACTAAACTCACTATTTTCTCCCTAAACTCTCCCCTCTTTCCTACTTCCTTGTTTTTCTTGAATATAATGCCTTCCTTACAGCCTCCTCAGCTTCATAACTTTGGCATTATCCTCTATTCCTCCTCACCCCATAGCCATAGTGGAGAGAGTACTGGAGTTGGAATCAGGAAGACTTGACTTCAAATCCTGTTTCAGATACTTATGACCCTGTGCAAATCACATCAATTCTCTCAGCCTCAGTTTACCCATCTGTAAAAGAAGGACAATAATAGCACTAGGCATCAAACAAGATAATATATACGAAGGGCTTTGCAAACTTTAAAGCACCATGTAAATGTCAACTATTATTATTACTCATTCAGTTGCTAAGTCTTGCTTTTTCTACTTCCACAATATCTTTTGCCACTCTCTCAACTCACAGCTACCATCTTGGTAACAGACTCCTCATTGGTCTCTCTGCCTCAATGCACTCCATTTTTACCATCCTACACATTCCTGTCAAAGTAATTTTCTTTAATGCAGAACTGACCATGTGACTTCTCATTTCCAGTGAAGTTTCTATGGCTTTCCACTGTCTCTACAACAAAACAGAAACTCCTCTGTTGAGCCTTTTACCACCTGGCCCAACCTATCTTACCAATCTCAATGAAACCAATGACACTGATCTCAGAACAAGACACTGCATCTCTTGGTTCTGGGCATTTTCTCTGTTCCCCATGACTATCCCTCATGCTTAGAATGTTTTTCCTCATCTCCATTTCCTTGCTCCCCTATATTCCTTCAAGTCCCAGTTAAAATCCCACCTTTTACATGAAACTTTCTTACTCCTGCTTAATTCTCATTTTCCACCTGCTGATTATTTCCTTTTTATTCAGTATAGAGGTTTTTTTGGCGCTTATTTATTTGCATGGTGTCTCCCCATTAGACCGGGAGCTCCTTGAGGGCAGCAACTGTCTTTTGCTTCTTTTTATACCTTCAGTGTTTAGTATAGTGCCTGTCATATAGTAGGCACTCAATAAATGCTTATTGACTAACTTGAAGAGATATAAGGAGACCTGAGATAAAAAAAATATTTAAGAGCTTATAGAAACAGCAAAACCTTCAGATGGGGGGGTGGCTAGGTGGCACAGTGAATAGAGCACCAGCCCTGGAGTCAGGAGGACCTGGGTTCAAGTCTTGCCACTTAATACACAAAAAACTAGCCGTGTGACCTTGGGCAAGTTTCTTAACCCGAATTGCCCTCCAAAAAGCAAAAAAAAAAAAAAAAAAAAACAACAAACAACCCTTCAGATGGCTTGATACCATGTGATCTCAACTCTGAGCAAAACCTTTATAAAATAAAATCTCTGTCGAGCCTTACCTGGGTGAATTATCCCGAGATCGTCGGAGCCATCTTGCTACCATCTGTTCTATTCTGTGTGCTTTTCTTGTCTGTAATAAATTATTCTCCAGATCTTCCATTTACCTACAAATATAAGAAATAAGAATTTTCATTCTGAAACCAAACAAAATCCATCACTAAACTATGTTCAGTCAAAACATTGGCTGTTTCTACGGAACTCCCCCAAAATTCCCACTTAATTTCTTATACCAACCTACAATATATTAAAAATGCTATAGAGATGGAAAAGAAATAATTGTAAATCATTAAAATAGCTAATGTTTCCTTAACTAAGATTGTCTTCCAAATGCCTCATTGTTAAGATCGATCTTCAAAGGCTTTATCTTCTGGATGCTGGCAAATCTCAGCAAAATCTCTAGGAAAGGCCTCATATGGTGCAGTGGAAAGAATGTTGTTCTTGAAATTGGAAGACTGTCATTTGAATCCTGGTTACTACCTATGTGACCTTGGGCAAAGTCACTAACTTCTCAGGCCCTCACTTTTCTTATCTGAGGAGGAGTAAGACTAGATCAGGGCTTCTTAAACTTTTTCTACTTGCAATCCCTTTTCACATGAGAAATTTTTATACAACCCTGGGTATACAGGTATATAAAATAGGTATACAAATCAAACATTTACTGATAATAAATTATTAGGAAATTTATTCTGAAACAATTCTTGGTATAAATATAATTTTACTATTTATTTTTAAAATTAATTTATTTTTAGTTTTCAACATTCATTCCCACAAGATTTTGAGTTAAATTTTGCTGTTTATTAGAGACAATAGCTTCAAATCTGAGCCAGGGTGTTTCTAGCAATGTTTGTTGACACTGTGCAGTATGATGGCATGCACAGCACAAAGTGCACATGTTGTGTGTTCAGAACCAAGGCTACAGTGAAGTTGTTCAATGCCACACGACCAAGCTCTGCCAGAAACACCTCGGATTTATTACACATTTTGATTTTGGATTAAGTTTTGGTCACTGAGGGTTCAAAAATCTTTTACCATTGCCAAATTTTTCACAACCCTCACATTCAGTTATGTGACCCCATGTCACTACCCATAGTTTAAGAACTGCTGGACTAGATGACCTCTTAAACCATGTTATCTATAATCCTATAATTTTCACATAGAAACAATGCTGTAAATATTGCTTCCATAGAGATAATTTACCCTTTGAAATGTTACAAACAGCAGTCAGGATATGTGATCTTGAGTTGGAAGGGACTTTAGAGATCATCTCCTCCAACCCCCTCATTTTATAGATGAGCAAACTGAGACTTAAGAAACTCACGTAGGTAAGTTGTCCAGTGAGTGTAACAGAGTTGGACTATGTCCTTCGAAGCTATAGTTCAGCTACATTACAGTTTAAATGGGTTGGTGTGGGGATATCACAGGAAAATAAACAGCATTTAGAACTTGGATTCTAAGGAAAAAGAGCATTCCATATTTCAAATGACTAGGAAAAGAACAGCAGTCAGTTATTACCTTGGGACTACCTATGCTATTAAGAGTATCTTTTCACCATTACTGTCAGTATTTTAGAATAAGGGAGACAGTTACCACGAAATACTTTAGTTTGAAGGTGAGGATGGAGGAAAGGAATTAAGCTACCTGGATAGCCTTCTGATGTGACAAAAGCAATCAATTATGGCTCTGTAGTGCCCTCTCAACTTTCTATATCAAACAATTATAGGGCATGAGTTCCCATATATTTAGCCAATGAGGTTAGGCAAAATGCATTTCTACCAACCTATAAGTTATCTTTTGCCCGCCTCTGATAAAAGTCTTGTGGTCCTAAGTTGGGATACAATTCCAAAAGGAAATCCAAAGTGACAAATGAGGATTATTTTTCCAGGCTAAAAGTAGCTTAATTTTATTATCTCATAAGCCTCTTTTTCTCTAAAGAACCTGGTTATGAGGAATTTATATATATTTTTTTAACACTTTGAACACTTATCTAAGCATTTCAAAGTGTTTATATAGTGCTATGTTCCCAAAGGCCTGGCAAGCTATGACCCATGGAGTCACTAAAAATTGGTTGTGACTGAACAACATGTCCCCAAAGATGTTTGTAATGTGAAGAAGTAAGAATATATAAATGTTATTTTTATACTGAGATCATATTAAGTGTTAGAAGGGTTATTGCCACACCTAGAAAACAAATAACAGTATATACATGTTTCCTGGCCTCTCTCTTCAACTCTGGTATACATTCTCATCCATGTGGTTTAGTAATTGAAAGGCATATGTTTTCAATCCAATCTACATTCCTTAGACTTGAATAAAATGTTCAGCAGTAGAAGAATCCCAGACTAATCACCCCAGAGATGATTGGTTGCCAGGAGTTAATAACCACAGTGACTACTCTGTCAATTGCCAGAAAGAATTTAAAGGAAAAGGTTATTTGACGAACACAAAGATAGACTATGTACAGGTTCATAATATTATAGATATATAGGTGGCATGGATCTCAGAGGATGCTTCCAAGCATTTACTATCCCCTCATCTTTCAGACATCTTGAAAATTAATCTTTCAACATCCTCAAAATTACATCCCCTAGAAGACTAGCAGCTTTTTCCATCTTGTTTTCTTTGGTGCCATTTCTATTTCCTCTTATAAGGAATAAGATATTAGAGTACAGCTGTGATAGATCTACTTTTATTGATGGAGAAAAGACATCATTATAGAAATGTTTACAGATCTTTTCCAATTTTTTTTTCTGTTCCTTGTCATCCTTCCAGTTTCTTTTTTAAACACCCTGAGGATAAAACAACTTAGTTCAGTCTTTCACCAATCTTTCTTTTCCTTTTCTCCATTGTCTCTTATTTGTTTTTAAGGCAATGCTGCTCATAAACTACTATCACCTTCCTCCATTAAGATTTTCTAAATAAGATTATATTCTGAACTAGCATTACTCTACCCAGCCATCCCTCTCTCTCCACTTGGCAAAGAGATCAAGCATTTTCTGGCCAATATAGTTTCTAGGGTTGTTCCCCTCTCCCATTGTGATTTACATTGGTTAAACGTCATTAGGAAATGGTGGTAGTCTGTGTGGATGTTTGTTCTTTTATCCATTTCCCATATATGGTCATGAACAAGTGAATAGAAAAGGCTAAGCTGAGGAGGGAAAGCCAGTTCAAGGTGGACAATAAGGATGGGTGCATGGGAGGAAGACGAGGAGGAGAATTTCTGTTACTTTGCAAGGGAGATTCAATAGGGAGATGAAAGGCCCAAAATTCCCACCTTCGGGTCTTCTCCTCTCCATGCATTTATTTAATTAATATTTTTGTATTTGTATCATCCTTCATTTTTCTCCTACCATATTCTACACTCCTTGAGGGCACAGACTGTCTTTTTTTTATCTTTGTATTCCCAGAATCTGGTGTTATGCCTTTGCACATAGTGGGTGTTGGCTGAACTGAACTGCAGGCATCGTACATTCCATCTCTTATCTTTGTATTTTTGCACAAACTGTCCTCCTTGCCCAGAGTGCACCCATTCCTCACCTCCATCTCCTAGCACTCTTCAAAATTTAACTTAGCACACCTGCTATAGGAAATCTATCCTAACCTATCCTCTCCTAGATATTAGTTCCCTCCTCCCAGAATTTTTTTTTTTTTTTGGATTAGACATGATTTCATTGATATTAAGCACACCCAGTTTGGAAATCCCCTCAACCCAGTATATGGCACCTACAACTGTAACTTAGACTTATAAGTTGAGCTCTGCATATCAGAAGTATTCAGAGGCATCAAAATAAGATATTCCTAAAAATCTATGATTACAGTCTACTTCATAGGTACTGAAATTTCCTACTTAATTAGGAAAACAAGGTAGAGTTTTAAAAAATTGAATCCACGTCTCCTTTGACTACTCCCTCTAGTGGTAGATACGATGGTAGATAAGCTTATGCTCTTTGAAAATCTTAAAGCGCTATACAAACACCATTTATTAATGGAATTATCTATTACTAGAGATGCAATGGTCATGCCACGCTTCTAATGAGTCCAAGAGTAGGACATATCTAGGTAGCATGGTGGTATAGTAGTTTGAGTACTGGACTTGGAGTCAGAAAGCCTTGAGTTCTAAAACTGCCTCAAACACCTAGGCAAATAACTTTTCTCAGCCTTAATCTCTTCATCTGTAAAATAATAACATGTAATACACAGGGTTGCTGTGAGGTTCAAATAAGATTATATATATGTAAAATGCCTTATAAATGGGGACTGGTTGAACAAATTATGGCAAATGAAGATAATAGAATAATAGATAATAGAATAGATAATAGAATACTTTTGAACTTTTGAACCCATAATAAATTACAAAAGGGATTAAGGGGGTGAGAAAAACTTGTGAAGACTTATATGAATTGATGCAGAGTTAAATGAGCAGAAAAAAAAGAACAATTTATATGATAATAACATTTTTAAAGACAAATAACTTGAGAAAAAGACTTAAGCTCTCTGATCAATGACCAACCATGATGCCATAGAACTTATGACCTATGCTAGCCACCTCCTAAAAGAAACCAGTGATACAAGATACAGAATGAGACATGCAGTTTTGGGCATGGACAATGTTGGAATTTGTTTTGCTTCGTTATACATTATTGTGACAAGAGTTTTGTTTTTCTTTTAAATTAGGGGAGTGGGAAGGAGAGAAAATAGAAGGGAGAGAAAAGGAAAAGCAGGGTCACCAGGTGCTACAGTGAGACCTTGCTTTGGCAAAGCATTTCTATCATTTGCTTTCTCATGCAGCAATAGCCGAAAGTCACTAGTCTGAAGAAGCTATTAAAAGAGACTTAAAGGGCCAGAGTGTTCACAGAGGCTTTGAAACATTGCATTTGGCCCCGAGCTATAGACAAGGATCAGAACCATAGATCTTGGTTTCTTCCCAGCCATCACAATGAGCTATTTAACTTATGGTGTTAAGTGACACAAGAAGGCATAAAGATATAATGTACTTATGGTCCTGCCAAGTATAGTAACTGTTTTCCCTTCAGCTCCAGAATTCCCACCCCACTGTCCTTATTGGTGAATACATCATGTAGCCCACTATTGCAGGTCAGATTAGCTCCAGCCATGCCTTATTTCACTCTCTCTTCCCTCCTACCACTCTCCATACACTTCTCAGTTCTGGAACCATAATCAAATCAATACTGCCATTGCTACTGAAAAAGAGTGTGCCAATAAACTCCTCTATGGATCTATTCACCATCATCACAACTTGCTTTCCAAAACAAAATACCCTTTACAGGGACTGAATAGGAGGGCAATCTTGGGGCAATCAATGGGTTGTCTGATTTGCACCTCTTCCCTCCTCATCCCTCTTACCAATATGGTAAAAATGGGTATTATGACTAGGAAAGTTTGCTAAATTTGTATACCTGGAATAGATAAAGTTTGCTAAGCAGATAGTTGGTTAACTGTGCATTCTTATCCTTAAGTGTTGTCGGCTACATAGGAAATTACTGGTATAAAGGCAAATCAGTTAGTGATCAAACATGGAGTCACATCTATCAAGTACAGCCTAGTGATAAGCCAATCACACACAGTACCAGTGAAGATGGGACTTTACAGACAAATAAGTGTCCCAATAGCATTAGATAATATAAGATACCTAGTAGGTTAGTCTTTCATTCCTGTCCTTGGTCCTGATGACTCACAGAGAAGTAGACATTTCTTCCACTTAGACCTGTTATGTAATTATTCCAGGTAAGCATTTTTTATTGTGTTTATTTTCCCTCTCCAATAAGAAAACAAATTGTTCTAAGGAACAGAAAACACTAATATTCCAGCAATAAAGGGCTTCTGCAAAGGGAAGGGTGGCAACAAGCACTTACTGAGCTTCTAATGTGTGCATGGTCAGCACTATGCAAGATCCTGGGCATGCAGAGACAAAAATGAAGCAACAGTCTCTGCCCTCAGGGAGTTTACATTCTATGGGGAGGAGAAACAAATGTACACAGAGAAGCAAATACAAATACCCACAAAGTAAAACCAAGCAAAAACAATTTTGGCAGAAAACACTAACAATTAAGGGACAGGAGGCCTGATGTGATAGGTGGCATTGGAAATGCACCTTGAAGAACGGAAGATCGTGAAGGAGTCTATTCTAGGCATGGGGGTCAGCCTGTGCAGAGGCATAGCAATGGAAGACGGGAAACAACATGTAGCTTAGCTTGGTTGCCACAGAGTATGTGAAGTAGAACTGTATTCATTAAGCCTGGAAAGGTAAGCTAGAGGCAGATTCTTTTTTTTTTTTTTTTTTTTAGCATTTTGGAGGGCAATTGGGGTTAAGTAACTTGCCCAAGGTCACACGACTAGGTTTTTGTTTGTGTGTGTTAAGTGTCTGAGGCCAGATCTGGACTCAGGTCCTTCTGACTCCAGGGTCAGTGCCCTATTCACTGCACCATCTAGCTGCCCCAAAAGATCGTCTCTTCACTCAAGGAGCTTACATTCTTTTTTTTTTTGCTTTTTTTTGGAGGGGCAATTGGTGTTAAGTGACTTGCCCAAAGTCACATGGCTAGTAAGTGTTAAGTGTCTGAGGATTTGAACTCAGGTCATCCTGATGCCAGGACCAGTGCACTGTGCCACCTAGCCACCCCTTGTTTGTTTGTTTTTAAAGAAAAATGTTAAATAGTTAAAGATTGCTAATACTACAGAAGATGAACCAGACTGGAATATTAAGGGGAATAACCAATCAATTGATCAACAAATAAGCATTTATCAAACACCTCCTATTTTCTAGGTCCTGGGGATACACATGTAAAACTGAACCACGCCATACCCTCAAAGAGCCTACATTCAAAGACTTGGCTTGAAGTGGCAGCTGGGTAGATAAAGTGGATAAAGTGGAGCCAAGAAGACCTGAGTTCAAATCCAGTCTCAGAAACTTACTAGCTGTGAGACCTCAGGCAAATCACTTTCTACATATGGGCCTTAGTTTCCTCATCTGTTTTTTTTTTAAAGGACAATAATAGCCTCCCAAGGTTACTGTGATGATAATTTTAAAGCATTTTTCAAGCCTTAAAATGCCATATAAATGCTACCTATATATATGTATATATATTTATATATATGTACATATATATATATATATATATATATATATAGAGAGAGAGAGAGAGAGAGAGAGAGAGAGAGAGAGAGAGAGAGAGATTATTTGGGGGAGACAATATATACACAAAAATTTCTATAAAATATATACAAATAAGCATAAGGTAATTTAGGGAGGGTCAAGACATGGCTCTTCTAGGCATCTGAATTGAACTTTGCAGTAAACTTGAGATTCAAAGGAGAAGAAGTGAGAAAGAGTGCCATGTGTAAAGAATCTCAACAAGGCCAGTGTGGTTGAACTGAAAAGTGGGTGAAAGGGAGTATTGCATAACGAGCCTGAAAAGGTGGGATGGAGCTGGATTGTGAAGGGCTTCAGATGCCCTGGAGGAGTTTGTAGTTTAATCTGGAGGCATTAGGGGAGCTGATGTGGAGATCCTACGATAGGAATATCATATGGGGTGCAGTATAGAGGATGGACTGGAGAGAGGAGAGATTCAGGCAAGGAATCAAATACAAAGTCTATTGCATCAAGAGAGATGATAAAGGCCTGAACTAGTGTGGTGGCTGTACCCCTAGAGAGGAGGGGACAGATTTGAAAGATGTTGCAGAGCTAGAATATTTAACAACTGACTAGATGAATGGCAAAAACAATAATATCAGTTCCTGCCCTCAGGAAATGTATACTCTACTGAAGGTTGATGGTTCATATCCAAATAAGTATATTCATGGTAATCTGAAGAACAGCTAAGGTGGCACAGTGGATAGGGCACCAGGCCTGGAGTTAGGAAGACTCATCCTTCCTGAGTTCAAATCTGCCCTCAGATACTTACTAGCTGTGTGACCCTGGGCAAGTCACTTGTTTGTCTCAGTTTCCTCTTCTGTAAAATGAACTGGAAGAGGAAATGGCAAACTACTCTAGTATCTTTCTGAGAATACCCCAAGTGGGGTCACGGAGAGTCAGACACGCCTAAAAAAAGACTTAACAACAACAAAAGATGGTGAGTAAGAGTGAGGAGTCAAGGACAGCATCAGGATTTTTAAAGTTAGTTAAGTTTTAAGTTAACAAGTTAAGAACTTCTGCTCTCTACATGTATCCTGATTCTCATCCATGCCCTCTTGTCTTCTCTAGCAGATTTGTCCCTTCTTGTGGTTCCCAACCAGAACCACATCCTTCACAATTCTCCCAAACACATGCCCTACTCACTGCAATGGTAAACTGTCTGGAAAGTCACTGGGCTCCTCAATCAATGGAGAGAGAGGACTGGATGGATGGACACTTACAAATGCCTCATTATCATGCTTCTAAGGAATGGAAAGACAGGGCTCCTTCTAAGGAAACTATCACAGACAGGGTCAGAGATTTAGAGCTGAAAGGCAACTTAGAGGTCATCTAGTCCAACTTCCTCTTCTTTGGGATAAGGAACTAAAGCCTAGCGGGTGTGAGGAACCTGGGGCCTCAAGGCCACATGTGACTCTTTAGGTCCTCGAGTGTGGCCCTTTGACTGAATCCAAGCTTTACAGAATAAATTCCCTTCATAAAAGTATTTGTTGTGTAAAACTTGGACTTAGTCAAAAGGCCACACCCTTGGACCTAGAAGGCTTCCCAGAGGCCACAGGTTCCCCACCCCTGTCTAGAGAAATGAAGTTAGTCAACTAGCATTTATTATCTTCTATATACCCATTGTTGTTCAGTCATTTCAGTCATGTCTGACTCTTCATGACCCTATTTGGGTTTTTTTTGGCAAAGACACTGGCGTGATTTTCCATTTCCTTCTCCAGCTCATTTTACAGATGAGGAAACTGAAGCAAACAAAATTAAGGAACTCACCCAGGGCCTCACAGCTAATAAGTGTCTGAAGCCAGATTTGAACTCGGGAAGTTGAGTCTTTCTGATTCTAAGTCCACCGCTCTATCCACTGTGCTATCCATGCCAAGTACTGTGATAAATGCTAGATACAAAAAAGGGGCAAAAACCAAATACAGTTATCCTTTCCATACACTGCAACTTTCCCCACCACAGTTTTGATATATTGTAGGTCAGCATAAGAAATTAAATGGGAATTTTGGAGGAGTTTTGTGGAAGCTGCAGATGACAGGTGAAGGTCAACAGATATAGAAAACGTCAGAAATGCATAAATGCATAAAACATATTTATGGTATTATATAATATCAACATATTTTATCTTTTAATACCATAATAATTTGGACTTCTTCTCTGGTACAAAGGGAGGGCCAAAATTATTTACACACATTTTCCAGATTGTGGGGACAACATCACGCCCCTAACCCCTATGATGTAGAAGAAATAACTGTGATCTCTGCTCTCAAGAATCTCAAAGTCTAATGAGGTGAGTTGGCAGCAATCACACATGTAATAAACCCCAGAGTTGTGAAATAAGTCCAATTTCTCTGATTCCAAATCCATCACTCTACCTACTGTACTAAGATGTCTCTCTTAGAAAGGCAGTCTGGTGTTATACATAGTGTGCTGGCCTTGGAATCACTAAGACTTGGATTCAGATTTTGCCTTAAGACACCAACTAGCTGTGTGTGACCCAGGGCAACTTCAATTTTCTCACCCTTGGTTTCCTCTTATGTAAAAAGAATAGGTTGGACTAGAAGACCTCCAAAGTCTTATGTGACTATTAAAAAACCCTCTAGAAATTAAGTTGAAAAAAAAAAACCAAGAAGCAATGATCATCATTGACTCATGGTTGGATGACTTTCTGGGAGATGGCTGAAGAGGAAGCCTGCCTTAACATCATGCACCAGGCAAGGCTCTTAGAGTTTACTGCTCTGTCCTGTTAAGCTGTGGGAAATGAGCCAACAAAATGACATTCTATGCTCCTTAAAGAAAGAAAAAAATCCCTGCCTAAATGTTAAAGGATGATTAAGAAGGTAGTGTCATACATTAGACCAAAGTAAAAATAGTGGTGCAGTATGGCAGATCAAAGTGTTGAAAATCCCAAGACGTAGTTTAAATCCAAATTCTATTACTGTCTTTCTGTAAGATCCAGGTTTTCTCTGTGGCCAAGGTCTCAGCAACCAATGTAAAAGAAAACTGGCAGGCATCCAGATAAGTCAGGAAAAATTACTCAAGTCAAGATAAAGACTGATAGTGGACTCTTTCAGTCAATCCTATTTAAAGTCTTATTTAAAGTAACTAAACAAAATGCTATATCTGATACCTTTATTGGGTGAGAACACATGTACTGAATCAATCAATGCACAAGAGTCATTAAATTAATGGAGGCCCTGTCATAACCAATGGATCTGCTTTATAAAAGCAGCAAGGAAGTCTGAAATTGGGCATTCTAGTATCTGGCCAGCAAGTTGTGGAAGCAATCCTGGTTGAGTCTTTCCCAGGGGTTGGCATCAGGCAGAGTACTGGGGCCCATTGGCCAGACTCATTGTATACCTCTACTGCATGGATAATTCCCTCAATCCTTTGCTTGGCTTGTGTTAAGGAGACCTGACTCTCTCTGCCTGTTTCTTTTATTTTCCCATTGGGGAAGCATTTAGTTAATTGATTAATAACTAGCATTTATTCAGCACTTTAAGGTTTGTAAAGCACTTTATAAACTTTTAAAATAATTTTATTTTCCCCCAATTACATGTAAAAACCAATTTTTAATGTTCCTTTTTTTTTCTTAGTTTTTAGTTCTGAATTCTATCCCTCCCTCCCTTTGCCCTTCTCTCAGATGGTAAGCAAACTGATACATGTTATAAATGTGCAATCATGTAAAACATTCCAATATTAGTCATTTTGTGGAAGAAAATTCAAACAAAATAAAGAAACAAAGAAAGAAATAATATGCTTCAGTCAGTCTGTATACAGGCACCATCAGTTCTTTCTCTGGGGGAGTTAATAGCATTTTTCATCATGAGGCCTTTGGGGTTGCCTTAGATCATTATGTTGTTGAGAATAACTAAGTCAGAGTGGAGCCAACATGGTGGAGTAGAAACAGGATTTCCACATGGCTCTGGCTTCTATCTCCTCCAATACATGTGAAAAATGACTCTAAACAAACTTTAGAGCTACAGAACCCACAAGGTGACAGAGAGAACCAATTCTCCCACTGAAGGAAGCCCAGTAGACTGGCAAAAACTGAGTCCACAGTTTTAGCCCCAGGGTGGCTGGACTTGGGGAGAGTGAATCACCAGCTGCTATGGTGGTTTCCAGACTTCTCAATCCACAAATGCCAAAGACAATGTAAAAGGTCAGTGTGGAACTTTGTTCAAACAGGGGGAGCATGGTCTGGCTGCTACCTGCAGAGCAAGAAGTGGTGGAGGTGTGGCAATGGCTGTGCCACATGGCTGCCTGAGGAGCTCCTGGTCTGCAGATTGTAGGGGGACCAAGCAACCATTCAGAGGGTAATCCCTCTTGACCTCCTTGGATCCGGATCTCGGTCTTGGGTGGTGGTCCTGAGGTATATGACCAACGAGCCAGAGTGTGTGGGGACTATAGAGAGGGTACCCATCTAATAGCTCTGGCAGCTGCAAAAACCCCAGTGATTTGGGACATAGCTCTCTCCATTTTGAAAGCAGAGTTCTACCCTGGCAAAGAGCTCAAAAGTCAAGGAACTGGCTGCCAATACAAGCAAGCAACAGAAGCACAAACAAACCATAGAATCTTTTTTTGGGGATAAAAAGGATCAAGGCATGGAGTGGGAGGAAGACAACAAAATCACAACTCCTGCATCAAAAGCCTCCAAGAAAATATGAATTGGTTATAGGCCATGGAAGAGCTCAAAAAGGATTTTGAAAATCAAGTAAGAGAAATGGAGGAAACATTGGGAAGAGAAATGAGAATGATGGAAGAAAATCATGAAAAGCGAGTCAACAGCCTGCTAAAGAAGACCCCCCCAAAAAATACTGAAGAAAATAACACCTTAAAAAATAGACCAACTCAAATGACAAAAGAGGCCCAAAAAGCCAACAAGTGGAAGAATGCTATAAAAGCCAAATTTGCCAGATGGAAAAGGAATTTCAAAAGCTCACTGAAGAGAATAACTCCTTCAAAATTAGATTGCAGCAACTGGAAGCTAATAACTTTATGAGAAATCAAGATACTATAAAACAGATCCAAACAAATGAAAAAATAGAAGGCAATGTGAAATATCTCATTGGAAAAACCACTGACCTGGAAAATAGATCCAGGAGAGATAATTTAAAAATTATTGGTCTACCTGAAAGCCATGATAAAAAAAGAATCTAGACACCATCCTTCAAGAAATCATTGAGCAAAATTGCTCTGATATTCTAGAAACAGGGGGCAAAATAGAAATCGAAAGAATTTACTGATTGCCTCTTGAAAAAGATCCCAAGGGGGCAGCTAGGTGGCGCAGTGAGTAGAGCGTTGGCCCTGGAGTCAGAAGAACCTGAGTTCAGATCCGACCTCAGACACTTAATGCACACACAAACAAAAACCTAGCCGTGTGACTTTGGGCAAGTTACTTAACCCCCAACTGCCCTCCAAAAAGCAAAAAAAAAAAAAAAAAAGATCCCAAAAAGAAAACTCCTAGAAATATTACAGCCAAATTCCAGAGCTCCTAGGTCAAGGAGAAAATACTGCAAGCAGTCAGGAGGAAACAATTTGAGTATTGTGGAAACACAATCAGGATAACACAAGACCTAGCAGCTTCTACAATAAGGGATCGAAGGGCTTGGAATATGATATTCTGGAGGTCAAAGGAGCTAGGACTAAAACCAAGAATCACTATCCAGCAAAACTGAGTATAATGCTTCAGGGGAAAATATGGTCATTCAATGAAATGGAGGACTTTCAAGCATTCTTGATGAAAAAACCTGAGTTGAACAGAAAATTTGACTTTCAAATACAAGAAGCAAGAGAAGCATGAGAAGGTAAAACAGGAAAGAAGAAATCATAAGGAACTTATTAAAGTTGAACTATTTACATTCCTACATGGAAAAACAATAATTGTAACTCATAAGACTTTTCTCAGTATGAGGATAGCTGAAGGGAATATATATGTGTGTGTGTGTGTGTGTGTGTGTGTGTGTGTGTGTGTGTGTGTGTGTGTGTATGTATATATATATATGTATACATACACATATGTATGTATAAGAGGATGTGTGTGTATATAAATATATAGGTGAGTGTGGGCACTTGTATGTTCATGTATACATAGAGAGAGGGCACAAGATGAGTTGAATATGAAGGGCTGGTGTATAAAAAATAAAATTAGGAGGTGAGAGAGGAATTTATTGGGAAAAGAAGAAAGAGAGAGATAGATTAGGGTAAATTATCTTATATAAAAGAGGCAAGAGAAAACTGAAACAATGGGGAAGAGGAGAAGAACAGGAAGGTGAAAGGGAATGGGACAACCTGATTCTCACTGAATTTGGCCTAAAGAGGGAATAACACATAATAAATTGGGTATCTTACCCTACAGGAAAATGAGAGGGGGGTAGGGGGTGAGAGGGGGGATGATAGAAGGGGGGGCAGATTGGGGGAGAGGGTAGTTAGAAGCAAGCATTTTTTTTTACTTTTTGAAAGGCAGTTGGGGTTAAGTGACTTGCCCAAGGTCACATGGCTAGTTTTTTTTTGTATTAAGTGTCTGAGGCCAGATTTGAACTCAGGTCTTCCTGACTCTAGGGCCAGTGCTCTATTCACTGCACCACCTAGCTGTCCCTGAAGCAAGTATTTTTGAGAAGGTATAGAGTCAAAGGAGAAAGTGGAATTAATTTTGGGGGGGCAGGATGGGATGGAGTTAGTCTTCCACAATATAACTACTATGGAAATTATTTGGGTCACTACACATGTACAATCTATATTGAATTGCTTGTCTTCCTAGTGGGGATGGATGAGGAGGGAAGAGGGGAAGAAAATATGGAACTCAAAGTTTTAAAAACAACTGTTTAAAAATTGGTTTTTTACATGCAACTGTGAAATAGGATATACAGGTACTGGGGTATAGAAACCCATCTTGCCCTAATAGAAAGTTAGGAGGGGTTAAGGGAGAGGATATAAGAAACAACAGATTGGGGAAAGGGGTAGGCTTGCTATTTTGGGGTGGGGGTAAGGGAAAGACAGGGAGAGAAAAATTGTAACAAAATCTTGTGGAAATGAATGTTGAAAACTAAAAATTAATTAATTAATTAAAAAAAAAGTCATTCCCAGTTGTTCACCATATCATATTGCTGTTACTATTTACAATGTTCTCTTGGTTCTACTCACTTTACGCTGCATCGATTCATGTAAGTCTTCCTAGGTTTTTCTGAAATCATTCTGCTTGTCATTTTTTATATCTATGCCTATTTCTTACTTGCAAAGGGGTGTAATAGGCACTGGAAGAAAAGCAGTACTCAAAATGAAATGAAAGGAGCTTTCCACCATTTATTTATTATTATTGCTGTCAAGTTGGTAGGGGCTTTGAAATATAAGAGCTTCTTTGCCATTGTATTTCACTCCTCTTAACCACTTCCTGGCACATTTAGTACTTAGAGTGCTTTTGCTTGATGGTCATCTACCCTTAGAGACCCTTACTTAAAGGGTAATACTATAAGCTTAATCAGGAAACATTAGTAACAGCCATCTTACTCAGGCTCTCCTAGCAATAATACCTTTTTTTTTTTTTGCAATATACTATTCACTATTTCTATTATTCACACTCATCACTTTGGAACTTGCCATACTCTATTTAATATATACATATATATATATATATATACATATACATATATATACATACATATATATATATATTGTGAAGTGAGGACTTGCAGGTAAGATAGTAACATGAACACAAGTCTAGAGCTTGTGTTCTCTCTCTCTCTACACACACATATATGTATATATATACACACATATGTATATATGTGTATATATGTACATGTATATACATGCATACATACATATATATGTGTACACACACTGTAGCAAAGATCTAAAAAGGGCATGAGATCAAATAATGATACAGAAATCCAAACAGAAATAACATAAGTGTTTTTGTCCAGGCCAGCACTCTACAAAAAAGCAATCTAGAAACTAATAGGTGTTGGATAAAAGATCTTGCCAGGGAAGCCTGAGTAAGTTCAGGTGAACAATCTAGAATCCTGTAGTTCCCTGTTCTGTGGGGAGCCTGGACTGCTCAGAGAAAGTTTTGGGGAAGGAAGCTCAGAAATTCACAGTGCTCTTATCTTTATGCATGGATGGGGTCCAGAGAGCTGGTAGCAGTTTTATTAGGATGCCCCAAAGGGACTAGAAGTCCATAGTGCCATTATCAGAGATGCTTCAGAGGACCCTAAATTAGACTACAGTGATCTGATCCAGGAATATCCAAGGGGACCTAAAACCTGACAACACTTTGGGCACAGAAATTCTAGTGGGGATGGAAGTCAGCCAAAGGAGCCTAGAAAATAGAGATAAAAACTAAACAAAGTCTGACCACCCTATTTAAGAGCGATTGAGTAGGTAGAACCTGGTCCTGACACAAAGTCTCAAATGAGAGATTGATGTGGGATATTGTTGGGGGCGGGGATAGGCTTTGCTTTTACTGTGCTAATTTCCATATAAGGTATAGGTTTTATTGGGCCATAGTTGGGGCGAGGGCGTGGTTTAATGTATATAAGATGCTGTACGCGGAAGCATCTCTCTCTCGGGATGTGACCAGCCGTGAATAAACAACCCCTGAAACCTCGGGTGCTCTGTCTGCGTTAATTCCTCTTCGGAGGCCGGTGACGACCGAAGACTTGCCATGGGGATAGGTGAGTAGAGAGGACGGGGATATAATAGTTACAGATCAACCCGCCGCCGGTGCCGTAGATAAGGCCCCCGGCAGGATATATGAATAAACAGAAGAAGGTGCTAAGCCCTGTGAAAAAAAAAATTATGGACTAAGAGACACCCAGGATGTTAACTGAGAAGCGAATAACTCCACAAGAACTATAAGTAAAGCCTTTGAGAAAAAAATGTCTTAGTCATAAGAATTTTAAAAATTCTTGGACAAAATGGAACAAGAGATGTAATATGAAACTATATGCTAAATAAAAGCTCCAGAGGGGGGAAAATGAAAGGAGAATAAATAGTTTAGAACAGAAGGTAGATCTCATTCAAATAGTAGATATCCTGAAAATCAGAATAGAACAAACACAACTAAATGATTCCATGAAACAAAAAGAAATGTTAGAATAAAATTTTGAAAAACTGAAACTGCAGGAGAAAATACAAGGCATTTACTATCAATTGCAATTAACATAGAAAACAGGTCAAGGGGAAGATAATTTAAAAATCATCAGAATCCCAAAAAGTCATGACCAAATTAAAAAAAAACACATTATATTTCAAGAAGTCATAAATAAGAAAACTACACTGATTTTAAAATGAAAATAGAAAAAAACATACCAATCACTTTCTTTTAAAAAATCACCAAAAATGAAAACTTGTATAGCTAAAAAAAATCTTTTATCTAAAATCCAGATTTTAAAAATATTTTTTTAATTTTTTTCAATAACGTGCGATTTTTAACATTCAGTTTTTACAAATTTTGAGTTCCACATTGTCTCCTTCCATTACCTCCCCCCTCACTGAGAAGGCAAGCAATGTGATATAGGTTATACATGCTTAGTTATACAAAATATATTTCGATATTAGTCATGTTATGAAAGAAAACACAGATAAAAAAAGAAAAAGAAAGTTAAAAAAGTATGATTTGATCTGCACTCATACTCCATCAGTTTTTTCATCTGTGGATGGATAGCATTTTTCATCATGAGATGAAACATCTTGGATCATTCGTATTTCTGAGAATAGCTAAGTCATTCACTAACAGATGATCATTGTACAATATTGCTGTTACTGTGTACAATGTCCTCCTAGTTCTGCTTATTTCACTTTGCATCAATTCATGTAAAGTTTTGGAATCCTTATAACACCTGACCATGAACTAGCGCATTAAATACCTTATGAACACATGCAAAAAAGTAGAACTACCAAACATATCCTTTACTGACCCTATTATGGTAAAAATTATTTTAAAAATAGTCTTTTTGAAAAAAGAAATTAAACTTAAATGGAGACTAAGTCCTAAAGAATTGGGTGGGTTAAAACACAATATACCAAAACTGTTGAGATGGATTCTGTTAATGGGCTGACCTAATTCAGACCAATTCTCTTAGCTTCAGTTCAGAATGAAACGAGACACTCATTTGTCACATTCAGTAGTTAACAAAAGGAAATTTACTTCATTATAGGATAGAAAGGATATTCAATATGATGCTGCAGAAATTAGCCTGGATAAATAAGGTTCCTCCTCACTTTTTTATACTATGCCATTTTTGGCAAACAGGACAGCCAGATATTTACCAAGTCTAAAATGTCCTGGTTCCATGTGGGTAGGTCTTTGTTCTGCCCTTAGGTGACCAAGAAGCCACATCAGTACATTTACAGGCCACCAGGAAGTTGTCCATTATCACATCTATCATTTGATATAGTTTTAGAAATGCTATTCATAGCAATAATACAAGAAAACAAAATGGAGGGAATAAACATCATCAAAGAACAAATAAAATTCTTTCTGCATATGACATGATGGTATACTTAAAAGAACACTAGAAGTTGCCTAAAAAATAATTGAAATGGTAACTTTAGCCAAATATCAGAATAGAAAATAAATAAACATTTCTTTATATCATCAATAGAAACAAATAGGAAGAGCTAGAATGAAGAAAGCTAGGTGGTGCATTGGATTGGGGGACAGGCATAGAGTTAGAAAGACTCATCTTCCTGAGTTTAAATCTGACCTCTGGGGGTGTAGCCAAGATAATGGCACAGAAGCAGGAAAACTCCATGAGCCCCCCACCATAACCACTTCAAATACCTATAAAAAATGACTCTAAACAAACTTGAGAGCTACAGAACCCACAAAGTGACAGAAAGAAACAAACCTTCCATTGAAGGCAGCCTGGCAGGCAGACAGGAGGGGTCTATTGCAGCAAGGTGGGAGCCAAGCCCAGCCCTGCATGAGTCCACAGTTTTAGCCCCAGTGCGGCCACAACCAGCAGCCACTGGTAGACTTCAGGAGAGTGGATCACCAACAACTGTGATGGTTTCCAGAAATATCAACCCATAAATGCCAAAGACAAAGTAAAAGGTCAGTGTAGAACTCTGTTGTAACTGGGGGGGAGGGGCAATGGAAGTGCATCCAGCCTCTGCCTCCAGAGGGATAAGCTGCAGAGGCATACCAGTGGTGTACCTGCCTCCACCTGGCTGCTTCAGAGCTCCTGGCCTACAGATCAGAGGGGGACCAAGTAACCATTCAGAGGGTAATCACTCTTGCTTTAACCTGCCTGGATGTGGATCACAGTCTTGGGTGGTCATCCTGAAGTACATGACCAGTGAACCAGAGTGTGTGGGGGCTGTAGAGATGGCGCCCCCACTAATAGCTCTGGCAGCTGAAAACCCCCCAGCAATTTGGGACAAAGCTCTCCCCTCTGGAAGCAGAGTCCTACTGAGGCAAAGAGCTCAAAAGACCAGTAATTGAGTGGCAAAATGAACAAGCAAAGAAAGCAAAGCAAGCACAACAATCTGACTTTACACTCCTATTTTGGGGACAAAAAGGATCAAAGCATGCAAGAGGAGGAAGACAGCAAAGTCAGAACTCCAGCACCAAAAGCTTCCAAGAAAATATGAGCTGGTTATAGGCCATAGAGGGGCTTAAGAAGGATTTTGAAAACCAAATAAGAGAAGTGGAGGAAAAACTGGGAAGAAAAATGAGAATGATGCAAGAAAATTAGGAAATGACAGTCAACAACCCGACTGAAGAAAATAACACCTTAAAAAACAGACTAACTCAAATGGCAAAAGAGGCTCAAAAAGGCAATAAGGAGAAGAATGCCTTAAAAAGCTGAATTTGCCAGACGGAAAAAGAATCTCAAAAGCTCACTGAGGAGAATCATTCCTTCAGAATTAGATTGGAGCAAATGGAAGCTAGTGACTTTATGAGAAATCAAGATACTATTAAACAGATCCAAACAAATGAAAGAATAGAAGGCAATGTGAAATATCTCACTGGAAAAAACACTGACCTGGAAAATAGATCCAGGAGAGATAATTTAAAAATTATTGGACTACCTGAAAGCCATGATCAAAAAAAGAACCTAGAAATCATCCTTCAAGAAATTCTCAGGGAAAATTGCCCTGATGTTTTAGAACCAGAGGGCAAAAGAGAGGTTGAAAGAATCCACTAATCACCTACTGAAAAAGATCCCAAAAAGAAAACTCTTAGGCATATTATAGCCAGGTTCCAGAGTTCCCAGATAAAGGAGAAAATATTACAGCAGCCAGGAAGAAACAATTTGAATACTGTGGAAACACGATCAGTATAACACAGGATCTAGCAGCTTCTACACTGAGGGGTCGGAGGGCTTGGAATATAATATTCTGGAGGTCAAAGGAGCTGGGATTAAAACCAAAAATCACCTACACAGCAAAACTGAGTATCATGTTTCAGCGGAAAATATGCTCATTCAATGGAATAGAGGACTTTCAAGCATTCATGATGAAAAAACCAGAGTTGAATACAAAATTTGACATTCAGATACAAGAAGCAAGAGAAGCATGAGAAGGTAAACAGGGAAAAGAAATCATAAGGAACTTATCAAAGTTGAACTGTTTACATTCCTACATGGAAAAACGATAATTGTAACTTATGAAACTTTTCTCACTATGAGAATAGTTGAAGGGAATAGAAATGTATATATACATATACACATATGTATATGTATACATACATATATGTATGTCTATATAAGAGGGTATATGGATGTATGAATACATATGTGAGTGAGTGCATATATGTGTACAGGTATACATAGACAGAGGGCACAGGACCAATTGAATAGGAAGGGATGATAATTAAAAGGTGAAATTAAGAGTTGAGGGGCGGCTAGGTGGCGCAGTGAGTAGAGCGTCAGCCCTGGAGTCAGAAGGACCTGAGTTTGGATCCGGCCTCAGACACTTAACACACACACAAACAAAAACCTAGCCGTGTGACCTTGGGCAAGTTACTTAACCCCAATTGCCCTTCAAAAAGCAAAAAAAAAAAAAAGAGTTGAGAGAGAATTATAATGAGAGGAGATGGGGAGAGCCTGAATGGGGTAAATTATCTCATATAGAAGAGGCAAGGGAAAACTGTTACAGTGGAGGGGAAGAACAGGAAGGTAAAAGGGAATGAGTCAACTTTATTCTCATTGAATTTGGCTTAGGGAGGGAATAACATACACACTAAATAGGATATCTCACCCTACAAGAGAGTAAGGGGGAAGGGGATGAGAGGGGGGATGATGATGGAAGGGAGGGCAGGCTGGGTGGGAGGGAAGTTGGAAGCACACACTTTTGAAAATGGACAGGATCAAAGTAGAGAATACAACAAGTAGGGGGTGGGATAGAATGGAGGGCAATAAAGTCAGCCTTTCATGATATATCCACTATGAAAATGTTTTGCAGAGCTACACATGTACAACCTATATTGAATTGCTTGTCTTCCCAGTAAAGTTAGGTGAAGAGGGAGGAAGGGAAAGAATCTGGAATTCAAAGTTTTAAAATCAAATGTTAAAAAAAAATATCATATATACAATTACATATAAACATATATTATATATTATTATTATTATTTTACATGTAATTGAGAAATAAGAAATACAGGCACTGGGGCATAGAGATCCACCATACCCTACTGGAAAGTCGGAGGGGATATGGGGGAAGATATGGGAGAGAACAGATTGGGGGAGGAAATATTCAGTGGGATTGCTGTTTTGGGGTGGTGGGTAGGGGAAAAATGAGGAGAAAATTTGTATCTCAAAATCATGTGGAAATGAATGATGTAAACTAAAAGTAAACATAAAATTTAATTAAAAAACAAAAAATATATTTAAATTATTATTATTATTATTATTATTATTATTATTATTATTTACATGCAACTGGGAAATAAGATATACAGGCACTGGGGTTAGAGAGCAGATTGAGGGAGGGGGTATACAGTAAATCTGACCTCTGCTACTTACTAGTTGTGTGGCCCTGGACAAGTCATTTAACCCTGTCTGCCTCAGTTTCCTCTTCTGTAAAATGAACTAGAGGAGGAAATGACAAACCACTCTAGTATCTTTGCCAAGAAAACACCAAATGGGACCATGAAGAGTCAGCCAATACTGAAAAAGGACAATAATGAGAATGAAAAAGTCCATTCAAAATAGCTACAAAATGAATCTATCAAAAATCATATAAGATCTATATGAATACAACTACAAGATAGAGCTAAATATTTGGAGAGATTAATTGCTTATAGTTAGGCTGTGCCAATATATTTTGTTATAATTGTAATACTACCTAAATTCACTTATTCGATATTATGCCAATCTGCTAAAGGATTAAAGAGCTAGAAAAAATAGTAGTAACATTTACCCAGAGAAACTCAAGATTAGAAATTTCAAGGTACTGCAGATGATATGATGATATACTTACAGAATCCTAGAGAATCAAGTAAAAAACTATTAGAGATAATAAATAAATTTGGCAAGGTTGCAGGATATAAAATAAACCCATGTAAATCCTTGGCATTCCTATATATTTCTAATGAAATCCAACAGCAAGAGATAGAAAGAGAAACTCCATTTAAAGTTATTGTAGACATATAAAATATTTGGGAATCTACCTCCCCAAAAAAAACCCAGGATCTACATGAACACAATTACAAAACATTTTTCACACATATAAAGTTAGATCTAAATTAACTGGAAAAGCCTCAGTTGCTCGTTGCTAGGTCAAGCTAATATAATAAAAATGACAATTTTACCTAAATTAAATTACATATTTGGTGCTGTACGAATCAACCTACCAAAAATTATTTTATAGAGCTAGATAAAATAGTAACAAAATTCATTTGGAAAAACAAAATGTCCAGAATATCAAGGGAATTAATGAAAGGAAATGCTAGGGAAGGGAGGCCATACCAGATTTTAATCTGTATTATAAAGCAGAAGTCATCAAAACTACTTGGTACTGGCTGAGGAATAGAGTAGTGGACCAATGGAATAGATTGCATACACCAGACTCAGCAGTCAATGACTATAGTAATCTACTGTTTGATAAACCCAAAGACATGAGCTTTTGGGATAAGAAGGCACTATTTGACAAAAACTGCTGGGAAAACTGGAATGGCAGAAACTGGGCATAGTCCCAATATCTTACTCCATATACCAAAATTAAGTCTAAATGGGTACACAATCTAGATATAAAGGCTAATACTGTAAGCAATCTGGGAGCGCAAGGAATGGTTGACCTGTCAGATTTATGGAGAAGGGAAGATTTTATGACCAAACTAGAGTTAGAGAGCATTATGAAATGTAAAATGGATAATTTGGATTACATTAAATTGAAAAGTTTCTGTACAAATAATGCCAATGTAACCAAGATTAAGAGGGAAGTGGAAAATTGGGAAAGAATTTTTACAACCAGTGTCACTGATAAAGACCTCATTTCTAAAATATAGAGAGAATTGAGTCAAATCTATAAGAATACAAGTCATTCCCCAATTGATAAATGGTCAAAGGATATGAACAGACAGTTTTCAGAAGAAGAAATTAAAGATATCTATAAGCATATGAAAAAATGTTCTAAATCACTACTGATTAAAGAAATGCAAATTAAAACAACTCTTAGGTACCACATCTCACCAGTCAGATTGGCTAAGATGACAAAACAGGAAAATGATAATTGCTGGAGAGGATGTGGAAAAATTGGAACACTGTTGGTGGAGTTGTGAACTGATTCAACATTTTGGAGAGCAATCTAGAACTATATCCAAAGGGCTATAAATAAGTGCATAACCCTTTGATTCAGCAACACCACTTCTAGGGCTGTATCCCAAAGAGATCATAGAAGTGGGAAAAGGACACATATGTACAAAAATACTTATAGCAGCTCTATTTATGGTGGCAAAGGATTGGAAATCAAAGGGTTGCCCATCAATTGGGGAATGTTTAAACAAGTTGTGGTATGTAAATATAATGGAATATTATTGTGCTATAAGAAATGAGGAGCAGATGGACTTCATAATAACCTGGAGAGACTTATATAAACTGATGTTGAGTAGGAAGAGCAGAACCAGGAGAGATTTGTACTCAAGTACAGACACATCGTATCTGTGATGACTAACTTTGATAGACTGGGCTCCTCTCAGCAATGCAAGGTTATAAGACAACTCCAAAAGACTCATGATGGAAAGAGATATCCACATCTAGAGAAAAAAACAACAGAGTCTGAATGCAGATAGAAGCAAACTACTTGCTCTCTTTCTTTTTTTTTTGGTTTTGTTCTGTTTCCTTTTTCTTATTATTCACTCCATTGGTTATAATCCTTCTTTACAACCTGATTAATGTTTAATGTGAAGGTATTTGTAGATCCGATGTTTGATTACATGCCACCATGGTGGGGAGAGAAGGAGGAGGGGGAGAAAATTTGAAACTCAAGGGATTGTGGAACTGAATGTTGTAAATTAAAAGTAAATAAATAAATTAATAACTAAAAAAAAAAAAGGTAAATAATGAAAAATCAAAGTCAGAAAGAAGAGGACCTGGCAGTATTAGATCTCAAATTCTGTTAGAAAGTGTAATCATAAAAACTATTTGGGGCCAATTAAAAAAATAGGAAAATTGACCAGTGAAACATATTACATACATAAGATCCAGAAGCATTTGAATATACTAGCACAGTGTTTGATAATTCAAAGATCACAATTATTGAAGTAAGGGCTCACTCTGACAAAAACTACTGGGGAAACTGGGCAGGTATGTGGCACACTGGCTAGAGTGCTGAGCCTGGAGTCAGGAAGACTTGAGCTCAAATCCATCCTCAGATACTTACTAGCTGTGATCATTCACTTAACCTTGTTTTCCTCAGTTTCCTCATCTGTAAAATGAGCTGGAGAAGGAAATAACAAACCACTCCAGTATCTCTGCCAAGAAAACCCCAAATGGGGACACAAAGAGTCAGACATGACTGAAACAACTTAACAACTAGTAAAACTAGAAAACAGTCTGAAAGAAATTGGGTTTAGACCAATATCCCACAACACACACCACAATAATCTCCAAATGTATACATGATTTAGATATAAAAGATCACATGAAAAATATAGGAGCAAGTAAAGTGATACCTTTTGCAACTATGGAAAGGGAAAAAGATCTGGATGAAACATAGGATGGAGAGAAGATCATAGGAAATAAAACAGACAATTTTGATGACATAAAAATTAAAACCTTTCTCAGAAAAAAATCAAGGATATTTAACTTTAAAAGGAAACAGTTAACTACAAAAAAATTGGCAGCAAGTTTTTCTGTAAAAGGTCTGATTTCCAAGAAAGAGGGAACTGATTTAAATATGTATAAACAAAAGCCATTCCTCGATTAATAAACGGTCAAAGGAGATAAACAGGAAATTGTGAAAAGAAGAAATTTAAGTGATCAACTACCATACTAAAAAAATGTTCCAAATCACCAATAAGAAATGCAAATTAAAGCAACTCTGATGTTCCAACTCATTTGCATCAGATTGGCAATCAGTCAATAGTAAATAAACATTTATTGAGGAACTTTTACTCGTCTGGCATTGTGCTAAACTTTGGGCATACAAAGAATGGCCAAAAAATAAAAAAATCCCTGGTCACAGTCTAAAACCAAAGACAATGCAAAAAACAAATATAATGAACAAGATAGATATGGGATAAATTGGAGCTAGTCGACAGAGGGAAGGGACTAGCATTAAAAACGAAGGAAAAAGATGACAAAAAGGGAAAATGACAGTTGTTGAAAAGTCTGTGGGAGGATGGGCACACTAAAGCATTACTGATGAATTGATCCAGACATTCTGGAAAGCATTTTTTTGGGGCAGGGTTTTGCTTTTTATTACTAAGATCAAAATATTAGTCCCACTATGAACTTGCTGTTCTCAATAAATAGTAATAACTTACATTTGTTTGTTTGGCAAAGACTCACACAACTCTGTCCTACGTTCACTGATAAAATTAAAACATTTGCAAGAAAAGTCTCTTTCTCCATATATTTAGCATTTGGTTCGGTTTCTTTTTGGTTTTCCAGCAATCATGCGATTTGGGGCTTTGGGTATTCTTCCCTTTCTTTTTCTTCCTTTACCCTCCCCCCCTCCTAACCAACAAAAGTGTTTTTAAAAAAACCCAAAACCAAACCAAAAAGAGAGTGGCCAGTTGGAGCAAAGCTGACCCCAGAGTGAGCCAAGGGGAGAAAAAGGAGAGGTTGGGCTGTCCAGCGTCCGGGTGGGAATTGGTTTTCTTTCTTTTTATAAGCCACCAGGTGAGTTGGGATGAGGGGAGTCAGAAAGCCGGATTACATAGTATATTGGGGGAGGACAGGGGAGGAGTGAAGGCTAATCCTAGTAAATCCTCAATTTTGATTTTGCAAAAATAAACCCAGAAGAGAAGGGGTTCCTGGAAAGCATTTTGGAACTGTACTCTAAAAGTCATTAAACTATGCATCTTTTGACTCAATAATACCACTACTAGACTGGCATCCCAAAGAGATCAATGAGAAAAGGAAAGGATGTGTGTGTGTGTGTGTGTGTGTGTGTTTGTGCAAAATATTCATAGTGACATTTTTTGTTTTAGCAGAGGGCTGCAAGTTAAATATCAATATAAATTAAGGGCAGTTAGGTGGTGCAGTGGATAGAGTGCTGGGCCTGGATGCAGGAAGACTCATCTTCATGAGTTGAAATCTGGCCTCAGACACTTAGAGTCTTGCAGAACAGTACACAACTAAAAATGACTGAACACATAAACTAAGTGATCACTAGAGTTGGAGAATGGTCGAACAAATTATAGTAAATTAATATGAGACATTATTTGCCATAAAAATGATTAAGGGGATATGTTCAGAGAAATCTAGAAAGACTGATATGAATTGATGCAGAATGATGTGAACAGAATCAGAACAACTTGTCTTTGTATCCCTAGAGCTTAGCACAATATAGGAGACATTTAATAAATGCTTGTTGAATAAATAGCTGTTAGTGATTAAAAGGGAAACAAGAGCATTGATGAGTGTGGTGAAGAGCTTTCTCATGTAAATGAGGAGCCTTCATTTTTAGTTCTGTTTTTATGGAAATCTGACTTTATGGAAATATAAAAATACATATATTTCTCCGTATTCTTAATTTGACAAAGATTAACAAACATGAGGAGCCTTCCTGCACTCAAGGTCTATTGCAGGGAAGTAACAAATAAATAGAAAATTAAGTACAAAATATATACAAAGTATGTGGCTGGGAACTATTAACTGGGGAAATCAGAAGGTTTTCTGTGAGAGGAAACAGCATTCACAACCAGCAGAAAATTACTTGCTCATTTGAAAACTTCTGCTGATATGCTTCAAACTATTCAAAATTTCAAGAGATGAACTCTCATTAAATACAGATTAAAGGCCTCTTCCCATCATGACAAAGATGGTACCAGGAAGTTCCGTGGACAAAGAAGAAGTAAGAAAAACTCATTCTATGCACAGCGTCTTATAGATCTTGATCTGGAAAGGCTTTTTGAGGTCATCTAGTCCAATTTGCTCACTTTGCAGATGAGGAAACTGAGACTTAAAAAAGGTTACATGACTTGTCCACGCAGGTAATAAGAGGAAGAGGGGGGATTCCAGCTCAAGTACCAAGGAACTCTTAAATTTTATACTCTCTCCATAGGCCATTGTCTCCCCTGTGACATTCCAATTATTTTTGTGCATCCAACAGACCCAAATGATGTGACTGTCAGAATATAGTCACATTATTTGGAGTAGGGGGCAGCAGGGCAGAACTCTTGATGGCCCCTCTGGAAACCCAAATAGCAGAAAATTCCTCTTCTATATTCACTGGCCTAAACAAATCAACAATGTTGGCAATCACTTCCTTCTCTCTCCCTTCCTCACACCTGCTTACTTTTCCATCAGCATCTGTGCCATTGCAACAGAACACAGGCAGCCTTTAACTGAACTGAATTACTTCTCCAACTCCTTAGAGAAGGATGAAAGAAAGAGCCTTAGCTTCCAGGACCATGGATTCGAATTAGAAGACACTTTGCAGTCACCTAATCCATCCCCATCCCCATTATGTTGCCAAAGAGGAAACTGAGGCCCAGACGAATATCTTGTCCAAAGTCACACAGCAAAAGCCATTCCTTCAACCTTTTCTCAGCATATAAAAAACCAGGAAGCAACACTTTGGCATACATACTAAATGGCAGATGAGGTGAGGGAGAGAAAAGCCAAGTAAAACTATTGCTACTGGCAGGAATAAGTGAGGCTTTTCATCATGGAGATACAGCTGCCCTACAGATGTTTTTTTTTTCTTCCAGGAGAGCCAGAAGTTTCCTATTTTAGTTGGATTGAAAGGGAAAGGAAAGGAAGGGTATGGAAAGCCTTTTCGATTAAAAGTGGACCAATGTGCCAATTTTCTTGATACTTTAATATTTGGGAGAAGTGACAATGATTGAATGACTTAATACTTAAGAACCTCAAGTTCATAATGTACATTTTTAAAAATGTGTTTATACCCACAATGGCCTCTCCTCCTTTCTGAGGCCTTTTCCTTCTCTGGGAATCTCTCCTTATGTCGTTCAGGTAAAAAAGTGTCCTTTTGGTCTCTCTGTTCTCCAAAACCTGGTTGTAAAAAAAATAGGAAGCTGTAGTAGCTGGGGGCACAGTGAATAGAGCACCAGTCTGTGAGTCAGGAGGATCTGAGTTTAAATCAAGCCTCAGACACTTAACACTTACTGGCCGTGTGACCTTGTGCAAGTCACTTAACCCCAATTGCCCTACGTTCCCCCCTCCAAAAAGCAAAAACAAAAAAAAAAAGGAAGCTGAAGATTATTTATAATAATGTTTGTACATCTGTACAGCATGTTTTCAAAGAGTTTTCACAGATTATCTCCAGGAAAGATCTGATAAACTCATTCACACTAATGTGGAAAGAACTGATAAGGTTTAGCATTCTTGAGGCATTTTCAATTTGTCAGAGGTCAAAGTCTTACACTAAACTCAGACATAAGCCAATCCAGGGAATATTTCAGAGGTTATCAATGGGGTCTCTCTCTAAAATGAAGGAGATCCAAATCAACCTACCCTTAAATCTCCCTTTATCTAGAAGTCCCAAGGGCATACACGGCAAATAAGTAAACCTGTTTCACATCAACTAAAGCTCCTCTTTCAGACCAGAGTCTGAAAATATTTGCCTATAAATATTTATAGTTACTATTCTCTTCAATTTCAAAATACCTCTCTGGGTTAGATCCATCTAAAGTAGGGTTTCTCCACAATTTGGAGTCATGGACCCCTTCTCGGAATAATGTTTTTGAATAATTGAAAGAAATGCCAATTTTCAGTTAGTAGTTAAGATGTAAATTTTTTCCCTATCCAACTTCACAGGTCTCCTGAAATCTATCCATGGACCCATTTAAGATCTATGAACCCCAAGTTAAAAAGGCATTTCCCTTTTAAAACAAAGCACCAAACTTTCTCCTTCAACGGCCCTATACCTGGTCCTAGGTAATAGTCAATTTGCAGAAATCACCATGTGGTGATTATAACTTTTTCTCACCCAGTGATTGTTTTACAATGCATTTTCAAGGCAGAATTCTTTTGACTAGGAATTCCCCTTCCCAGTTCTCTTTAGTCATGACTTGCTGTACATTTCAGCATGTGTGCCTCTGGAACAAGAAAAGGGTGCCCTGCAACAAAGAAAATATAAGGAAAGCTAAAATGGAAATGAAAGTGATAGAGGCCATGTGATGTAAGAAAGTCTTGGACTGTGGGGCCAGGAGAACTGAGTCTTGACTACCTGAACCCACAATTTAATAGCAGTATGATCTTCAAATACAGTCACTTTACTTCTCTGAGACCTGCTTTTCTCATTAGTAAAACAGGACTGCTATACTGATCAACCTCAGAGGACTGTTTTGTAAATAACGAGAGAATTATGAGCTAATTCAGCATTAATACTCTTCAAACACTGATCCAATTCTTCTGCAACAACTTTGGTTGTTTAACTTAGAATGAAGCATGAGAAGCAAGCCCCTTTTGGGGCATTGAATCTTTGGTAATGGCCAAGGTAAATATATGAACAACTGACAAAATACATTCTGTGTTAGATCCTAATTTTATAGTATAGTAACTATTTAAGTAAACTCTTTATGGTAGCTTTGGAAGCAGGTTTTGTGTTTTTGTTTTTGTAATCCCAAATTCCATAGAATGAAAATCTGGGTCAGTGCACACAGAAGAGAAGAAACGTTCTGACATTTGAGTGCTTACCCAAATGCAAATGAGGTCAGATACTCGTTGATTTATCAGAGAATCTGTAGCAACTCTGGGTAAACTTAGTTCAGAAAACAAAAGTTAGAAGTCTTTTTCTTCAAAAATCAATTTGATCAGGAAACAGAGACAATAAAACTTGCAACTACCTATTTCATAGTGCTGTAGTGAGGAAGGAGCTTTATCAAGAGATGAATTTATAAAGGTGAATTATTTCTACTCCAAGATGTTTCCCAAATAATTTTCTTCATTGAATATCCTTCTCATTTCTTGCCACCTATTCAAATTCAATCCATTCTCAGAGTCCCTTACAGGTAGCCTTGATTCTCCCCTTACTTCCCCAGCAGTCACCTCTACTTTATAGAATAGTTGGTTTGAATTGACCTATGGTCATGTTGGTAATGACCTTACCTAGATTTCTGATTCTTGAATCATGTCCACTGGCTTCTACAATCTTCAGTCGCTCCTTATTTACTGGTTCCTTTGCAGTCACCTACAAACACTCCCAAGTTTCTCTGATCCTTAAAAACTCCTCACTGGATGCTACCATCTCCTCAAGCTATTGTCCTATTTCTCATGCCCCTTTTACAGATAAACTCTTGAAAAAACTTGTCTAGAATCACTTTCTCTCTCTTTTCTTACCCCTCTGTACTCTGGCTTCAGACTTTATTCACTCAAATAAAACTGCTCTCTCTCCAAAGTTGTCATTGACCTCTTAATTGCCAAATCTGTCAAGTTTTTAAAATGAATTTTTATCAAGTAACTTCTCTCCAGCATTCAACAATGTTGATTGCTTTTTTCCTCTGGATACTCTCTCCTCTATGGGTTTTTATAATCCTAATTTCTCTTGATTTTCCTCCTACTCCTCAGTTTGCTGAATCTTCATCCATACCGCATTTCCCTAACTATGGAGGTACCTCAAGGTTCTGACCCATGACCTTCTTCTCTTCCGGTGACACTGTCTCATTTGATGACCTTGATAATCGGCACTCATAGGTTTAATGATCATTTCTGCTGATGACTCCCACATCTAAATGTCTAGCCCTGCTCTCTCTTTCTCTCCTGAACTCTAATACCACAACACCAACTACCTACTGTACGTTTTGAACTGGATGTTTCATGGGCATCTCAAATTCTACTTGACCACAATAGAACTTATTCTCTTGTCCTCCATTCCCATCTCAATTTCTAAGTCCCCAGACTCACAACATTGGCATCATTCTCACTCACCCCACATATCCAATCAGTTGCCAAATCTGCCACCATGACATTTCTGCCATTTGTTCCCTTCTCTATACCCATATGGCTATCACCCTACTTCACGGTCTCATCATCTCTGACCTGGACTATTAGAACAGGTTGTCCTGCATCAAGTCTCCCCCTCCTCCAATCTGTCCTTTGCACAGTCACCAAAGTGATTTTTCCAAAGTACAAGTCTGACCACATATTCCTCTATTCAATAAACTCTAATGGCACCCTATTACCACTAGGAACAAACAATTCTTCTGTTTGACATTTAAAATTCTTCAAAACCTAGCCCCTTTCTACTTTTCTAGACCTCTTATACCTTATACTTTTTTTTTAAACAAGGAATGAAGGATATATTAAATACCACATTAATTCTGATGCTGTTTGATCAAAAGTGGGATTGTCTGGATTCAGATTTTGAATCTAACCTGTTTGACCATAAGACAAGCCATGTCCCATCCCTAGGCTTCTTTCCTTGTCTATAAAATAAGAGGACTGGATTAGATGGCTTCCCTTCCAACAGTAAGTCCATTGTGATGTTATGATCTTCCCCCATCCTTATTCTCCTACCTGCCACCCATACCATCTTTATGGAAAAATTTGTTTCAATGACTGACATAAGGTTGATCACAAATGAGCAAAACACCCGTTATCATTAGCTACTAGGTTTCTTTCTGCCTTCTGAAATCACTTTTAGGCATACCCTGGCTAACATGTTAACTGGTCTCCAGAAAACAAGCAAATTCAACTCAGAGTGAAAACAACAGGTGATCAGCCAAAGGGAATTACAGAAGTGTTTTGAAACTATACAGTGGGGTTCGATCATAATGTATATTATTAGTAATGCTATTTTTAAAATGATGTCAGCATGCACCGGCTGTGCTGACTTGTAGCAAATCACTTAACCTCTTATTGACCCCAAACAGCTCTCTAGAACTATAAATTGCAAAGCAAATGGTGATTTGAATTGGTAAAGAAAATTCCCTTACTGTGAATTCCTACCTCAAAATGAAATCATAGAATTTGGAACTCAAAACTGTAAAAACAATGTCTAGGGGCGGCTAGGTGGTGCAGTGAGTAAGAGCGCTGCCCCGGAGTTGGGATGACCTGGAATTGGTTCTGGCCTCAGAAAATGAGCACCCACGAGTAAATAATGACTGAGCGTGTAACCTTGAGCAAGTTACTTAACCCCAATTGCTTTAAAAAAAAAAATAATGTCTAAAACTTGTTTTAACATGTAGTTGGGGGAAAAATTATGTTTTCAAAAAATGAAATCAGAGGCCAGAACAAAAAATGTTACTAAACAGTGTTGATTGGGGTAATCTTGTATAGAATATGCTTATAAGACAGCTTTAGCCACCAGTGAACTCAGTAATAGGATCAAAGATTTAGATTGGAAAGGATCTTCGAGGCCATCAATTTCAGTCACCTCTTCTTTTAAAAAAATAGTATTTTTTTCTAATTACATGTAAAGACTATTTTTAACATTCATTTTAAAAATAAAATTTTGAATTCTAAATTTTCTATCTCCCTCTCTTCTCCCCTCCCTGAAATGGTGAACATTGATATAGGTTATATATGTGCAATTATATAAAACCATATTTCCATATTAGTCATGTTCTGAAAGAAGAAAGCAGTTTGCAAAATATTAAATAAATTACAGTCTGTAAAAGTAAAAGAAAACTACAAAAAAATAAAGAAAGTTTAAAAAGCATACTTTTGATCTGCATTCAGGCTCCATAGTTCTTTCTCTAGATGTGGGTAACATTTTCCATCACGAGTTTTTTTTTAATTGGTTTGGATCATTGTATTGCTGAGAAGAGCTAAGTCCATCATAGTTGATCATCACACAATATTCCAGCCCCCTCTTCTTACAGCTAAGGAAACTGAGGCACAGGGTTTAAGTGATTTATCATGGATCACACAACTATGTTGTCTATGGCAGGATCTGAACCCTACTCTTTCTGATTCCAAGTTTAGTGCTTTTGCCACTCTATATGCTGGTTACCTCATCTCACCCACAGGACCAGCACAGGAAGCCCCATATAAAACAGAAATTCCCAGCCCAGGACGAGCCTGTGCTTTCAAATTGTGCTTTCAAATTTGCTTAACTGGATTAGATTCAATTTAAATAGGGCTTAACCTCCCAACCACCCTTTCAGCCACTTATTAAGGATCACTACAGATGGCCTCAATTCAGTCACTTGTGTGCTTGTCCCCAAGCAGAGCCACAAACAGGGGATTTATTCTGTGTCTCTTTTGTTAGTAATCTGAAGTTCCTCCAACCCAAATCATTTCCCTTTTTAAAGCAGTCAAACAGCTGGATGTAAAAGCCAGCTGTTTAGTAAGGCGGGCAAGAAGCCCAAGAAAACTCCTATCAAAGAAAAGGGAGCAATGAACTAGGCAGCTCAAGTGGCTAACTATGAGGGATATTTAGAATATTATCCACCCAGCTGTCAAGGCCTAATCCAAATACGTCTTTGTTTATTGAGGCCATCCAGGAAATGCAGTCCCTCCCCCCGACCCCCAAAGACAACTGCAAAGAACATTCTCCACTGTGGATGGCTACACTGGGTGTCTCACTACTAGGCCAGTCTGGACAGGCAAAGTCTCCTGAACTCAAATTTGGGATCACTAGCTGCTTGACTTTCAAAAAATCACCCAACCCCTGAAGTCCATTTTCATCAAGCAAGAAGATAATTACAGTTATCCTCAAGATCTGGAAAATCCATGTGAAATTTTTTGCCCCTCTCTTTGTACCAGAGAAGTCTGAATCATTATGGTATTAAAAGCTAAAATATGTTGATATTATACATTGCTATACATATGTTTTAGGCATTTCTGAGTTCTAAGCTTTTTCTGTGTCATCTGCTAGCCTTTGTGTGACATCTGCAACTGCCACAAAACTCCCCCAAAATTCCCATTTAATTTCTAATGCTGACCCTTGAGATATATATATTTGCTTTTTTGGAGAGCAATTGGGGTTAAGTGACTTGCCCAAAGTCACACGGCTAGTAAGCATGTCAAGTGTCTGAGACCAGATTTGAATTCAGGTCCTCCTGACTGCAGGGCCAGTGCTCTATTCACTGTGCCACCTAGCTGCCCCAAGACCCTTGATATATTGAAACCTCAAAGGGGAAAATTGCTATTCGGAAGGGATAATTGTAAAGGTGAGCTGGGAAAAATGAAAGTCACCTCAGGCACATTCCTGAAAAGAAGGGATTATGGGGAAAGTCCACACAGACCTTTGCCACCAAGACTAGATGATCTAAGGTCTCTATCTGCTCAAAATTGTGTGATTTTATGAAAAAGAAAGCATAGACCCTGTCTTATGCTGTCTGACCTGACCTGATCCATATTCATGTTCTCTGAGCCAGGGTTTGCTGACTCTCTGAAAAACATACCTCTAAAGTTAATCTGAATTATTCACATTTTTGTCTATCATTTTCTTAAGCAGACAATCAATAAACAATAAACCAAACCCTGATTTGTAGCATTTGCCAATTTCTAAGGTGTAAATGCTCACATCCAAATAGTAGAATAGTACTTGACTCTCACACACCCCTGTACTGTTCTATCAAGAAGGTAAGATTTCTCTGCCTCTCAGCATAACCTCCTCCCACAACCAGTTCAAACCCATAGCTGGTTATCTTACTATCCAAAAAATATATACTTTCAGTCTTTACCTACCCTAAAACAAAAACACGGCTCCTGACCTCAAAGAATTAATATTTTAATATGGGAAACATAACTGGGTGTATACATGATATATATAGAATTGATGGAATGTTGTTGTTGTTGGTCCTTCCATTTTTTTCTTTTTTGCTTTTTGGAGGGTAATTGGGGTTAAGTGACTTGCCCAAGGTCACATGGGTCCTCCTGACTCCAGGGCTGGTGCTCTATTCACTGTGCCACCTAGCCGCCCCTGGTCTTTCCATTTTCAAAAAAGACCAAGGTCATCAAGATGCTAGGGTAAAATAGTTGATGATGGGTAGTGTCTTGACTCGTTCATGAACTGGATTTAAGTGAGGCAGAGCTGCACAAAGTTGTCAGCCTCATATCTTCCTGAGTCATCAAAGTCCAGTGTCAAGACACAAAGTCAGGATGACTGCCAATGACCCAGGATGCAGTGGATGGATGATGTTGGTGTCTTCCATGTCTCACTAGGTTCTAAGTGCCTGCTTCATATGCCTTCATGGCCATTGGAATAAATTGCTCTCGTCAGCTCATTCCACTAGGGAATGTCTTCAAATGCTTGAGGTGGACATCTCTTAAGTCACGGACAGATTTGAGGCTTATTGGTTTCCCTCAACCTGGTTTAGCCCAGCTACTGAGACAGGGTGTGGCCACTGTACTTGCTACAATTTCTTGGAGTCACAGGTGAGAGTTGGGTGAGAGGTAGATGGCAAACGTGGATGGACAGCCCTGAAAAGGGCTTGGCAAGCCTTCACACCAGAGATGCTCATCTGGCCTGAACACCCCATACTCCCTGATGGAAGGTAATCTCAAAAGGGAAGGTACTAGCACCCAACTGGGAAAAGCCTCCTTGAGAAGATGAGAATTGAGTTGAGAGGAAAGGGTGGGGAAGGGAACAAGTGTTTATATAGGACTCCAAGGCCAATATTATCTACTGTTCCACCTAACTCTAATGCTAAAAATACAAGACTAAGAGGGGTTTTGAATTTTTTTCTTATTTCCCCCCAGTTACATGTAAAAAAAAGTTTTAACATTCATTTAAAAAGTTTTTTGAGTTCCAAATTCTCTCCTTTCCTCCTTCCCCTTCCTTCCTCATTGAGAAAGAAAGCAATTTGGTGTAGATTATACATGGGCAGTCATGCAAAATAAATTTTCAAGTTAGGACTGAGAGTCAAGATTAGAGACATAATCCAGAAGCCATAAATGTATAGCTAGGTGGTTCTCAGCTAGAGGTGCCATTCACTATGAAATGGGAATATTTGCCATCAGTCATTCTATGGGCAGGGGTGGGGAACCTGAGGCCTCAAGGCCACATGTGGTGGCCTCTGAACTGAATTCAGAGGGCCACACTTGAGGACCTAGAGGGTGACATGTGGCCTTAAGGCCACAGATTCCCCATCCCTGGCTCAGGATTTGGTCTTTACTAAAGGGGGAAGATGAAGTCTCAGATTTTATTTTCCAAATTCATTTACTCCTTCCAGTGGGGTGTTATATGTTTTATTATGCATTCTAGAATTTGTATATTTGTGATTATACCTTTTGAAGTAAAGCATTTCTGTAAATGCTAATCAGATTGTTGGTAGCTAAATGGAATGAGGGTAAAAGGGACAACAATTGAGGGATCACCAACAATGGGGGCTGTGTCCATTTGCAGAGGGTCTAGACACTTCTCAATCCCATAAAAGGTACTAGAGAACTTACCTGATCTTCAGGCAGTGAGGGCCCAGAAAATATACTTTTAAAGTTAATATGGATTATTAACATTTTTTCCACCACCTTCTTAAGTCTAAAATAATCAATGAAACAATAAATCAAGCACTGATTTGTAGTATTTGCTGATTTCTGCAGTGTAAATGCTCACCCTTGACTCTGGGGCCTCTCCTTCCCAGTGATTAAGGAAGGTGGAGAGTGAACACTGGAGAACCCCTCCCAAATCCTCCACAATTTAAAGAGGGTGCCCAGAGAATTTAACTTGTGATTTTCTCCCTTAATACTTTTTTGGACTTCAAGATCTCCAAAAAGTTATCATTCTGCAAGATGAAATCAGATCTAAAATTCTCACATCCTCAGATCATTTCCCAACCTGGTTACCTTGTCCACCCCTAAACCCACAGCAGGGTAACCTTCTCCACCCTATCCCTCACTTTTCACCTTCTTTTTGTCTGTTTCCTTCCTCTATTAGATTGTAAGTTCTTTGAGGACAGGGATATTTATGTATTCCTTTGTATCTCTGGTGTTTAGCATAGTACTTGGCACATAATAGACATTTAATAAATGTTTATTATTGACTATTGACTAGAGATTTAATTGGCTCTGAGGACTAAAGCTAAAACCACTGGGTACTAAAGCCATCTTTCAGGCTTTTACCCAGAGGACCATAGGCCAACACAAAGGTCAGGGAAACTTTGCCTAAATGAATCAACACTGTATTCTTGCTTTTCTCTATGCTTGAGCAAAGTAAACTTCCTTTTATTAGCTATTAGTTGGTCTAAATGTGTGTCATTTAGATCCTATCCTGAACCTGAACCACCAGTTTAGACTGAGTCAGGCATAGCCTACAATAATAAGTAACAGGGGTTACAGAGCTGGCCAACTGGGAGTCCTGTCCAGAAAGTTGATTCGAGAAGGAAAGAACTCTATATAGCCAGGAAGGTCTTGAGAGCCAGCTGTTGGCAGACCAGTGACTCCAAAAGTGAAGAAAGAGAAAAGGCCTCTAAATCCTTTCTGCAATTTGCAGTTTGTAGTTTCTAACACTTCTGAGATTTATCTGAAATGTAAGGACCCTGCTACATAGGTACAATCCTCTTTAGCTTAGAAAGGAGGCAGGCTTTAAATCACTTTGAGAAAAGGAATTGCCTCAGGGAAAGACAAGTAAACTATTTTTTGAGAAAAAGAAAAGGCAGAATTTCATTTTCTAGGAAGAGTTTGATTTGCCAGACCTCTGTGAGCTTCTCAGATGATTTGGCAGAATTGTCTAGTGAATTAGAAGCAAAAATCACCCAAAAGAAATTAGAATAAAATGTGTATTTGCAAATTATTAATGAAAAAACCAAATGGCAAACGTTTTAGATGGCCATAAGGAAGAAACTGCCAAGCTGTTTTCACTTCAGATCGCCTAAAGGCTAAGTATGGGGGTGAATCTGAGATGGAGGAGGAAATTGGTGCTTAGTTTGCAAAAGAAAGTTTCAATGGAGAAAAAGTTCTGAAAACACAATCTGAAATAAGATTTGAAAAAGGCAGAAAAGTACGAGGAATTAACAGTATTAGAAAGCAAGGAGAAAGCAAAATATTAAATCAATATAAAGCAGAATGCAATTCTGTGATTTGCAATAATTAGCCTGATTTAATCAGTCAGTAACTGGAAAAAAAAGAAATGTCTTTAAGCCCATTTTCCCTGACTACACAGACTTGAAGGTCGAAAATAATAAATACATAAAGATGTTCTTGAAAGTAGCACATTTTTTAAAAATGTGATTCTGCACATGGTGGTATTAACTCTTCTAGAACTCAGGTAAGTGGCTTCAATTTCTGCTACACCAACAATAAGAAAACAGAATTAATGACTTGTCACTCAAATAGGGACTAATATAAGGTCTTCGAATTTTTGCCAGCTATTATAATAATGTCAGCATGGTCCAAGTTAAAAAAAAAGGCTCAAAAAGAAAAGCCCAGGAATGGCAGGAACTTGGAAATGAATTTTTTAAAGATAACAGTAGAACTTTGTTATTAATGAAAATTGATTCATAATTTTAAAATAAAATATTGGCAAAAAGACTATAGCAATTTTTACCGCAAAAAATTTACTGCATTAAACTTTTATTTATACCAGAGGTATAAAAATGGTTCAGCACTGGGAAAATAATTGATATAATTAACCACATTAAAAATATTCCAAATCACACAGTTATATGGATACAGGAAAAAAAAGCCTTTGATGAAATACAATATGCATTTATGCTAAAATCTTTACAAATATAATATGGTGAAAAAAATTCATCTAAAAGTGAAAGCTAGCCTTATATATAATGGGAAAACACTTGAAGCTTTAACAATAAAAGAATAAAGCAACTTTGCTCCATTTCCCCACTGTTATTTGACCTAGTTCTTGAAATGTTAGGAATAGCAGTAAGCAAAACGACAAAATTAAAAGGATAAAGATAGGGGGGAAAAGGCAATTGTATAATTTGAGAGATAGAAGGAACCTTAGTGGTCATATAGTTCAATATACACATAAAAAGAATGTCCAGTATAATGTACTATTTCCAAATAGATAAGTAGTTAAATAACATGAATAAGCATTTGTCCTTATCAGAAGAATCACAAATTATTTTTTAAATTCTGAACTTAACAGTCAGTAAATAAAATGACCAGTGGAAATGAAATTTTAAGAAAGTTTTGGGTTTTGTTTTTTGTTTTGTTTTGTTTTTTCCAAATGCTTTATTAACTTCTGGTTTACATCATTCATTTCCACCAGATTTTGAGTTACAATTTTTTCCCCGTTTTTCCTCTACCCACCACCCCAGAACAGCAGTCCCACAGGATATCCCCTCATCCAAGCTGCTCTCTCCCATATCTTCTCCCATACCTCCTTCAACTTTTCCATTAGGGCAAGGTAAATCTCTGTGTCCCAATGCCTGCACATCTTATCTCCCAGTTACATGCAAAATAGTATTAATAATAGTATTTATATATATTTGAAACATTTAATTTTAAAACTTCAAATCCCAGATCCATTCTCTTTGTCCCTTGTTACCCACTCCCGCTGGGAAGATAAGCAATTCAGTATATGTTGTACATGTCTAGCTATGAGAAATATTACCATAATAGATATATTGTAAAAGACTGACTATATTTCCCTCCCACCCATCCCACCCCCCACCTGGTCCATTCCCTATTTTGATCCTGTCCCTCGTCAAAAGTGGGTGCCTCCAACCTCCCCTCCCCCATCATCCCCCTTCTCATCCCCCTCCCCCCAACTCTCCTGCAGGGTGAGATATCCCATTTAGTATGTATGTCATTCTCTCCCTGAGCCAAACTCAATGAGAATATGGTTTTGCCTTTTTGCCTTCCTGTTCTTCCCCTCCCCTGCAGCCACTACCCCTTGTTTCTTCTACATGAGATAGTTTACCCTACCCTGTCTCTCCCCATCTCCTCTTGTCACTTTCCTCTCTCACCTCTTAACCTCACTCCCTAAGTATCATCCCTTCCCAACAAATTCAACCTGTGCCCTCTATCCATGCATACTTGTAAACATATATACACACATTCACATATGTATTCATATGCCCGTACACCCTTCTTCAATTATTTTCATACTGAGAAAGATTTCATCAGTCACAGTTATTGTTTTTCCATGTAGAAATGTAAATAGTTCAACTTTGATAAGTTCCTTTTGATTTCTTTTCCCTGTTTACCTTCTCAAGTATCTCTTGCTTCTTGTGTCTGAATGTCAAATTTTCTATTCAATTCTGTTTTTTTCCTCAAGAATGCTTGAAAGTCCTCTATTTCACTGAATGACCATATTTTCCCCTGAAACAAGATACTCAGTATTGCTGGGTAGGTCATTCTTGGTTTTAATCCCAGGTCCTTTGCCCTCCGGAATATCATATTCCATGCCCTTTGATCCCTCAGTGTAGAAGCTGCCAGGTTTGGGTTTTTTTTTAAAGATCTCATTGACATAAGGGGAGAAGAGCAAAACACACTGCCAACCAGTGCCTACAGAACTGCAAATGCCACTTGGAGGAATGCTTGTCTTCCTTCCCATAGAATTGGAAACTCATTTTGGTATTTCTGATGATTTTCAAGCTTACTTCACAGAGAATGGTATTCTTGTGACTTTGGAAAAGTGGTTGGAGTTAGGTAACAAACTTTAGAACCAATTTAAAATTTGAATTTATAGAACATTTAATAAATTATTTAGTGGTAGTTTTTGTTGTTGAATCATTTTAGTCGTGTTTGAATTTTTGTGACCCCATTTGGGGTCTTCTTAGCAAAGATACCTGAATACTTTGACATTTCCTCCTCTAGTCAATTTTACAGATGAGGAAATTGGGGCAAACAGGATTAAGTGACGTGCCCAGGTCACACAACTATTAAGTGTCTGAGGCTACATTTAAACTCAGGAAGAGGAGTCTTCCTGATTCCAAGCCCAGTTATACCTACTGATTCCCCAATTCTATCAACTGGTCCACTGACCTGCCCTTTTAGGGACAATAATCATTCAAAATCAGTTAATCTGTGCTTTACTTAGTAATTGCTTAGTAAATGCCATATCTTTGTATCGAAGAAACTAAAAGTGGTAACTAAATCTAAGCTGATTCTGAATGCTAGAGAAGAGGACACCAAAATTTTCCAATTGTAATTTGGAAAGGCATTCAATTAGACAAGTATTATTTTTGCAATACGTTTTGTTTCACATGTAATGTTTTAAGTTTGCAGTATTGTGTTTTTTTTTATTTCAGTGCTGTGGTTATAAGTTTCTTGCATTATAATTTTGGAAAACTCTGAACAGAAGTACAGTAATTTGGGGAAACGTTATCTGATGTAACGCATGTAAGGTAAGTTATATCCTTATTGATCTGAATCCTGTAGTTGATTTATGCTATTACAATTGTAGGGAAAATTATCTTGAAGGTACACTCAATATTGTTCCTTTCACTATAAAAGTATTCCAAGGTGTATCATCTGTCAAAGAGTTAATTTGGGGTTAGTAAACAGTACAGCAGATATCTGGAAGGTGGAAGTGCTATCAGAAAACATAGTTTGAAAGCAGTCAGGCTCACAAGGACTGAGAACATTTTGTAAGTAATCAGAACATGAAGTAGACTCTACTCTCTTTAATAAATTTGGTGAGTATTCCTTTGAAAACTAAAACCATACAATCATAGTCTATTCAGATCACCATCTTTAAGACTGTTAAACTTGCTCTTGACGGTCTGGTTTCACTCTCCGTTATTTCTGACTGCAGACTCCTTCTCACTGATGTGAGAGGTTCCAGTATATGAAGTTTTGGAAGGCTTTGCCTAAATGACTGTAAAACATGTTTGAAAGAGACTGGTAGGGGCAGCTAGGTGGATAGAGCACCAGTCCTACAGTCAGGGAGGACCTGAATTCAAATGCAGTCCCAGACACTTACTAGCTGTGTGACCCTAAGCAATTTACTTAACCTCGAATACCTAAAAAAATAATTTTTTTTAGAAGGAAGAAAGAGAGTGGTTCAGGAAGCTAAACTGTGCAGGCCATGAACAAACTTTGTCATCTTTGTTTCTGTAGATTCATGAAGCTAAGCCCAAGCAGGGGTTTTTCAACAGTACTATCCAAAGCCAGAACAGCCAGGAAATTTAGAAAAAGATACAGACAGGCTCTGCAGCCAAGATTTAACCTTTCAAAGAGAACAATGACAACTTTAACTTCTCCCACAAATTTTATTAGCTAGTGGAGATTTTATTCTTCTACTAAACTAGCACCTCACTCCCTAAGTATCATCCTTTCACATTCACATCTTTCTAACTTTAATCCCATGGTGTTTTTGTTTTGTTTTTTGCTTTTTGGAGGTCAATTGGGATTAAGTGATTTGCCCAAATTCACACAGCTAGTAAGTGTGTCAAATGTCTTAGGCTGGATTTGAAGTTAGGTCCTCCTGACTTCAGGGCCAGTGCTTTATTCACTGGGCCACCTAGCTGCCCCTAATCCTATGTTTGACATAATGCAAGTGAACAAAGGGGGAGACAATTTTATGTTAATTGATTCTTGCTTCAGTCCAAAAAAAACTGGCTGAAATTTTTCTTTAATAACCCAACAATATTACTTTATCTGTCTTATCATCAAGAGACAATAATGTTGGAAAAACCAAAAGCAATGCAAAGAGAGCAGCATACATGATAGGTCCTTTTCTTTTGTTAATATACAAGTTTATTATATTAAAAAAAAAAACTAAATGCTATAATGGTGAATGCATCTTTGTTGGACTATATATGTTTTAAAGATGAATTGAAGTTTACCTTACTGCTGAAAAAGACTCCAAAGCAGTCACAAAGGGAACTGCTAAAAGACTTATAACCAGATTTACTATTAACACTACACACTGCTACAAGAGAGGATCTTCAACACCAAGCTCTTGTATACCACTGTAAATACCACTGCTGCCATGGAGTTCAAGGCAAAAGGACAAGGTGATGTACTAATTATTTTCTCTTCTACTCCAAAGAAGAGGGTTCATCACTTTAGAGCATGTACTTCTTTTTTAAAATATATTTAAAATTCTATTTTCCCCATTCATATGTAAAAATAATTTTTGGCATTTGCTTCTTAAAACTTTGCGTTCCAAATTCTCTCCCTCCCTGCTTCTCTCTTATCCCCATTGAGAAGGCAATTTGACATAGGTTACACATGTGCAGTCATGCAAAACATATTTCCATATTAATGATAGAGCATGTACCTTTTGTTAGCATGTCTACTATCTCAAGGACAAAAAGATCATACATTAATTCCCAGTGAACGACTTTCTGGAAGGAGCTGTGAAAAGTATAGCTGAGAAGTTGGGATGTATAAATTCTATTTTGGAACATCCAGATGTATGTACAATTTTGTCACTCACTTCATACCTTGGTGACCACAAATATATTCTTTAAGAAGGCATTTTAAGTGTGTATACTAGCATACAAAATTTCTGTCATATACAAATTCACAAATCCTTGCCACTGATGACCATACGATGATATTGCTGCATTTTCTAAGGTAACAGGGTTTAGCTATGGTTCCTGGTATTGGTGATCTGGACAAGATGGGATCATATTTAAATTTAAAATTGGAAAAGAAGGTAGATTGTTGGGAATTTTTTTAAGTCACCATTTCTGTGGTTCCCCAATAGCTTCACAGCTCTGAAGAGGACAGCTTTCTGATAACAACATAAGAGACTTGTCTTTTTTTTACTGCATGTATATGTTATCTTTTATAAATAGCCCTCAAAATTCTAACCAATTGTTAGGAGTGTATGTGTTTAAGCTTGTTTTTCCAGTAGTTACGGTGGATTCATGTTGATCCCTTTACGTCTTGTCACATTGCCTTCCTTGATTTATTGAAAAAAACACTCTTTTATTTTGATGAGATAATTACACTTCTAGTTCCCCCAAAGCACCTGAATATTCATCATGTCTAGTTTCAAGCTCAGCTGATGTAATTCTAAAATCCCCCCTTTCTTCTCTTTTCTTTCTGGGTTCAGACCTGGGCTTCTCTCTGAGAGCAGTCCCACCTTAGCTTATAGAGAGTAAACAAATTCTTATCTTTGGCTTATAATAAGATAAATTGCATTTGTCCTAGAAGCATGAATCTTTTCTGGTGTTCATGTCATTCTACTACCTTAAAGAGATGAGATTAGCACCTGAGTGTATTTATTGCCTAGGAAAAGTAAGCAAGATTAAATTGGCCACCTGTGTGATAAAGCCAACACTGAAGTTTCAGTCTGGAACGTACATGAGGAATTAAAAAGAGATCACTGGCTGATTATGATTGGAAAAAACACTGTCAGGATGGCTAGGAGGTGCAGTAAATAGAGCACCAGCCCTGGAGTCAGGAGGACTTGAGTTCAAATCCAGTCTCAAATACTTAACACTTACTAGCCATGTGACCTTGGGCAAGTCACTTAACCCCAACTGCCCTCCAAACCCCACCGTTATCAAAAAAGAAAAAGAAAAAACACCATTCTATTGCCACAGAGGAGGCTGGGAGGGCTCCACATTATTTCTGCCTCTCTGTCTCAGACCTCTTCCCACTCTAGTCAATCCTTCACTCAGCTACCAAGAGCCTTTCCTTGAAACACCCCCTTCAGTAAACTCCAGTAGCTCCCTATTACCTCTATGGTCAAATATAAAATCCTCTGGTTGGCATTCAATGCCCTTCTTAGCCTGTCTTCCACATACCTTTCCAACATTCTTACACCTCACTTCCCTCCACGTACTCTATGACACTGGTCTCCTTGCTGTTCTTGTTTAAGACTCCCTACTGTATACTCATTGGCTGTCCCCCATGCCTGGAATAATCTCCTTCCTCCTCATCTCTGCCTCCTGAGTTCCTTCAGGTCTCAGCTAAAATCTCACTTTCTATAAAAAGCTTTTCCCAGTCCCCTTTAATACTGGTGCCTTCCCTCTGAGATTATCTCCAAATTATCCTGTAAATATCTTGTTTGAACATAGTTGTTTGCATGTTTTCTCCCCTGTTAAAATATAAACTTTTTTTTTACTTTTTTTGGGAGGGCAATTGGGGTTAAGTGACTTGCCCAAGGTCACAGGGCTAGTAAGTGTTAAGTGTCTGAGGCCAGATTTGAACTCAGGTCCTCCTGACTCCAGGGCCAGTGCTCTATTCACTATGCCACCCAGCTGCCCCAAATTATAAGCTCCTTGAGGGCAGTAAACATTTTTTTGTTTTCTTTGTATCCTCACACTTAAAATAATTCCCGACATATAGTAGGTACTTAACCAGTGCTTGTTGACTTATGCTACGAAATGGTCAAGAGAACTTTCCTTTGCATTAATAAGTAAGATTGTCCAAGAAGCTGGTATTCACCAATGCCAGAGAGCATCATGCTCTGAGGTCCAGAATTTTTTTGAATCACCAACCATGGACCATACATGACAGCTTCACTCATGAACACTGTCCTGACAGTTTTAAAACATCAGGAATTCCTTCTGAGCTATGGCGGTGGAGTTATGCTTGGAGGTTCTCAGGTTGGAAGTACAGTTACTTGCCATGTGCCTTCCATACATAAGGATCCACTGAAGGAGTCTGGGAAGGATGTATGTATTCAGGGACCTTGGGAAGGTCGTATGTAGAACTGAACTCTATCCTGATATGAGAAATAACAAGCCCCTGAAAAGCCTAATCTATTTATTAGTGCTCCTGGAATAATGCCAGATATTTGGTATAGAATAGAGAATTAGTGGACTTCTTTTGGACCTTTACAACCATTAAGTTGCATTGCATACAAAAATATGAGATGAGGTTGTAGTTGCAGTATATGAAAAGATTTGTTGAGGGGAACAGAGAATTGAAAATCCTCTCCAGATCAGAGATAAAAATAGAACACTGGTCCTCAAGTCAGGAAGACCTAAGTTCAAATTTGGCCTCTGACACTTATTATCTGTGTGACCCTGGGCAAGTCACTTAATCTCTGCCTGCCTCAGTTTCCTCATCTGTAAAATGCGTATAATAATAACAATGTGGGCAGCTAGGTGACACAATGGATAGAGCTCCCAGGTCCTGGACTCAGGAAGACTCATCTTCCTGAGTTCAAATCTGGTCTCAGACACTTACTAGCTGTGTGACCCTGAGCAAGTCACTTAACCCTGTTTGCCTCAGTCTCCTCATCTGTAAAACGAACTGGAGAAGGAAATGTCAAACTAATCCAGTATCTTTGCCAAGAAAACCCCAAATGGGATTACAAAGAGTCAGACTGAAACACAACGAATAGCATTTTACCTCCCTGAGTTGTTCAAAAGATAAAACCAGATCTTGACTGAGTCACCCAGGGATAGTTAGGTCAGGAGGTTAAGGGGTTAGAGATTCAAGTATATCTTAAACACTACTATATTACTATATATTATATACTACTATATTACTTGCTATATTCCTCTACTCTATGTTACTTGGCATATTGTTATGGCATCTAGTATAGTTTTTGTCCTTTCATTGTCTTGCTGCATCTGATGTATTAAAATATTTATTTATTTGTTTGTTTATTTGTTTATTTATTTGTTTGTTTGTTTGTTTGCTTTTTGGAGGGCACTTGGGGTTAAGTGACTTGCCCAAGGTCACACTGCTAGTTTTTGTGTTAAGTGTCCAAGGCTGTATTTGAGCTCAGGTCCTCCTGACTCCAGGGCCCATGCTCCATTCACTGTGCCACCTAGCCACCCCTGATGTATTAAAATAAGATGCAGAGAACACCATAATCTGGATTGAGTTGATTAATGTATTTTGCTTCTGATTAGTAGGTGTAAAAATGAGATCCTCAAATTAACAGAGATTGTGCTTCAAATGATTGTGCTCAGTACAAAATAGGAGAAACATGGAAGCATATTAAAAACTATTTTAGTTCAACTGAAAATATTAAGAAATAAATATTTCTCTAAGTTAAATTTTTTTCCCCAGGTGGCTAGGTGGTGAAGTGAGTAGAGTGCTGGCCCTGGCGTCAGAAGGGACCTGAGTTCGGATCCGGCCTTGGACACTTAACGCACACACAAACAAAAACCTAGCCTTGTGACCTTGGGCAAGTTACTTAACCCCAACTGCCCTCCAAAAAGAAAAAAAAAAATCCCTTTGGGAAAATTTATAAAAGGTGAACCTAAGGGACTGGGAAAATGGAATAAGACTGGTAACCAAAGTTAGAGCCAGAGAAACCTTTAGTCTAGTTTAAGTCATTGTCCTTGTATCCCCAGAAGGATTAAGGGTTATGACCCACCTGAGGACAGTATCCTCTTTATCCTCTCTTAAGGGATTGGAGTATTGATCAAGAAGAGGAAGTCACTTTGATTACTTAGAGGAATCATCAGAGAAGGGACAAAGAAGTCTTAGAATATTAAGTGATGATTATTTCATTAGATGAGGCAGGGAGAATTTTAACTACAAACTGTATTTTCTCATATAATTTCCTTTCCCTTATTCAAGATTCCTACAAATGTTTTCTCAAGTTGTCTTGGGAGAAAGAGAGATGTAGAGGGGGCATGACTAAATTCAGTATGATGTAATTTCTTCTCTAAGCTAGAAATACTTGGATTTAGAATGATGTTAGATTAATAAAAATTGTTTCTGGCAAACTTGTGCCTAAAATGCAGAGTAAAGTATTAACCTTGAGTCTGTGGCATGTCAGAATGGGCTGAAGAAGCTACTGGCATTTGACTTAGAGAAGAGGTTTGGTGGGGAAGAAGGGGAAAGGCAGAAGACGATGGTACCTGATACCCGTCTTCAAGTAGGAAATGATGGTAGATTTTGTTTCACTTGGTCCCAGAAGGCAGAAGGTGAAACAATGGGTAGAGGCTACAGAGAGGCAGAGTTAGGATTTATATAAGAAAAAGCTTTTAAGCTTTCTAACAATAAAGCTGTCCTACACTTTCTAATAATTAAGTGCAATGACAGGTAGTGAAATGTTCTTCAAAAGCAAAGGCTCAACCATCACTTGTTAGGCCTAGAATATTAAGTGATGATTGTAGAGAGGATTCTGTTCATATCTGGATGGGATAGACTATGTAGCCTCTGGTCCTTTCCAATTCTGAGACTCTGTAACAGCTGGGGGAGATTGGAAATGCAAACCTCTCCCCCCAACCCCCCAGGAAAGACAATACAAACTGATCCATCCTAGGACTGGACCTGTGTTCTTTTATGCATCTTCAATAGGTTCTGACCACTTAAGCCAATGATCCAAAACCCTGACCAAGATCATATTATAGAAGTACAAAGAAACAAAGTCTCCTATATGTACTTAGGCTAGAAGAACAAATTTCTTTAAAAGCCTAAATAAATTGATGTATACTATCTAATTTATCTCTCCAATGTTTGCATCTAAGAAGAAAACAATATCAAGAGAGCAGAAAATTCTTGATAAAACGATTTAGATAACAGTGTATTTTTAAGGAAGAAAATGTCGTGACATTATGAGAGGCCCGATTTGGCAGAAACTAGTGACAAGCACTCATTTTTTCTTCATGTTCTTCCAAAGAATGGCTTTCAGCAAAGTGTCCTATAAAGTGAATTTCTGTTAAATAAATTGTATTTTACTGATTCCTATCCACAAAATTGAGCAAGTATGTGCCTGGAGAGGGGATTATTCCTTGGGTGCACATTTAAGAATAGAATAAGCCTCTTAAAATTAATACTTAAAGGGAAAAAAACTGATAAAACTTTAACAATGTTAGATAAATGTTAAAAATTAGTGTATTTTTGTAGCTAATACAGAAATTTGTTTTGCACAACTTCATATGTATAGTATGTATCATATTTCTTGCCTTCTCAATGTGTGGGGGACGGAGTGGAGGGAAGGAGAAAATTTGGAACCGAAAATAAAAATAAAATTTTAAAGTTAATGTATTTTACAAATATTAGTAAGAACTTCCATATTCTAATTAAGCTACATTTATTTTTTGCTTTTGGTGGGCAATTGGGGTTAACTTGCCCAAGGTCACACGGCTAGGTTTTTGTCTGTGTGTGCGTTAAGTGTCTGAGGCCGGATCCGAACTCAGGTCTTTCTGATTCCAGGGCCGACACTCTATTCACTGCACCACCTAGCCGCTCCTGATTAAGCTACACTTAAAAAAAATTCTCAGAATGAAAACTTAGTACAATACCAGCAACTGTGCTTCACAAACTGAAAATTACAGAGACAGCCCATCATAAAGCTTTGGTGATTACACTGTGTCATTTATTTTATTTTAATCAACCTTCAATTTCCTTGACATTTCTAAGTCTAGATGAAGGTACCTATTTATTCCTCCCCCTTCCCCCCACAGTGATAAAGAGTGAATCATTCCTTAAATCAATTAGCTGCTTTTAAAACATTAATAGAGGGGTGGCTAGGTGGTACAGTGAATAGAGTAGGGGCCCTGGAGTCAGGAAGACCTGACTCCAAATTCAGCCTCAGACACTTAACACAAAAACTAGCCTGTGACCTTGGGCAAGTCATTTAACCCTTTGTTAACCAAAAGGTGTTCCTTTACAACCCTCCAGGTCTCAATTTCCTTCTCTATAAATGAAAAATAGACAACTTTTGAGCTCCCATCAACTCTAAATATACCATCACAGCAGCTAAAATTTTGCTCCTAACCCTGGAACAAAGTAGGAAATTACTGAATTGTTAGAAAGTGGTAGGCAAGCAGGCCTCCCAGGCTAAGAAACTTAAAGAGCTACCACACTCACAGAGGACTAGTGGGGAGGCAGAGCCTTAAATCAACCTTTGGCTTAACAATGAATTCTCTTAAATGAATTTCTGTATGTTTCCAAATGGAAGACATACTGGAGTATAAAGATTTACTTAACAGGACAAATACTTTTAACTTTAGTGGGACTCAGTGGCCTAAAGCATGTGAAAAACAAAGACAGTTTTCCTTTCTAGATAGTATTTCCAAACTAAACAGTAAAACCTTTAACTGTAGGATGGAATGGGGAGGAGGAGGAGGAGGAGAATCAAACAAAAGTAAAACAAAATAACTGATGAATATAAAAAATATATATAATACTGCTGTTCATATTTTCTAAATTCCAGTACTGCTACTGTGTGTGACCTTGGGCAAGTTACTTTCTAATCTCAGTTTCCTTGCTTGAAAAAGCAGGGAGGAGGGGTGTCCCAGATAATCTTTATGGTCTCTTCCCTCTCTAAGTCCTAGAACCCTGTGGAAATATGCAAACAGTCTAGTTACTCAGGAAATTTATAACAGAAGTAAACAAATCATCACATCCAACTTACATGTGAGAAGGAAGCAAGAAGTTGCAATTCTAATAATTACAAGGAAACAATCTATTTAGAACTCACAAATAATATGTGGCCTAAATGTGAATGTAATTTCTAGAAAGGACAAGGCACCTTGAGTGCAACCTGAAAGAGAATGTCAGAACATTAAAGATTATTAAATAATGATAGATGTAGCTTACCCAAAGGTATTGACTAAAGGGTCTTCTCAAAAGGAAGAAGAGAAAACCCCACTTCTAGAGTGGTTGTGTCCTTGAACCCCACATAGGTTCTAGTGAGACTGGCATACAAGCTAATTTTAAAGCTAAAAGGTCACATTCTAAAGACTATAACCACAAGTATGTTAATGTCAAATTATTTTCTTATATTTAGACAACAAAGCACAAACAAAATTGATTATTCTCCATCTGGGAAAACTTTGGTCTACTACGAAGGAGTCACTTCATTTCCTGTATCTCTAAATAGGTTTACACATCTGAACTCAGCTGAAATGCTCTCTTTCTCTCTTTGAAATGGAGCAAAACAGTGTTCCTATAATGAGGCTTGGCTTCTTGCCTTTAATTATCATCTTTCCCAATGTTCTTCTGATAACATTGCAGTTATCATGATTACTGGGATTTTTTTTTAGCCATCTGAACAATCTAAAAGGAAAAAAAAATCTGGCCAGAATCATCTTCTCTGTCCATTCTATACTATAATTCAGAAAATGAATACATTCTAAGAGAATCAAGCTTAATTTTATAAAGATAATATTGTGCTATTGTTGCTAAAAAGTCTCTTCCAATAAGGTTAATGTTCTATATACAATATCATTATCTTACTAAATCTCCCAGCATCCCTATGCAGTAAGGAAGCTCCAAGCACATTATCTCTATTGAGAGGATTGGGTGATGACGTTCATTACAGGAAGATTAAACAACTTGGCCAATGTCATACATAAAGCTGGAGATGAAATAGGCTCTCAGCTATTCTGACTGCTCTTGAGTAGAGCTCTGGACCCAGACATTTCTTTTCTAAAATCTTGCACAAGGTAAATTGCCAAAATATAAACAAGGGAAAAGGTGAGATAAATGAATATATAAAGAATTCACCTACAACATAGATCTATATGATCCAATGATATTTTCTTCATACCTCTTCCTCCTCCTCCTCCTCCTCCTCCTCTTCCCCAGAAGCAAAATGCCAAGAAGAATCTTGATGCCCCCAAATTCAGTGAAATTAGGTATGTGTACTAAGACAATGCGTAACTTGTAGGATAACTTAGCATGGAAAAGACAACATCCAACAAATGACTAATCTCTTTCACTTTTAAATTTGGTTTGTTGTCAGGAAATGTCCTAAATCTGTTGTTAGTATTCTGAATATCCACTATATTCTGTCCCCAAATGGAGACCATAATACTTACCAAATAATTATTACAGAAGAATGTGAAAATTAATGATGAGGTAATGTCTGTGAAGTGCTCAAATCATTTTAGAGAGTTGTGGTAAAAGGTACTGTTTTAATTAGTATTTTAAAATATTCTATCCAGGTCTCATCTTCTTTCTTTTCTCTGCAGAATTATTTCATATCCAAAATCATACTAGCTTGCCTATTAAATAAATTCACATTACCAAGAGCATGCAAAATAAGCAAGGAATGCCATTCTACTTACATGTGGATGATTATGCCTACCATTAGTCAAATGAAGATGCAATTTATTAAGTGGCAGTTGCTGATGACTTGGAAGCACAGGTTAAAACATGAAAAAGAGGAGACCAAATTCAGAAGGTAGTCTTTACTAGCATTATACACTGCAGCCCAGTTTGAAAGATTGGGACAGAATCCAATAAGCATTTCCAAATGAAATGACTTCAGTGGCAGCCACATCCTAAGCCAGTTAACATTTTTAGTCCTAAAGTCATGCACAAGGAAGAAAGGAGTAAGAATAGCTACTGGGGTCCTATTACTAATGTGCTGTAAAAAATAATTTTAAAAGTTCAAGGGGAAAAAATCAATTGTTTCCTTCCACAAAGCTTTTATTTCTATAAGTATACCTGCAAAAAGAGACTAAAGGCTTATCTTCATTTTGAGAACATTACCAATGTAATATATACAAGGTTTACTATGCCCTAGTCTTACCTCAATGTCTTCCTATTTTTTGCCTACAGAAGAATTTTACATAGTTTTAAATTATGTACCTGAGATGACGTTATCACTTCTATAGATTAACCAGTTGTTGCCATGCAAAACCCTCCATTATTTGTCTATACCTTCCCTGTTCAAACATATCTCCCCAAACTACCCAAGGCATAGCTTCTACCCCAGCCAAACCAGTCCCTATATCATTCTACACACATGCCATGCCCATTCTCACAACTGTACCTAGATACCTGCAAACTCACCTTTGGGTATACCCTTCCCATCTTCTTTCTGCCTATCAAAAATCTATTCAAGACGGATCTGATTTAAAATGTCAGGGAAGAGGGACTGAATGGAATTAGTCTTCTCATATAAACTTAGCCAAATTTCCCTTTCTCCAACAAACACAAATACCAAAAAATACTTAAAATAGAAAACAAAAATGAGCAAAGAAAAGCACCAATGCAATTTGAAAATACTAGAGCACAACATTTAAACAATATGAAAATATTATAGAGAAAGACTAATGAATAGTTAACATGGCATTGTCCATGAAATATCAAGAAATCTACAGAAAAATTCATATTAGATGAATTCCTTGTGATGAATATAGCAGAGAATGTGGACAATAGTTTAAACATAGTGAAAAGGCATGGATGAGTTATGATTTGCAAAACTAGAGAGAATACTCTCATTGATGAAATCACATCAGAGTATAAAAATTAAAGCAAATTAATCAGGCAAGTACTGGAAGAAATGGAGCTGGCAAAAAGAAACCATGCAAGGCACTTCCAAAACAATCCTCAGATAGATAAATGACACATTCAAATAAAAATAAAAAATTTGGAAGGCCAAAAACATCACAAAGCCAAATAACAGAACTTAAGGAAAGCAGAAAAATCACCCAAGGTTAGGTGAGAATTAAAAGAAGGGAATAAAGAATAGGAAAATAAGAAATAAAATGATAGTTTAGTGACTTTAGTAGAAAATTTAAAGAATTTCAAAGAAAACAGAATTGCAAATCATGCAGAATATCTGTAAAAACAAGCAAAAAAAATCACTAGATATTCAAATTACTAGAACAAAAGAACAGACTTAAATTATAGATCACTATACAGAAAACTCAGCACTACTGATATTGCCAGATATTTAGCAAAAAAAACAACAACAAAAATTTAAGCACCATGTTTAAGGAAATTGACAAATTTCCTCAAATTAGTTAAAACTGGTACAAGTCAAAGTAATCTACAGTGCACTGACAAGAAAGAACTCAAGATTTCCTATGCCTAGGCACATCATAGTTAAGTTTCTAAGTGCTAGAATAAATGAACAAACCACTTGACAAGGAAAAATAATTAGAATCACAGCAATCTTTTCAAGGAGGTTATGCAAAGATAGCAGAAATTTGAGTATGATGGTTAACAAAACTCAGAAGACTATCAATCCAGAACTATTGGTGAAACTTAGCAAGATGTACAAAGATATATACAAAGTGATGAATCTGAAAAGCAAATAGACTTTTAAAAGTTTACAGACACGGGGCGGCTAGGTGGCTCAGTGAATAGAGCACCAGCCCTGGAGTCAGGAGGACCTGAGTTCAAATCCTGCCTCAGACACGTAACACAAAAACTAGCCATGTGACCTTGGGCAAGTCACTTAACCCCAATTGCCCTCCAAAAAAGCAAAAAAACAAAAACAAAAAGTTTACAGACAGACATAGCCACTTCAGGGAAGTCTTCAAACAACAAATGTCTCCCAATCAAAAAAAGATAAGCCTTTAATGGTAGGGGAAAGAGTAGACAATAAGCATGTATATGACACTATGTGTCAAGCACTGTGCTAAGCACTTTTACACATAAACAACTCTTATAAAACAACATAGAAGAACACTCATGAAGAAACTTCAGAGGAGGGTTTCAGACAAAGGGGTTAAAATCAATTTTGGGAAAGGGGTGGGGACAGGGCAATCCCAAAGTGACGAGGAGCCTATCTCTGATAAAGGCTAAGTCCAAGTTAAAGTAACATACATATTTTTTTTTTGCCTTTTTGTGGGAGGGCAATTGGGGTTAAGTGACTTGCCCAAGGTCACACAGCTAGTTTTTGTGTTAAGTGTCTGAGGCTAGATTTGAACTCAGGTCCTCCTGACTCAAGGGCTGGTGCTCTATTCACTGAGCCACCTAGCCACCCCCATACATATTTCTTAACAGAGGAACTTTGTTTATAGTGGCTCTGTAAAGTTTGAAATAGTAATAGAAAAACCCCAAAATTAAACCCATATATATATATATATATATATATATATATATATATATATATATATATATATAAAAACAGGCTAAACTCCCCAATAAAAATAAAAGAGTTAAGGAAGAGCTTGGAAAGCAGAATCTAACAATGTGTTGTTTAGAGGAAAACATATCTAATTCAAAAGATCTATGATTCAAATTTAAAGGCAATTCCAGCAGATTGAAGCATACTATTTTCACTTTCTTTTTTACTGTTTCTTTCTCGTGTTTTTTTTCCCTTTTGTTCTGTCTCTTTTTTCACAACATGACTAATGTGGAAATATGTTTAACAGGTTGTTGTTGGTCTTGTTGTGTTTGTCCTTCATTCTTGAAGGTGACCATGACAGCAGGGAATGATGCCATGACTTGTCGTTGACTTGGATTTGAGGGAGGGAGGGCTGTGTAAGGTCACCAGCTCACTTTCTCCTCCAGAGCCATCTGGATCCAATGGCCTGAGATTCATGAGGATGACTGGAAATGACCCAGGATGCAATGGAAGACTCTGGCCCTTTTATGCTAAGGTTTTTCAGGTTCTCACCATTCAGTGAATAGACCTCTTAAAGAAGTAAGTTAAGGGATGGCACCTTTAATAGAAAACAAAAAACATGATTGTACATGATTGTACATGCATAACCTATATCAGATTAATTGCTGTCTTGGGGAGGGGGGAGAAAAAGGAGGAAGGGAGAAAAATTTGGAACTCAGAATTTTACAAAGATGAATGTTGAAAGCTATCTTTACCTATAATTAGAAAAAATAAATTACTATTAAAGAGACAAAAATGAAAATGAAATACAAATTTTTTAAAATAAAGGCTATTCTAAAATTGACCATGCTACCATTAAAACAAAAATGCAAGAGTGGTACTAATTATGTTAGATAAAATTTAATTCAAAACAGAAAATAGTAATAGAGGAACATTATGTAACAGGGACTGGCCCATGTGCAGAGTACCTTTGTGTCTCCAACATGAAGGAGGCTGGGGAGGGGAAGAAAGCTGCTTTCCCCTAGTATTCCTCCTTTCCCTCCCTACTCCAAGATCTCTCTTTTAACAGAAGATATTATAAAGAAAAAAGGAAAAAAAGGGAAAAATAATCAACAAAACTGTTCCACTTAGCTACCCATGGACCTCCCTACCCCTGCAAAGTTTAGATGCGTCTTCTCTGGTGCCATGAAGAGGCAATTGGTGGTGTACTGAATATAGTGCTGGGGCTAAAATCAGGAAGACCTGAGTTCAAATGTGACTGAAGACTCTTACTAGCTGTGTGACCCTAAGTAAGTCATTTAACCTCTGTTTGCCTCAGTTACCTCAAATGTAAAATAAGGATAATAATAGGGCCCACCTCACAGGGTTCTTGTGAGGATCGAATGAGAAATACTTTTTTTAAAGTGCATATCATAGTACCTGGCACATAGTAGGTGCTATATAAAATGCTTGTTCCTTTCCTCTCGCATTTGTTTCTAATTTTTATTCACTATTGATTGTTTTGTGGTTGTTCTTTCCATTTGCATTATTGTACATATATATATATATATACATATATATGTCTGTGTATCTCATATATTATATGGTATATATGTTTACATATACTGCATAAATATATATGTAGACACACACAAGTTTCTTGGCCCTTACTTCACTCAGTATCAGTCCATGTAAATCTTCCCATGCTTCTCTGTATTCTGTACTTTATATAGCACAGTAACATTTATTCTATTACAGTAACAAAATTTGTTTAGCCATTCCACAATCAACGGCTATCAATTCTGTTTCCAATTAAGTAGAATTGACACAAGAGAAAATGTACTTTAAAAAATTTCACATTTTCTGTAGCTTGTCCAGTATGGTGTAAACACAAGCAAGGTGGGGTTTTTATTGTCTTTCTTTCTGGAGTTCAGTTTCCCAGGCTCAGGCTAAATTGTAAATATCTGATGAATTAATCTCCTTTGAACCCTGATAATTCACAGCTGTGCTGAGTCACATAGGTTTCATGCCTTCTGGCTCTGAGCCAATCAGAGCCATTTGTTATATATTCTGGGAGGTTGGCATTTTGCTTTGGGGGCTTGCTCATGAGAAGGATCCTTTGATTCCCTGGACAGGACCTCTGGGTAACTGTTTGTTAAGAGCCCCCTGACTATTCAAATGTTGGTGCTCCCCCGGGTTGGTGGTGTATGTAGGTGGTTGTATTATTCTGTTTAGACAGCTGGAGCCTTATCTATTGGATTCTTTCGTGGATAGTGGATATTCACTTCTTTCTACTTATCCGTAATTGAAGTAAGATTGTTGACCCCTTTAAAGTTGTCTTTCCTTTAGAAAGGCAGATCAAAGAACCTATGCTAGCAGCCAAACCTTTGGGTTAGTGTGGTTGCTATTATATATGGTACAGTGAAAAGACCACTAGCTTTGGAGTCCAGAGGACCTGGATTCACATCCTTGTTTTGCTGTGTGCCTTAGGCAAGGATAATTTTCCTGAACCTCAGTTTCTTCCTCATCTATAAAATGAAAGGGTTCAGCTAGATGACTTCTAAAATCCCTTCAGGTTTAAAACTATAATCCAAATCCCTAGAGATTCATGGACTAGACTATGGTCTGATTCCAAGGGATATGTGCTCAGCCAAATGGAAAGTGGGCAGATAGGTGACATTGCACCTTCCCTCAGATGATTAATTAAGAGGGAGGGTGGGATGTCTCCAACTTCCATAGGTCTTTTCCACGGGGCTCATTTCCAATGCAACCATATCTACCCTTCACCTGCTGCAACCTAATAATCTACCCACAACTGCTACTGGGCAAACTCCCAGTCTTCCATGTCTGCCCTCACGGTAGTTATAACCTATGCTTAAATGCATCAATCACAGAAGCAGAAGTGCAGGTGTCAATGGAAAATCTCCTTCCCCTCACTATACCAACCCATTACCCTCCCCTTTGGATCACCTTGTGGCTTTGGCAGGGACATGGAAGGCTCTGACTAGGCAGTGACCAGGCAATAAACCTCCCCAGCCACCCTTTCCATGGTGAGGCACAGTTAGTCACACAGGATGAGTGGGTATGGATGAGTTGGGATCAGTTGAGGACTTCATTACATTATCTTGTCCCCCAAACCTGCCCTCTCTTGCAGATTTGCCTATTACTGTAAAGGTCACCTCTATTCTTCCCATCACCCATGGTCATCACCTTGCTTTTATCCCAGATTCCTTACTTACACTCTCCCCACATATCCAAGCAGCTTTTAAAGCCTATCATTTCTGCCTCAACAACATTCCTAACATTCCTTTCCTTGAGGCTCTCATCTCCTTTCTGTTGGACTTTTACAATGACCTTTTAATGGATCTCACTGCCGAATATACCCCCAGTTCCACTCCAGGCCAAGTATATCCCTAATCCAATCTACACCCCCCACCACTCCCAAGTAATCTTCCTAAAGTACTGGTCTGCCCACTTCATCCCCTACAAACCCCAATCCCTCAATCAACAAACTATAATGGCTTTTTTTTTTTTGAGGGTGGAAGGCAGGGTAATTGGGGTTAAGTGACTTGCCCAAGGTCACACAGCTAGTAAGTGTGTTAAGTGTCTGAGGTCACATTTGAACTCAGGTCCTCCTGATTCCAGGGCCGGTGCTCTATTCACTGTGCCACCTAGCTGCCCCTGCAATGGCTCCTTATTACTTCTTGAAGCAAATATAAACACCTTTGTTCAGCATTTAAAGTCCTTCAAACCTGGCCCCAATTTACCTTTCTGAATTTATTATATATTACTCCCCTTCCTGTACTATACAATCCACCCAAATTGGCTTCTTCCTCACAGTCATACAAAAACGCAACTAAATTATCCAAACATGAATAGATAACTAAAATAGGATGCCATTCATTAAGCAGAACCATATAAGGAAAGAGGAACAGATTGATATGGAGAGCTTCCTGAGTTGAAATCAGAGATCACAAACTTTTGATTGTTGTTTTTTCACGAATATACAAGTAAGTACCTACACATAGGAAAATATGACACCTGCTGGAAAACTATTATGTTCACAGATTGTGATTTTTTAAATTTGATTGTTGCATTCTCTATCTTTGAGTTTTACAATATCTTTTAAACATTCACCAGTTCTACTACCCCAGTGGTCAAATTAACTGAATAATTACTAATAAACAATGATTATTTTTATAAGTCTGCCCCTGCTCAGGACATTAACAAGAGATTTTTCAAAAACATTGCAGCACATTTGATCACATTGCTCTAGAGAGCAAAAGAGGGTTAGTTTTTTGTTTGTTTGCACTATTAGCAAAATTTTTAAATGTTCATTTCACCTCTCATTTTGTTGTTTGGTTGTGTCTGATTCTTTAGTTTGAGGTTTTCTTGGCAAAAATACTGGAGTGATTAGTGGTTCCTTCTCTGGCTCATTTTACAGATGAGGAACTGAGACAAACAGGGTGAGGGTAAGGGTCTGAATCTGGATTTAAACTCAAGTCTTCCTGACTCCAGGCCCAGTACTCTATCCATTGTACCACCTAGCTGCCCAACTCTCATACCTTTAAAATGTTTATTTTTGTGAAATTTTATAATGTACACGATATAATAGCACAATGGTACAAGCATATAATTTATAAACAAATATCCATCTATTAGAGGTGCATGCTTCCAATTTTATTTAAAAATTTTTTTCATCAGTAAAATGCCTAAGCCTGATAAAGAATTTGGAAATCACTGGACCAGACTACATTTTGAAAACCACTGGCCTTCTCTCCCTTGCTATCTGCCTCCCCACCCCTACTTCTTAATGTACCTATGTATTACTTGCTTCGTATTATAGTGACCAGTGTTTTCCTTATCATCCTAACAAACTATAAGATCCATGGGGAAAGAAGCCATGTCTTATCAGAGGCATCAATAACCAACAACACTCCCAAATGCAGAAAAACTAAAACTAAAATGTAATTGGGAAATATTTAACAAAATAAATAAAAATACAATAAAACACAGTTACATTTAAAAATCCAATATGAGGCCCACAGGGATCCTTATGTATGGGTTAGTGGACCCCAGTTTCTATTTGAGTTCAAGACAACATTGAGTTCAAGACCCCAGTTTCTATTTGAGTTCAAGACAACATTGTCTTAAACTTTTGTTATCTCCCCCATTCTCAGTACCTGGTACAGTGCTCTGAATAAGTAGCTTATTGAATTGAACTGAGAAAAGGATTGGGGCCTAAGCAAGTGGCCTAATGTGCCAGCAGATTCTATTAAATTTTACTTTCAATTCAAACATTCATTTATTCAAAACAGTTTCAGTCTATTACCTAATGTTTATAGATCGAGGCACTTGCACACAGAATTTCAACAAAATTATACATGAGTAATTCATTGGCAGGACTGGGAAGGGACATCAGAAAGCCAGCCTTCCATCTCCCCAGCTTCTTGTCTTTATGCAAAGCAGGTTCTCTGTAAGATTTTCCTGGAAATACAAGAACTGGTAGTAAATGTTTTAATATTTACAGTACCTGTTTTTCCAGTAATAAAAAAGACAAGTTCACGAAATAATCTGATCATAGTTTAGTTAAAACGATTAAACAGCCAAAAACCTTTTGGGATTTTCTGTGAGGTTGCTCCTCTTAGATTTGGGGGCAGATATAAGAGCCCTGGATTTAGTGAGTAAATCACTTCACCTTTCTGGGTTTCAGTTCCTCATCTGTAAATGAAGAGGGTGTATTGAATGACTCCTGAAGCCTTTTCCATCTCACAATACGATCCTATGATCTAAGTGGAGAAAGGGCAGGTTCCTGAGTTGGTCCTCATGGCCACCTTATAGCTGAAGCAATCTCTCTCTCTACAGAGTGTAAACATCCCTATTAACACCACATTTAGGAACGATTGATTGAGTTAGGACAAAGTCACACAAACTGAGTCACGTCCTTGGACCTAGTCCTTGAAAGGTTTGACAAACCCAGAGATGGAGAGGACCAGGAGGAGGAAAAGAAGCCTATACATCTTCTAGGCTACCATAGGGCACCGGAGGCCTCAGAAATGGCAGTAGTGTGAGGCAGCATTCCAGTGGTAATGAGTTCCTGGACAATGTGAGAAGCTATAGGAATGAAAGCCAGCAGCAGAGGAATCATTGTGGGGTGACAGGAGCTCCTATATAAGCAGAGAATCTGGGACCAAGTTTCCTGGGTGTGAAAGAGTAATTCAATGTAATACCAGGTTCCTGGACCATGTCTCCTGGAGAGAAGATGCTGAGTTCCTAGACCAAGCAAGAGTTGGAGCCCCAAAATAACCAGTCACAGTGTATGAGAGCAAACTCACACCTTGTTCTCCACCAGTCCGTAATGCAGACTGTGTAGATTTTGGGGTGGAGGGGGAGGATGCACTCTTTAGCAACCCCAAATATTTTATTTCAGGGAGAGACCCCAAAAAGGATAGTACTATAATCCTGAAATTAACTGTCTCTGGAATTACAAGTCTCTTGGAAAATGAGGCTAACTGGAATAAAGGTCTATTCTGTATCAGTCCCAAATGCTCCTTGCTGTTGGGGGTGAAGGGGAGGCTTCAGTTTTAGAGTAATCCCTCAGGAGGATGAAGACCAAACCAGAGAGGAGAAGAGAGCTGTCTTGATTGATTATAGCAGATTCTTAACCTGGGTTAAAGTTTTGATCACTGTATTTCAATACGATTGATTCTTTGTAATGCTATGTATTTTATTTTATGCATTTAAAAAAAAGACTCTCTGAAACAGTCCATGAGTTTCACCAAACTGCCAAAAAGAACTCATGGTTTATAATCTTTAGTGTAAGCCTTCCCTGTTCTAAATCAGGTTATACAAAGTCTGTCCCATATTTGATGTATTGTTAGCCTGAGTGCTTTCATAGGAATTTATATCCTTTATGTTTTCTATAGAGACCTAGACATAAATTTAGGAAGTCTCCAGGAAAGACTCTAGATAGTGGCAAAATGAGCCAAATTCTTATGTTCCTAAAAGGAAATCTGCATGTAGAGATACAAGCTAAGAGGATACCTAATGAAACAACCCCAAGACTGAACCCACTATGTGTAAACCCAAAGTTTTGGCTCCAGACTACAGGATACAAGTGAAATCATAATTATAATTAAAAAGCAAGTAGAGAAGAGAGAGAGAATAGAATGATGATGAATTAAGCATATTCTATTACAAAGGTCCTGTGTAATGAAGTGTCAAAGTGAGTGATATAGATAAGAACTTCCAAGGTTCCTGTTCTTCGATTTAGAGTTCTTGTTCTGGCAACTGGAATGGTCACAGAAGGCTTGGTAGACTTTGGACTTGGCCCTACAGGATGAGTAGGATTTGGACAGGCAAGATATGTACCTACCAAGTGAAAAGAAAGCAGCTTAACACCATAGATTTAGAACAAGAATTGAGAATTTTAGAACAGTTTAGAACAAGGGAATCTTACTAGTTATCCAGTTCAATTCCTCCATTTTACAAGGAAGAAAACTGAAGCCTGGGAGGTTATAACTTCTCTATTTTCACATAAGTAGCAAGTTTAAAGTCTTAAACTCTGGTCAACTGATCCCAAATCTAGTTCTCTTAAGTGTAAAAGCACTTAGCTCCACAGATACAAGTTCTGATTTTCTTCAACATAGGATGAATCATATAATCTCTTTAAATACAAACTTTCTCAGAGGTGTGACTTTAACTAACTTGAGTTTGCCAAAGGATATTTGACATTAGATTAGGGGGTGCAGCAAGGGAAGGACATGGGGGTCTGGGAGGAGTAAACATGTTTTTAACTTTCTTTAAATTCCAAGCACTAATACAGGGCTTGGCACATAGTAAGCACTTAATAAATGCCTGTTGGCTCACTGACTTCCAGAAAGAGGGAAATTAGGACAGGGAGGTAGTGTGAATAAGCTCTACCTAATTGGAATTACAGCCATTAACACATATTTCAGGACTTCATTGAATCTCCCAGGTTCTCACTGTTGATTTTTGAAAGGAAACCAAAGAAACCACCTCCTGACTTTTAGCTACGGTTTTAATGATCTTTACAAATAATGACTGATACTCCCTTCCTTTGCTCCCTCCCAAGCCTTTTTTTTCCTATTGCTTTTTTTTTTCTTGAATATCCTGTTGCTTTCCATTTTAAAAGGGGGGGGATTAAAATGAAAAAGTAATTCAGTGAAGTAAGCAGAAGCAGAAAAACAATATACATAATGACTCGATGTAAATGGAAAGTACAACAAAAGGAGCAAACTGAGGCTATGTGACCATGACCAGGGCTGCCATCCTCCCCCTCACCTCCACCCAAGACATGAGAAAGACACACCTCCTTCCCTTTGCAGAGAAGGGGGACTATGGATGAGAAGCACTGCAGCTAATGGAACTCAGGTGTTTTTGTTTTTTTTTTCAAGTACTAATCATTTAGCAGCTAGGTTGTAACAGTCTGAAATACTTCCCTATTGACTAAAAAAAAGTCTAAACTATCAGAACAACCTTTTTCATGGAAGTAACAGTTACTGCTTTTTGATCGACCTACTGATTATACATATACTAAGAGTACTTCTCTTCAGTTAGGCTGTGAGATGCTGCTCACTTTTGGGGAGTCACGTTAGAAAAACTGGCAGCTTAGGACACAGTGAAGACAGTGCCAGCCCTGGAGGCAGGAAGGCTCATCTTCCTCAGTCCAAATCTGGCCTCAGACACTTATTTGCCCTGTGATCCTGGGCAAGAAACTTAACACTGTTTGCCTCAGTTTCCTCATCTGTAAAATGCGGATAATATTTAAGATAATAGTAACACTCTATTTCCCAAGGGGCGCTGTTAAGACCACAGGAGAGAATAAGTGTAAAAGTACTTAGCACAGTGACTGGCATACAGTAAGTACCACATAAATGTTAGCTATAATTATGATAATTATAATTACTGTCATCATCATCATCATCTCAACTTTAAAATTCTAATCTTGTGATGGGGAGCCTGGTGGAGGCCCTGTTGATGCAGCCTCTCCACCTGAAGGAGGCTGGGGAGCTTGGATCAGGGAGGCAATGAAGATGTGTAGGGGAAGTTCCCTGGCCAGACTATGGAGCATACAGAGATATTCTGGAACTGGGTCAGATCAACCAATCACACGGTGAATGGAAGGCTCCAGCCAAGGCTTCTAAATGGTCTTGGTCTGCTCCTGCCATCATTCTTTGCCTCTCTTCAATTCATTTGATCACTTTTAGGAGGTGGTGCAGTGAAAAGAGCAATGGGACTGGAGTTAGGAAGACCTGAGTTCAAATCCAGTCTTGGGCAGTTACTAGCTGTGTGATCCTGGGCAAGTCATTTAATTTAGGTCTGTCTCAGTTTCCTCAAATGTAAAATGGGCATAATACTACCACACAGGTTATTGTGAGGCTTAAATGTTTGTTAAGTGTTCAGCACTTAATAAATGCTTTTTTTTTTTTTTGCTAACAACATATAGTGAGAGCTCTTATAGTAAGGGGAAAGGACTCAGTGCTTTCTGCCATTTTAGGTCATGTGGCTCCAAGAAGGGTCTCAGTCCTTGGCGTCTCTGTTCGTCTCTCCTATTAGACTGTAAGCTCCTTAGGAGAAGGGACTGTGTTTTGCCTCTTCTTTTGTAGTCCCAGCACTTAGTACTTTATTTTTTTTTTGAGGGTAGAAGGCAAGGCAGTTGGGGTTAAGTGACTTCCCCAAGGTCACACAGCTAGTTAAGTGTCAAGTGTTGAAGGCTGGATTTGAACTCAGGTCCTCCTGACTTTAGGGCTGGTGTTCTATTCACTGTGCCACCTAGCTGCCCCTGACTTAGTACTCCTTTTAGCATATAACTCATATTTCAGGGAACTTGTTAGACTTAATGCGCCTCCCTAGTACATCTTATAGATGGGATGAGACTCAAAATGTTAGATGATAAAGAGGTGGAATCTTACCCAAATCTTACCCAAAGGTGGGAAAATAATCCCACACTTTGGATCTCATCCTGTCCATGATTTCTCTCTTTGTTAAGAATCTATCTCCATTTTTTTCCTGGCACACAGCAAGCACTTAATAACTGTTTATTGATTGGTTGGTTGTCTATTTCCCTTCGAGATGGAGGTAGCAGAGCACCCACCTTGTGACTTTGAGGGGTCTGGTGGGCACTCTGGCTTCCCAGCATTCTAGGCTGGGTTTTGTAGCCAGCTGGCATCGATGCCTCCAGAAGCAGGAAGCGCCCTTCTAAACCTAAGCCAACGAAAGCTGAAAACAGGACTCAGGCGGCATTGATGCTGTTTTTGCACATGAATTTGGTGGGACTAGTGCTATATAGGAAATGAGCTAAGTTTTAAACCTACACTTCCTGAATCTAAAGTGATAGGAGGGGAGAGTATAATTCAGAAGTACTGGGGGAACTGTTTGTACAATTGTTCTTGTAGCTGGTCACTAACAACCAGGGTGGGGGGGGGTAGGGAGACACAAATAGGGCTCTAGCTGTTAGTGATAGTGAAAAGAAACACTCTAATCTCTCAGGATAACACCCCCCCCCGCCCCCAACAGAGTCTTGTGGGGGTAGATATAGCAGCCTGGCTCTGAGAGAGGAAGCCAAAGTATCCATCTTATGCAATGATCAGAGAGTCAATCTAGGCTTTTGGCTCAGGAAGTCACACAGCTAATGAGAACAAGAATAATGCCTAAATGCATGGTGTTAGAAGGCAGAGAATCTCTTTATTACACCTCTATTTTAGAGGCTGCATATCAACAAGCAGCATCATTTCAGGGGTGCTGTGCCTTCCTAAATTCCAGAGCATTAGACCAATTCACTGATATTCAGATTGCCAGAGTCCCTGACTGATTTTCCCTTATCTCACAAAATTTAATAGACTATCAGAACTGGAAGGAACTCACAGAGTTCAATATTCTCATTTAAACTGAGGTGGTGTAGTGGATAGAGAGCCTGATCTCAGGAATCAGGAAGAATCATCTTCCTTAGTTCTGGTCTGAGACACTTAGTGGCTATGTGATCAAGTGGGCAAGTTACTTAACCCTGTTTTCCTCAATTTCCTCATTTGTAAAATGAGCAGGAGAAGGGAATGAAAAACCACTCCAGTATCTTTGCCAAGAAAACCCCAAATGGGGTCACAAAGAGTGAGACATGACCCCGAAAAACCACTCAACAACAACACTTAGGCCCACAGGTGAAGTGACTTGCCCAAGGTCACTCATAAGCCAAGCCCTTTGACTCCAAGTCCCATCCTCTGAATTACACCATATTGCTTCTCACATCCAACTTCTGGCACTTCTTGGCGCCTAGAAAAGTACAATAAGAAAACTATTCTTCAAGACTTACTAAGACAGGCAAATTAGAAGCAGATTCTTAACAAAGAGAAAAAATCACGGGTAGGATGAAATCCAAAGTTGTAGTAGGATTTTTTTTCACCTTTTGGTAGGATTCTACCTTTTTATCATTAACATTTTGAGCCTCATCCCATCTATTAAAAAGAGGTTGGATGGATTACCAAGGAGGGAGGGCAGGGAGGCTCACCGAGTCTAACAAGTCTCCTGAAATATGATTTATGAGCTAAAAGATGTATATGCAATAATCCTGGTTAATGTTAGGAAACAGTGGCACAAATAACTATTGGATAACAAATCTATTTTATTTTAGTAAGGGGATATTATGGCTTTTTTTTCTTATCAAGTTCATTTTTACAATTATGTTTGGCTTCATTTAAAGTGGAGGCTACCCTAAAATAAAACCCATTCTAGGTATGTTTGATTCACCAATCCCCACACAGATAATTGAAAGTTGGTTATAATTTTAGAAAATATGCTGGTAGTTTCAAAAAGTCTAAAGTAAGAAACTGGGGGGGGTGTTGTTGTATGAGTTTCAGAGAAGTTATTATTTTCTACATTTAATCCTTTGTACAATAGTACAAAACCCTAAAATTCAAATACATGGTTGGACACTGTGACAAAATCTTAATTTCTAGCAATGCCTTTATAATAGTTGACATTTTATCAAGTCTCCCTTTCCACTAAATTTTCTCTTTCCCGTTCAATTTTCCTGACTTTCCCCTTTAAATTTCATTTTCTCCTTCCTTTGAAACATCTGTAAACTCTTTCCAATTTACATAATAATGGAAGGTAAAAAACACAAACTGCCCAAGTTACAATAGTATGTGCATGTAAACATGGATGTACATATATATGTATATATACATATATATATATATGTAGAGACAGAGACACAGAGAGAGGGAGGGAGGTAAGGAGGGAGTATATACCTATATAATGTATCTTCTTTGTAGAGGGTAGGGAAACTTCCTTCCAGATCCTCTATTTAAGTAGGGGGTCCAGAGCAGCCAGCTCATCATTTCATACCCATCTATAGGACTTCATACCCCTATCTGCAGGTTGTAAATTGCAGAACCAGATCTAAACCCAGGTCCTCTGACTCCACCCTTAGTTTCTTTTCCATTAAGCCATAGTAGACCTAGGATGATCATATTGATAAATAAGATGGAAAAACAAATTGGTAAAGGGGAAAAGAACTTCTTCCTGGGAAGAAGTGGTTAAATTTTAATTCACCTGATTAAAAACATTTTACTGCAAAATCTTGTGCATATGAAATATCCTTGAGTTCAGAGTTTAATTTGGAGAAAGCTACCCCCAAAGTAGCTACATAACACAAACATTGTTATTTTTCTACTCTATTCCCCAAAGCACTTTACTTGGTCCTTTTAATTTTATCAAATTCACAACTTAAAACCAAATGATCTAAGGGAGATAAAATCATTTTCATTAGAATTTTTTCATAATAATATATTTTATGCACACACTGCTGAGTTACTTATCCAGAGGCACAAGGGAGACCAGAAATGCAACTTAAGAACTAAGATAATCCTGTAATATTTCAGGACTAACAGAATACCAATACTCATTTGCTGTGACAGCCAGAGTTTACCTACTGTGTGTAAAGACAGATTGGCCAAATCCCACAGACTAGTCAACACCACCAGAGCCAGATAGGCAGAAAATATTTTAAAATAGTATCAATTGGAAAGCATTTCAGAAATCACTTTACAGAATGGCAGGACAGCTGCAAGGATGCCATATCCACAGCCTAAGCCAAAGGCCCTCCTTAAGAACAATAAATCTTTTCACAAGCATATGGTTTTAGGGGTGTTTAAAAAAAAGTAGCCAGACACCACAAATAAACAGAAATGCTTCCTGATCTATAAAGTCACTTTGAAAACAAATCATTACGGCTGCTGAATATTTTATGACGACCCAAATCACTAACAGAACCAATGGCTCAAAAATTCTTGCCATGCCTATTTTGGGTTTTCTAAAACAAGCACACAGCAGCTACATCTTTTTACTTTATGTTAAAAGGGAGGTAGGTTTTCTGTAGAACATAGCCAAGGACAAGAGGATATCCATTCCTCCCCACTACACACACAGTCAGGCACAGATACAGACAATCATACACGTTAAACATATAGACAGAGACAGGCAAGGTATTTATTCAGAAAGACTTGTGTCTTGGGACATGTTTCTGCAGATGTGTTCATCGTCCCACAGAGCTAAATGGAGAGAAGCCGACCCAACGATAAGAGCCCAGAGCGCTGAATCCGAAGAAAGCTAACGATGTGCCTACCATATGAGATCAGCAAATGTGCAGTCCCATCTTTCCCATACACCACGACAGACAGACAGGCAGGCACCCCCTTTAACGACTGGTGCGGCTCACTGCAGGCACAGATTCTCCCAAGCACAGGGGAAGGACAGAGATGCTCGGGCTCCCAATACAATTTGTGAAAACTTTTTTTTTTTTTTAAGCAGGTTTTGCAAGAGAAATTTAACTGTTAAAGGCCCTGCCTTGGACTTCCAGAAATGCACGTCTGGCCCTGTAATCGCTGAATCGATATACTCTGTGGACACCGGGCAAAGTACAGATCTTTTAGGAATGCCTCCAGCCCTCACCCTGACCCCAACCCCGCCGGCCTTCCCTGGGTGGGGGCTGGCTCCTCGCGCTGCGGAACTAGGGAAAGCCGGCTCCCATCCCAGACCCGCCCAAAGGAAACCCATTCACCGAGGGCGGCACGGAAAAAAGGGAGGGAAAGGTCTTCCAGCATAGCATCCCCCATGTCCGAGAGGCACTGGGGCCCAGGGCAGAGAGGTTGGGCCGGAATGGGGTAGATCTCTTTTCTGATTTCTTCAATGTCCCACCCCAAGTCCAGGAAACTTTCCCCAACCCGGACCCCCTCCCATTAGTGCTTCCCCTACCTTACCTGCAGAAGAGACACCGCCCTGGTCTCAGCTCCGCGGAGGGGGAGCGCTGGCCACTAGACAGGTTCCAGAGCCAGGCCACCCCCTGGCCCAGCTGCTTGCTCCAGCTCCCGCCTCCTTTTTCTTCCTCTATCTTTTTCTCTTCCTCCTCCTCCCCCCCGAGCCACTGCAACCAGAGGAGGAGGGCGGGCCGGGGGGCTGAGCTGAGGCTGGTGGCAGGTGCTGAAATTCAGGCTCCGGCTAAGGGTGGGGGCAGTGTTGCGACCACCGGACCGAGGCTACGGGAGGAGGAGCCAACCCCCCGGACTCCCCGCCTCCCTGACAGGGGGCAAGCTGGGTGACAGCGAGGTGGTAGAAGCCCCTCCTGCCGCTGTCCGCCCTGGGCCCTGGGAAAGAAGAGCCCCGCCGCAGTGGGCGTGTCTGCCCCCCTCCCCGCACACACACCCCACCTAGGGGAGAGCCCTCCGACTGCCCGCTGGTACCCAGCCCCCGGCAGTTCCCAGCCAGCATTCTCGCCGTGACAGGAGCTCCACATCCCGGGGCTTGCATCCCTCCCCGAGATGCCTGACCCAGATCTGCCGGATTCTCCCGATGATCAGCCCTTCCCCCGAAATTCACCCGAGTTGTTTCCCCACCCCATTTCAGAAATATTCGGAACCCAAACTTGTATCGCTCTTTCAATCAGTTTTCCCATGCCCCCCCCCCCGTCTATTGTAGCCCGAGGTACCTAAATTTCCTTAGATTCGCCCCT
>WOXC01003479.1:0-199131 GCA_011680675.1 Gymnobelideus leadbeateri
AAAGGGTTTTAAGATGAAGAGCATGAGAGAAGAGGAAGATCACAACAAATGATCCCAATTTTTGAAATTAAGAGATAAATTTCTTAATAAAAGAGAGGAGAAAGAGGTGTGGGGTTGGAATTCATTTGGGAGAGAAGGTTTGTAATTTTTTTCTAGGGAAAATCAATCAGAAATGAAAAAAAAAAGACTATTCTGCTGCAGTAAGAACCCAATTGAGATTGGATATCATGAATTTGAAGTATGCCCAATCAACATGAATGGGAGACTTCCTCTAGCTCCTTTCAGTAGCTTTCATGGAGGAGTGGAAACAGACAATGAAAATAACAAAGGACTGAGCTTTAATGTGAAAAAAAAGCAGTTAAAGATGAAGGAGGCAAGTAATTCAAGAGAAGAAAACACTATAGAGGCGAAATTATTAACTATTGACTTGAGTTTGCAGAGGGGGGAAAAGTGAAATCAGAGCCTGAGAATACATTAAAGAAAGATGGAAGGAATCAAAGTCTGGATGAAGGTGAAGGAAGAGTTGTAGGAGGAGTGGAGCTTGAGAGATAGGATGATAGAAGATTATTATCAGCAAATGTTCTGCAGTTTATAATCTTAGTGAGTTACCTGAAACACTGAGAAGTTAAGTAACTTGCTCAGGGTAACGAAGATAGTATATTTAGAAGAAGGGCTTGAACCCAAGTTTTCCTTACTCTAAGACTGACTCTGTGTACACCATGTGCCATACTCACAAACACACATGTCACCCATTTCTGTTACATTATCTAAAACTGACAAAAAGAATTTTTTTCCATTTAAATAGTTTCCTTTCCAAATAATTTTCTTGGATTAAATTGAATTGTTTGACTCTTTCATAAAGCACTGTAATTTGCTTCACTGCAAACCCTAATTGCCAGAAATATCATTTTTCATTTATACTTTCTACTATTTCTGCATTAAAAGTTATAACTAGTCACATTTTGAAATCATAAAGCCTACCAAGATTGTCTAGTTGGTATGCTGTAATATAAAAAGATGCCTTTGATTTGATATCTTTCTTATGAAGAAAGGCCAATGAAGAAATCCTCCTTACAAATGTAGCATTCTGATCCTGAAAATATTTTAGAGTTAAGAGCATAAATCTTGTTGATTGGGATGCTGAGATTCTTCATTCAGAATGACTTGGAATTTTTAAAATACAGATTAGCAATAGGATCCATGTGGAACAAAGCATTAGAATCCCAGATGACTAAAATAGCTGATCTAGAATCCCCAACTCACCTGTATAGTTTGCTTTGAATTCCCCCTCCTCACTTTTTACAAAATAGAATTAGAATTCTTCCTTCCTTTTCAAATTGAATAGAATTATAAATTATAATTTCTTACTGATTGATCTTCACTTGATTATCTGCAAGGTAGGCTTTTAAAAAGTACAGAAAAAATATATGAGGAAGTGACATCAATTTTTTTCTGTCACATGATATTGTGCTATTTATACTTTTACTTTTAACATTTGGAGCAATGACTATTGTCATGTTGATTTTTTAAGGGTAAACCACCAATAGTGAGGGGTAATAGTATTTATATGCTTTAAAATAAAATTTTGAGTTCTTTTAAGATTCATTGAATAGTTCATTTAGGAGAATGGACTCCATTTAGTTCACTTCATCTGATTGTGATTATAAGAAGTACAGTAGGTTTTCAGTGGGAATAAATTTGCTCTGTGACTTTACCCAACTTAAAACATAATTTTAGGTCTCATGAATGCAAGCTGATTTTTTATATTCTTCATGCATAGATGCTATTGGTTGTCTGATCGTTCTATACAGTATCTGGAGATCCTTTATATTTTGTTCAAGATGAGTTTGAATATAATCCCTCAGCATTTTCCTGTGGGTGCTATCCAGAACATAAGTAATGAAAACAAACCTTTAATCTAATCCAATACAAAATGTTTATCTTCTTTCTCACATTTTAAGAAAATGACTTCTCACATTTTCAAGTAGTGATGACTGACAGCTTTTCCTATCATAGGCAACTGGTGGCTCAGTGAATAGAGAGTTGGGCCTAGAGTTAAGAAGACCTGAGTCAGTGATCTTGGGTGTTACTTAACCTCTGCCTCAGTTTCCTCAATTGTAAAATGGGGATAATAGTACATTGCAATGTTGTTTTGAGTATCAGATGAGATAATAATTGTAAAAAGCACTTAGCACAGGGCCTTGCACAGAGCAGGTATTATATAAATGCTTATCCCATGAAAGGCTTTGGGAATCAGAATTTACCTCTCTATTTCGTGCTTCTTTTAAGTAAAATGCATGTTCTAAGAAATACTCAGTGCCATATAATATACTGTACATAATATACATAAATAGATGCCAGAACTGCAAATGATAGAATAATGGAGATTCATGAGAGTCCGCCATAAAGATGAACAAGTCTACAAGTGTGATTAAGTTGTAACATTTAATCAACACATATAAGAAGATAAAACTGATTCTCCTCCTTTTAGAAATCGTTCCAGGTTTGAAAGTTAATAAAGGATTAGGTTATACTCAATCTACACAGACTTATAGTGAATAAAAGTGAGACTGGATGTAGTCACTGATTCACTGTGACTTTAGGCAAAATGCTTTGTTTATTCTGCCCTGATTTTCCCATCTATATAGTTAAACCATGATAGCCTAGCTCATATATGAGGATTAATGTATACATACATCCTTTTGAAGTCAGTAACTACATGCAAAATGCTATGTTAGACCTATTATTTCCCCTTTAGGGGAAAGGATGTGGTTTTCTTCATCAAGGACAGAAAGAGAATGATTCTCCTTAAGGAGGGTAATTTTATACAGCTTTATGGGACATCTTCTGGTAAGTAGGGATGAAGGATATTATTATAATAATGGACTTATCATTAAATCACAAAACCAGAATTTTCACTTCCTGAAACTGCTGTTTAACAATAGGACCTGCATAGTTGGCAGTTCTGCTGTAGAGATACCTAAGTAGGCTCGTGGTCTTGACTACTGCCATTTTGATTTATTTAGAAATCTCTGAAATGTATAGCCCTAAACCAGACCTCCTTTCTGAGCTGTCATCTAACATCTCTATTTGAAGGTTGCTTCATCCAGAGGTCCCACTAGTATCTCAGAATCAACATGTGTGACTTGAACAAGTAATACAAGCTTTTATGTGCTTTGCAAGAAAGGTGCCATATAAATGTGTGCTATTTCATTCTTCCCCATGAACCCACCACAAACTCCTTTATTCAGTATTGGCTACTCAGAAATGTAACTCTCCTTTTCCTAAAAAGGGTATATTTTCAAGAAAATTTAAAAATATAATATTCTAAATGCTTGCAATGAAGGCTCTTTATTTGTTTTATGTTTAGAATAATAATGCAGGTTAACCTAACTAATATATTGGAATGTGGTAACAAACATGGTATAGTTAGAACTCTCTATGTTTGATAATACAAAATATTTGACCACGATAAAAATATTTTAACTTCTGTGTCAAAATGTATACATAGTCTTTTATTTACTTACCTTGGAAAGATTAAGAAACTACAGTTTTGGAATTCTGAAATTCAGAAGTCTAAAACTTATTCTTAGAGTTATATTTTATGGGGAAAGAAGGAAAACTTTTATGTGATTGCATAATTTTACTTAGAATAACAGGATCCCTCTTATCACATCAATTGACCAAGTAAATATTTGGTATACATCAACCAGTATGGGCACTTCTTCAATTAGTGCATGGTATTTGGGAAATAGACATTATAAATTACTGTGGTTGATAAAAATCCTATTTGATTATCAGCTCTCTGGTGATGAACTCTGAACTTATCTTATCTGTTTCTCAGATGACAGACAATATCTGTAATCAGCTTGTATTAGATATCTTTTCATTTTCCATGGGACCATCCAGACCTTGCAATTTCCTGGCATAGACTTCTAGAAAAAACCAGGGTAAACTCCATGCTGGGATGAGGTATTGGAGCAGGCTTTGAGAGGACAAAATATTCTGTATAAACATAACTTTGTCATATGGTAGATGACTCTGTGCCAAGATGCCACCAGTCTAACCCTATCCATCTTCTCAGGAATAATACCTGTCCAAGTAGTATCAAAACTTTTCTAGTGTTATAGTACAATATCCATTTTGTCAATATTAGTGCAACATGGTGAATGGTGCATTTTACTCATGTGCTTACATCATTCCCTTTATAAATTAGCTACTTATCAGTGCAGCCATCTCTTGATGTTATACACTCTATGGTAATAACATTGTAATAGGTCAGAGAATGCTGTGATCAAAACTACTCTGATTTAGTGTGGCACTCATACCTGTCCCTGGGTAACTTTGAATGTGCCTCAGTTTGGGTTTTCAAGGAACCAGGTTGAAGATTTGGACTTCTTCATTTATTTTGGCTCAAGAACCACTGGACTTGACCAAATATATAAAAGATGTAAAGCAATTTTAATCTTATTCTGTTTTCTTCTGGCAATGTTTGATTTCATTTTTAAAAAAAGGAAAGAATATCCACTTGTTTCTTCCTGTGTTCATAGGACATGTATGTGTGCCAGAGTAACAAGTAGTTTCCCCAATGCACAATGAAACCTAACGTGCATTGGCTAAAGAGAATGCAATATACTGGCTATTGCTATAAAGCTAATAATCTGCTGCTCTTTATGAAATTACAGAGATGTAGAAGATATTTAAGAACAACTGGTAACAATGTGTTTTCATGTCAATGAGAAATGGGTAAATTTAGATTCTGCTGTCTATGTGCATCCGATATAATATTTTCTGCATTTGACATGAAAATACTCCTGTGCAGCTTTCATTGGTTGGGTCACAATATTAGAATCAAGCAAGTCATTCACAGACTGATTCATAATGGAAAAAACTTCAGAGAAACTCAAGGTTAGCAAGATACCCATTTTGCAATCTTGCTTGAGGATTCCATCACATAGTTCCCTATTGGCTGAAGACAAATTATCTTAACATATTTGTGCAGGAAACAATGCATATAGACACAGTCTGTATTCTGTCTAATCTTGTGACCCCACCTCTACTAAAGCAGATTGGCATTACGTATGGACATTTAAGTGAATCTTACATTTCAGAGCTCGGAAATGCATACAGAAGACTTGGGTATGCTTTATCAGTATTACAAATAATATTTTTTTAAAGAAAGATTTTCTGTGGGGTTTGATTTGCAGAAGTTAAATGCAACTAGTTCATCTGAAGGGAGCACTGTGGATGTGGGAGCCCCTGCAGAAGGGGAACAGCCTGAAGTAGAGCCTGAAGAAGCCCTGGAGCCAGAAGCCTGCTTCACAGAAGGTAAGGAAAGAAAAAAGAACCAGCATCAGTCTTTTGCTTTGCCTTTTTTCATACTATTTTAAAAGGCTGGGATTTCAAATAGATATAATCAGTTCTCTGAGTATCATTAGCTGTTCAAAGACATATCTTGCCTGTGGAGCTTTTAGCAAGGGGAAAAAAAAACTAAAGATGCCTGTTCTTTAGCTGATCTTACTAGAAACATGCTAAAAGCAATTTAGTGAGATATGTTGTTTCCTTGTTGTGGTTTAATGTTTTATCATCACCCAAAACATGCTAGTTAATTTGTATGCATATGAAATTAACCCCCAGCTTCAAGAACTTTGATGGGGAATTTTTACCAGAAAGAATTGAATGATTATTAGATACACTAATAATGATCTCCCAAAATAAAACAAGTTCTATGGCATTTACTCTAGAAAACCAAAACTATGTTATTGGATCACAGAGTAGTTCTACAGGCACATAAGTATCTTCTCAGGTATAGAAATGTATCCTCTGAACACTAATGTCTCTGTAATTCCAGGACTTACTTTATTCTTAAAACTTTGTTAGTAAGAATTATTTTAATAAAACCTCTAGAGTTTAAAAAACTCTACTCCATAGTTAATAGAGGATATACTCCAATTGTTGTTATTGTAGACAACAATAACAACAACAACAATAATAATAATAATATTGCTTTAGAGATTTTTCTTTAAAAAATAAAAATTAAAAAGCAGTAAATACTGGTTAGTTCATAAAAAGATGTACTTGTCTTCATAACATGTATAGGTATATAAAGAATATATATATATATATACACATGTACATATGCATATATGTAATCTAATTCTTTACTTTCTCCTTCAATGGCTTGCATCAATGCTCATCTGTAAAATGGGGAAGGGGGATGGTTGAAATAGAATACCTCTGAAATACCTTCCATCTTTAAAGCCAGGATTCTATTACCTTATGAATATCACTAGAATTATTGTATTGGCCTAAATATTCATTTCCAAGAATCTTGACCATACCCCTAAAATGAGATCTCTTAGAAGAGCAAAAAATACAAGCTTATGTTGAAAACAATTTTGGGGTATTGTAAAAAAACAAATTTTGGGGGAATAAGGGTTTTCTGTGTTTGAACCAGTACTATACTTGCTGGTGGAAACATCATGAGATAAAGTGGTTTTATATGGAAACTATTTCTTGTGTCATCAAAATTTTTTCCTTGAAACATAATAAAACCTTAGATATAAAAATTGAATAAATCAATGCACTGAAAATTAATGATATCTCAGTATGCATAACCTCTAATTTTTCAGTGATTTCATATATTTCATTTGTTTCTTACAACAACTGAGTAAAATGACAAAATGATGGTACTTGGTATTATGAGAGTGCTTTATAAGTCATAAAACATTATGCAAATGTAAGCTATTTCTATATCTCTGATATCAGAAAGTCCATAGACATTTCAACAAATAGAAATTATTGTTACTAAGTAAAATTAGCAATAGTACACAAAGACATAATTGAGATCTTTCCTGACCAATATAGATCACTTACTACCCTAAACCTTATGAGCATTGTAACCTGACTTCAGTATGCCCAAAATTGTTGTCATATTAAAATATTTTCAAGTATAGCTTATCAGCTTTAGAGAAATAAATATAAGCAGTTGGTACCAATTCATTTTTTAAAGGATGATTCACAGAAACTTTCAGACATTTGTATTTTTTCTTCTAAAGCCTGTGAACCTGTGAGCTACTGTTAACCTTTCAACTCACTTAAAGTCAGGTGTAAATAGTATTTGAACAGAAATTTGTTAAAGGAAACATTTATAAACTTGAATGAAATAATTTCATTATATTCTTCTTCTGTCATGGAATGTAATTTTCATAATTCTAGTTGGATTTAAATATTCATTCGGCTATTTTCAAGACCACAACTAAAAATATGATAGCAAAATACGAGTATTTCTTCAAGTTTAGTTGACGTTCTTCCTACATGGCTTTCAGGTTCCACCAGGAATGAAGAGATGAAACTTGGAATATAAATGCAGTTTAGGAATCCATGGGATCAAGATATAGTGTAGTTGGGGCAGCTAGGTGTCGCAGCTGAGCACTGGTCCTAGAGTCAGGAGGACCCTAGTTCAAATTTGGACTCAGATATTTAACACTTACTAGCCGTGTGACCTTGGGCAAGTCACTTAACCCCAACTGCCCTGCCCCTCAAAAAAAAAGATATAGAGTAGTAAGAAGGATTTTCTGAAGGGGAAGAATGGGGAGAGAGGTTCAGTTAATTGTGGTGGCAGATAGAGAACCTATAGGTAAAAAATAAGAGATACTAGCTATGATGTATGTGATAAAAGAAAATTGGAAAAAGAGAATTTTGGGGAAATTTAGTCATATTTTTATCCATGAAAAACATTAAGTCCTATGTCAACTTTTTATATGGCTGCAGCACTTATTTCAATTAAATGTTACAGGAAAGACCTAACATCCTAATATTCCCTATAAAACATTCAAATAGGGGTTATAGCTTCAGAATTATTTTCTATTTTGATTCTACTTTCTTTTTTATTTCCTATCACATATCCTAGGTTGTGTACGGAAGTTCAAGTGTTGTCAGGTCAGCATAGAAGAAGGCAGAGGAAAACTCTGGTGGAACTTGAGAAAAACTTGCTATAAGATAGTAGAACATAACTGGTTTGAGACCTTTATTGTCTTCATGATCCTTCTAAGTAGCGGTGCTCTGGTAAGTGAATCTAATCTGCCAAATTTCTAAGCATGACCTCATAGAACACTCATTTGCTTCCTGAAATATGCCTTACTGTATGTATTGGAAGTCTAAAACCACACAACAAGTGCTAGAGAAATCTATTGAGCTGATAAATCCCACTATTTAGACTAGGGTGGTTTAGAGGAAATTTTGAAGGAAGAAATACCCAGACCTACAGAAAATGTTTCTCTAGTAAAAGCCTCAATTCAGAAGTTCTGTGTTGTCATGAATTTGAATTATTTTTCTTTTTCCCCCATGCCATGGTCAAAGATCAAGCTGTTTAGTAACACCAAAGTGTAAACATAATGGGCTTTTTTGCAGATTCTGGTTTGACTTTCTTGACTGAATTGTCCCATTAGTTCAGTCAAGGAACTTAGCCAGATGAGTCAAATACTGAAAGCCTTGAAAGCCTTGGTTGCTATTGCATAGGAAGCAATTGTTAAGTATATGGTAGATCAGTGGGTTCTTAGATTATTTTACCACCAGTCATCTGGCCATAGCCAGAGCAATAAACAGCCTACATGACCACAGCTGTTAATTCAAGCATAACAGAGGCATGGCTAACCAATGGAGTAGCTCTATCAACAAAGTTTGGAGCCATATTGTAGAAGGGCCTATTTAAATGCCAGGCTGAAGAGTTTGAATTTCATCCTCTAAGTAATAGGGAACCATTGAAAATTTTTCAACAGGAGAGTAGCATGGTTCAGAGCCATGCATTAGAAAGCTTAAAATGGCAGCTGTGTGAGATGCAGAGGGGAGAGACTAGAAGCAGGAAGATTAGCCATGTATTTATTACAATAGTCTTAGTTAAGAGACAGTGGGAGTTTAAACTAGGGTGCTTGTCCTGTGAATAGACAGGAGACTAATATAGGCAATATTGCCAATGCATCACTGACAGGCAACTAATTGCACATCATGGGTGAGAAAGAGGTAAGGATAGAGCCAAAACTAGTATGGGGTGAATGGGGCTTTGCCCCACATTGCTGATATCTAGCAAGGCATGTTTCTTCCTTGAGATTAACACCATCCCTTTGCCTTTCCTTATGATCCTCCAGCAGCTCTTATGACAGTATAGCACAGTTGCCAACTTCTATGGCTGGTTCCTGTGATGATCTTTTCCACCTACATCCCCATTCTCTACAGGGCTAAGGAGAAGGTTGCCCTTTCTCTTGATGCAGCTGTACCTTGATACTCTCTTTTCCCCTTCTTCTCCACTGGTTTTACCCCAGGTGGAAAAAAAACAGGACGGAAATAGCTAAGTATAGAACGTCCCTTCCAGAATTTTGTCAAAAAAAGGAAAAGGAGATGTGGAGTGATAGTTTAAAATCATGAGAAGGTAAAGGTTAACTTTATGTTATCCTTTTATGTTTATCCTTAGTGCCTGAGGCACTAAGAACCTTTTTCCCAACTCTGTTCAACATTACAGACCGGGTACTGGCAAGCCCTTGCTCAGTCCTGTTGCAGGTACAGGTGGCCCAGTAGTGGAACAGACCTAGAGTCAGAAAGACCTGAGTTCAAATTTGGCCTCAGACATTTAGTAGCTTCGTGACCCTGGGCAAGTCACTTCACTGCCATTTGCCTCAGTTTTCTCATCTATAAAATGGGGATAATAATGGCACCTACCTCCTAGAGTTCTTATGAGGATCAAATAAGTATCTAAGTCAAATCTTATTTCCTCTTATTATCTTTGTAATTTGGGGGCAATTCATTTCATCTTTCTGAACCTCAGTTTCTTCAACTGAAGGGATGAACTAGATTATCTCTATGGCTCCTTTTAGCTATCCTAGTCTGGCCAATCAGTTCTAAATCCACTTAATTATTCTGTCATCAAGCCTATATCTCTCCCATCTAACTCTCAAGAATAGCATAAAATATTTTATTGAATTCTTTGCTAATATCTAAGTAAGCTATATTGGCAATATTCCCCTGATTTAATGGTTTAACAACCCTTTCAAAAAGAAAAAAAATTAGTCTGATATAACCTGTTTTGGGGTTTTCAAGATCGATGCTTCCTTTATTAGGTGTTCACTAGCCTCTCTCACCCCATCTGTCCTTCAGTTCTTCTCCCCCTCTTCAGTCTTTCTAATATCATGGACAGCAGCTCAGCAATCCCATCCTGTGGTTCTCTCAGTACCTGAGGATATAGCTCAGCTGGACCGGGTAAATTCTTCAAGAGTAGCTAAATGCACTCTTATTTATTCCAGGTTTAAATTCCTTATTAGCAATTTTTCTAGCCCAAATATCACTTCTTGTTAGAGAAAAAAAGTTTAATAAGAAATAAATATCTATCTTCTTTTTGTTGTCATTTATCTTCATTCTATCCAGTCCAAACAACAGTTCTAAAGTTTTGAATCTCTTCTTTCCCCCATTTTATCACTGAAATTTAAAAACACAAAAACCAAAAAACACAAAAACCAAAAACACAAAAACCAAAAAAACCATCCTTCTTGTTGTTATTAGCTTTTCTCCTGAGCCTTTAGCACTCCTGTTACTAGTCTTGTAATAATATTCACACTTTAAAAGTCATCCTCCATTACCAACCCTTGTTTCTATCTTCATATATTTGAAATGAGCACTCTCTGGGTTCACTTTTCTAGAATGATACTGGCTATATCACAACCCTCAGAATTGTAGTGGTCCCCATAGAGGGTTGGGATGTTTTTCTCTAATGTCATCAGCTGGAGGCCCTCTTCTGGGTTTGTTCCCTTACAATAGTAATCAATTAATTAATAATTAATTAATTGTAATAGCCATCACTGATTAGCAACCCCAACTTAGCCAATTAACATCAATTAACTTCCTGGGGCCACTAGGGGGCACAGTGCATAGAGCACTGGCCCTGGAGTCAGGAGGACCTGAGCACAAATGTGGCCTCAGATACTTAACACAAAAAACTAGCCCTGTGACCTTGGGCAAGTCACTTAACTCCAATTGTCCTACCTTCCCCCCCTCAAAAAAAAAACATCAATTAACTTTTTCAAAGATATTTAGAAGATATAGTAAGGATAGGAGTACAAATGTGTATATATCCCCTACACTTCTTTTTTTTTTTTTTGCTTTTTTGAGGGTAATTGGGGTTAAGTAACTTGCCCAAGGTCACACAGCTAGGTTTTTTGTTTGTGTGTGTTAAGTGTCTGAGGCCAGATCCAAACTCAGGTCTTTCTGACTCCAGGGCTGGCGCTCTACTCACTGCACCACCTAGCCGCCCCATCCCCTACACTTCTGAGCACACTCTCTCTTGTACTACCTCTGTCTCTAGAGTGAGTGGGATCAGTTGTAACACAGCTTCTATGTAACACCAGTCCCGCCAAGTTGATGAGTCCTTGTTTCAGCTACCACTGGGCTAGGTTGGGAAAGTAGTTCCTCTCTTTGGGGCCTCTGTGCTGGGCTAGCTGCAAAAACTGCCATGGACTTGACCCTCAGAATCCTTAATTCCCAGATGGATCACTCTCATGATCTTTTGAAACTCTCAAATTAAAGTTCCATACATATGTGTGTATATATAGTTCTATACATACATATGTGTGTACGTATGTGCAGATATTACTATAATCTAATTTGGAATATATGTATGTGTGTATGTACTCCAAATTAATCTCCCTTACCTAAAATGAAAGAACAAACACTGAGACCTTTTTCATGGGCCACATGTCCTTGGATAGAGAGAGGGCTCAAGAACTTCCTGTACAACATTCTCTCTAACTAGATGCTGTGTTGCAGAAAGAAGTCATTTAAGGAAAGGAGAAGAGAAAAGAGACTAGCCAAGGTATTTAGAATCTTCCTCCTGCCCCATCATCTGGTTCTGTTGCTGGAACAGCAGCTAATCTCTTCTTCAATAGGTGGAGAGCAGACTGAAACCAGCTGCAGAATGTTGCCACCTGTTCATCTTTCTGAGTCCTTTCCATTACACATCACTCTTCCAGAAGCAGGATAATTAGTCTCTTTCACTTGGAGAATTGTATCAGCAGTATTTTGCACATGGACAGAGAGAATGGGCCAGTCTCCCATTACTTTTTTAAAAATTTAAGTCATTAAGTTTTCTGTGTATGCACATAAATCTCTTCAGGCATTCCTACTACCCTTTCCTTCCATCATGGAATTGCTAGTCTTTATATCCTCAGAACTTCATCTTTTGTTTCCCTTCTTTTTCTGGACTAACTTCTATAAAAATTTAATCCATGAGATCCCAACCTTTTCACTGAACTCTTTGACATTTGCTTTCCCCAGATCTAGAAGGGATGTCAGTCTATGCCTAGTTTTCCTCTCCTGTATAACAAACTGTAGGTGGAAGTAGTCACTTTCCCCCTAAAATTTCCATCATTTCCTCCTCAGCAACCCATTCCTCCTTATTGATAATAATTGGCTCTAGAACAGAATCCCTGCCCTACCTTATTGTTTTCTCCACCTTTCCAAGGATGTATTTATTCCTAAGGCTAAGAAAGAAGTTATTACTTGCTCTCTTTTTGATAAAGTATCAGATATTTAGATAACTGAAGATCCCCATCACAGCTATATCATGCCTCTGTCCCAGGCTTCCAATCTGGTTCCCAAATTTCTTATTTGCTATATTTTTTCTTTCTGTCCAAGTGGCCTGTAACATGCTCTGATGATAGACCACCTATTTCTCCCTCAACTGCTGTTCTCAAAAATGTTCTCCTTACCACCCTTTGGTTCCTGGATTTCTTCACAAGGATATACCTTCTTAAAATACACCCCAAGCCCAGTTCCTAGCTGAAACCAGATAGGACAAGCAAAAGAATAAAGGGAAACAATGAAGCCCAAGTAGACCAACAGATTAATAAAGAGAAACAGTGAGGAACAGGAATAACTCTAAACTTTCTGACCAGTTCACTGTTTGGATTCCTGTTTCCTTATCTGTGAAATAAAGGTTTTGAAGTTGATGATCTCTTCCATCTCTAAGTCTGGACATCTCTGTCCAATGTTGCATGGCCTCTGTGGAGTTCTCTTCTGCCACAGAAGATTCCAGAGTGTAGTTACTGTAAAAGGAAGGGAGGCTGCTAATTGATGGACTGGTATACAGATCCATACAGGAATGATGGTCTTAGCTCCTAGATAGATATGTTATGTTCATGTCCTCATATATTTATAATTTTTCTTAGTGCTCTCTCTCTCTCTCTCTCTCTCTCTCTCTCTCTCTCTCTCTCTCTCTCTCTCTCTCTTTCTCTCTCTCAGCTTTCTGGAGATTTCTTTTTTCCTTTCTTCTATTCTCCCTATTTTATGAAGCAATACTGCTAACAAACTTCTACCATTTTCATAAGATCTTCGAACTGCTTATGAACAAAACCTATGTTGTCTTTGGCTAGTATATCTCTTTACTTGAAAAGAAGATTCTGTGGCTGAATCAGCTTCTAGGTTTTTGTTTTTGTTTTAAATTTCCTTGTAATGGTGATCAGTTTATATTGGTTAAACTTCCTTAGGAAATGTTAATATTTTGTGTCTATTCGTTTATCTTTTCCCATTTTTTAGTGTCCATAGATTGTTCAAATAGATTTGATTAGAACTTCCTTGTGTGTATGCCATCTTTTCTTCAAAGTTTTATTCATTATTTTAGTTTGATATCGATTTTGATCTTTGCTATAATAGTTGGTGGTTTACACAGAGGTGATCTGGTAATAATTCCAGTATCAATAACTAGTCACTTCCTATCTGTTAAAATATTCTAAGTCTCTGGGATCCTAAAATCAATTTAATTAAAAAAATATTTGTTAAGCAACTCTTATATACAAACCATTATGACATCAATGGAAAGTCCCTGCCATCGAAGACCTTACATTTTATTCACCATCCATGTTCATCATCCCTTGTGTAAGTTCTGCACACCCTATTCAGGGTCAGGATCTTCAGCCATTAGTTCAGCCCTGGTTTAGCTTCTTCATGTCCCTTGGAGATTTGGTGTCCCATGGTTTATATGCTCTGTAGTCTTTGGGGGCAGCCTTATATTAGTGAAATAACTTCCAGATCAGTGGTGTGAGATGAGGCTTCACTTACAGATCCTGAAGAAGAAAAAGCTTCTGAGACAGCAACCTAACCGAATGAGGAAACCAGCCGACCATAACAGAGTACTTAACTACTCCATCAATTTAGTCAAAATGGTTGAACTGCTTTTATGGGAAAATAACTATACAGTGAGACTCAGTTGTGGAAAAATACCAAATCCTCTAACCTAAGGCTCCTAGAGATAGTATGATTTAACTACCCAAAAGAATACATTTACATATTTTTCTCCAGAACTGAGAAATTTAATCCAAAACTATTCATGTCAATGAACAATTAATAGAAAACTTTCTTTTGTAGGCCTTTGAAGACATATATATTGAACAACGAAAAACAATTAAGACAATGTTGGAATATGCTGACAAGGTTTTCACATACATTTTCATTCTGGAAATGCTTCTGAAGTGGGTTGCATATGGTTTCCAAATGTATTTTACTAATGCATGGTGCTGGCTGGACTTTCTTATTGTTGATGTAAGTATTCTACAGTTTTTCATTTTGCAACTATTTGCATATTTTTCATAAAATATCAATCACCCTTTCAACAGTTGTAGTAGTAGAGATAAATGGTAATATAGATAATCTGAAATAAATGCAAAGATTTCATTCAAAATTGCTTCATATGTTAACCTGTCAGATCTCCAGTTTATCCATGAAGGAAGAAAGGAGCTAAGCCTACATATGGCGCCTGAATATGAATATGTCATTAAGAATTGTTAAGGCCTTTTGTAGCTAATACAATACTACTGTGTCATCTTTTCTAGAAAAAAGAAGGCATCAGAGGCTAGGTTGATTTCACAATGTATGATGCTACTGTTTGATTATGTACAGCACATTAATTCCCCTTTATTTATATCTACTATTTGGTTCTGTTAATTAATAGAGAAGTATCTTTTATATCCTGTTGACAATATTATTTTTCTTGTTAAGTTAAATAACTTTTAAGTTAGATATCTAACTTGCTATAGTTAAAATATAGTTCTATGTCTAATACAAGATATAGTTAAGATAATGAAGTTAGATAACTAACAACTCAGTAACTGATTAAGTAGTTATCTAAAGTTTGGATTCATGCATATTTTAGGTTTGGGGTTTATAATTTTTATATGTATTTTGGAGCAATGAGCATATTTTTCTTTTACTTTGATTTGGAAGAAGAGTGTTATGATTTTAGTTTTATATTGCTTTTTATTTTAGATGTACCATTGGTTTCTGAATAAGGAATATAATAAATAATAAAAATATAAATAATATAACATAAATTATATAATATCTGATTAATTTAAGTGGGTAAATATTACATATTATATATATATATACACATTAATATATCTTTGGATTCAAGTTGCCCTTATTGCCAATTCTTTCTATTCTACTTAGTTTGAGAACTAGAGATAGAAGCATCCTATAAACAAATCCCTGAGTTAGCATTTTAACACTAGTCACACAAGCGATTTATTGATTCTAAAAGTCAGCTACTTTATGCTAGCCTCATTAACCTTTGATTTTGCCCTAAATAAGGGAATTTCTCAACTTCATTAAAGTATTTAAGCCTCATTGTTAGAAAATTCTCTTTAGATCTAACTCATTAAATTTAAGGATCTTTCAAAGTTCGGCTTGAGCCTGTTTGTTTTGTTAGGCTCTCCACAATTGAGAATCACTGCTGTTCTTGATCCTTTGGATACACAACGTCAGGCACTTGAACTGCACAAGTTCAAAAATTGCAGTTCTTCAGATAAGGCTTCCTTTTGACATATATCTGAAGTAAAAGCTTGGAGAGTAATTAGGTGCTGGAAAGAAGGGTTTAGTAAGACTGTTTAAACTACTTCAGAGCACAAACTTTTCAAGCACCTTCAAGTAGTACTTCAAAGTAGCAAGTGATGACTTTTATCGCAAACAATAATTGACATATATTAAGTCAGATAATTCTTCTCTATTCATTCAAGCCCACCATTTTGTTAGCCAAATTTAAATTACTATTTGCCTGGAAAATAAAGTTGCATTTTCTTTTAAAGCAAAATATTATGGTATACACAATGAAGTTTGTGTAAAAAACAACAACAACTGGGTTTAAGTTCTGTTTGTAACCTGTGGATCCTTGGAGAAATTATTTATTTAGCCACCAAAACCCCCCCAAATATATATATATATATATATATATATATATATATATATATATATACACACACACACAAATATATATATACATATACACATACATATACATATATATGCAAATATATCATCCTATATCATCAACAGCTATATGGAGGGAAAATAACCTTATTATTGAAATGTGCTGTTTGACTTAATTACCACACCCACATCCCAATTCTGCTATAGACTAAATGCACTAAACCTTATTGAATTGTTCTCTATTCTGCTATAGGTTGAATTGCAAAACCTGCTGAATATACAAAATCCTACTGCATAGCTTTCTTTAGCTGCATATAACCCCACAAATGATACAATAAAAAAAAAAAAACTTTCCAGACCAATATCTTTATCAGGACAGAGAACATCCCATTGGTCCATTCAAATGATGCAGAATGCTACTGATTGACAGTGCACCTAAATGGACCTGAAAAGCTATATAAGATAGATGTCTATTCTAAGACATCCAAGTCTGAAATTCCTTCAGGCATTCTTTCTTAGCAGGATAATAAATAATCTTCCTTTCACTTAGGCCACTCACTTTATTTGACCTCCAGTCTTGTCTACCTGTTGATGGATGAGATTCTTCCCTGGGTCTCAAGGCCCCCAGGCTGAGAAATTTCCCAACAGATAAATATATGCAGTCACTAATTTAGATGACATAATTTGCTTGAAGTAGTGAGTTTTGCCCTCTTAACCATTTATCTATATGATAAATCATTTGAATACTTTTAAATTAAGTAGGTTTCTTATGAAACAATGCTGTAGTTTTGAAAATTCTATTCCCACTCTCTATCTTGTTTCCCATTTTTTGTGGTATAAATAAATTTGGGGATAAAATAAGGTTTTTCTTTACCTGTGTGTAATTTTCATTAATCTATTACGTATTTTCAAGGTAGATTGGTGATTCTTTTAGTTAGCAGTAATAAATTGTCTCTTTTTAACTAACTGAGAAATTTTGTCAATTTTAAAATTAGTTATCTGTAAGAATGACTAAGGAAACTGTTGATTTATAAATCTTTTTTTTTGTTTTTGCTTTTTTGGAAGGCAATTGGGGTTAAATGACTTGCCCAAGTTAAGATGGCTAGTTTTTGTGTTAAGTGTCTGAGGTAAGATTTGAACTCAGGACCTCCTGACTCCAGGGCCTTTGCTCTGTTCACTGCACCACCTAGCCATCCAATTTATAAATCTTTGATGGGGCAGCTAGGTGGCACAGTGGATAGAATGCTTGTCCTGGAGTCAAGAAGACCCAAGTTCAAATCTGGCCTCATATACTTCTTAGCTATGTGACCCTGGGCAAGTCACTTAACCCTGTTTGCCTTTTTCTTCATCTGTAAAATTAGTTGGAGAAGGAAATGGCAAACTTCTCCAGTATTTTTGTCAAGAAAACCCCAGAAAGGGTCAGAAAAATGACTAAAGAGGAACAAAATCTTTGATTGATTTAAATCAATTCCTTGATTTTTTTTATCCTTTTCTTTCTGATTAAATAAATTAACTTTGTTTAGCTACCTGGACTTCATAATGAAAGTCTAAGACAAACGAAGCGGTTATATCAGGGTATCTGTGTTTCATATTAACCTTTGGTTTCATTAAATTACTTTTCTGCTTAGCTTGATGTTTTTTCTTTTTTAAAAAATTATTCTAATCACCCAAAGAATTTGTAAAATGATAAAGTATTTGTCACAAACTCCCATGAGAGTAGAGTAGGAATCTGCCCTATGACGATCTTCTCTCCTTTTTTTTTAAACCTAAAAAAAAAATTCCCTGTAAAATGTTTTTTGAAGAAAAATGACCTAATGGCTTTTCCTTTCTAGTATATTTATGTCACAGACTAAGCTTATTTTGTATAAAGACTCTCTAATATTAATGAATATCCTTTCCTTCTTTTCACATAGGTCTCTTTGGTTAGCTTAACTGCAAATGCCTTGGGCTACTCAGAGCTTGGTGCCATCAAATCTCTTCGGACACTAAGAGCTTTGAGGCCCTTAAGAGCCTTATCTCGGTTTGAAGGGATGAGGGTAAGACCACATTTCTTTAACCTTCTGAAAGAGTTCACACAGTAGAAAGAAAGAAAGCTGGCAGCTTAAAAATGTCAAATCCACAAAGAATGATGAAATTTCCTTCCTGTGGGGCTGGGAGGCGGTATATTTACTTAATAATATTGTTAGTCATATATATTGAATGCCTGCTTTACAAGGCAAGAATATACTGCACACCGTGCATTTGCAGAATGTTTTATGTTTTTAAAAACACTTTCACAGAGAGCCTTTCCATATGTGGTATAAAATAATGAGCGCCGGAATTAGGGACTTAGGATGCCTAATTTTGGTCCCGCCCACTGACTTGCTATGTTACTTTAGGCATGTCGCTTCACTCCCTCACATGCCTCATCTCTCAACTGAGTGGGTTGAACTCAGTGGTCTCTAAGATTCCTTCTACCACCAAACCTCTATGAGCTGTGATCCTAATTGTTTAAAGTAAATAAAGAAAGTTTTATTACTCCCTTTTTATAATTTAATTTTTTGTGACCAGATATTTACTTTTTCTTCTCCCTATTTCTCCCATCAAAAAGGGAAAGAAAAACAAAACCCTCATTACAAAAGCAAAAAAGAATCCTCATATTGGCCATGTCCAAAAATATGTTTCATTCTGTGTGTTTACTTAATCAGCAACTTGTATGTAGCATTCTTCATCATTGCTCCTCTGGAGTCACGACAAATCATTGTGTGGATCAGGTCAAAACTGTTCATGTTTTACAAACTGTTCTTCTGGTTCTATTTACTTCACTCTAAGTTACTTCATACAGATTTTCTCAAATTTCTCTGAAATCGTCTCTTCTACAATTTCTTATAGTACAAACATTCCATTATGTTCATATACCATAATATATTTGCCCACTCCCCAAAATTCATTCATCCCTTTCCTTGGTTTCCAGTTCTTTGCTACTCAAAAAAAGAGCTGCTCTAAATGTTTACATATATAATAATATATAACAAAATATAACATAATTATATATGCAATATGTATATAGCGCATATATGCATATATGTGAATGTATCTTTTCTTCTTTCTTTAATGTCTTTAGAATATAGGTCATATAGTGGTATTGTTGAGTCAATAAGCATTCACAGTTTAGTAACATTGTAGGCATTTTTCTGAATTGTTTACCAGAATGTCTGTACTATTATTTTCTTTTAATAGATGAGAAAATTGAGACAGAGTGAAGGTAAACAATTTGCCCAAGTCACACAATAATACATTTAGCAGCAGGATGCTAAAACCCAGGTCTCCTGATTTGTAGTCTTCTAACACATAGTCCTGATCATCTGGTTGTCAAGACAGATTCACGTGGAAGAAAACTCACATGGAAGAAAATTACATGTAAACATATTCAAGTTAGCAAAATGCAGACTGGGTAGATGAGAGATGAAGGAATATACAATAAAAGAATGATTACAGTTGAAAAGATTTAAATGACCTCCATTTATTCAAAGAACTGGTAATGTCAGAGCTAAACTGAATTTAGGAGAATTTAACAAGCAGTTACCTGAGTCACCATCACCATCCCGCAGGGGCTTATGCCAAAATTTGTATGTGTGTTTACATACACACATATAAAAACATATATATTTTACACACATATGCATACATACACATATACATATACATATATATATATACATACATACATATCCTACACATCCTTTATTCATCATTCATTAGTTACTTTGCTGCTTTCTTCCATTGGGTTCCCGGAATTTTCGACTTAGACTTTTTTTGCTTTCTTTCCCTTTCTCTATATGCTGCTCAGTAGTTGCTTTTATTCTCCTTTCAATAACATTTATGAAATTATAGAATTTCTAGAGTCATACATCTTTGAGACAGAAAGAGACCTTAGAAGCCATGTAGTCTATTTATTTTATGTGCCTTTGGAAAAGGAAATAGATTTAGTTAATATGAACAAGACAATAAATTTGTAAGAATTTAGAATTTAGACGATGTGAATCCATTAGATAGGTTTCTAATGTGCCCAGCTCTGTGGGAATTCTCCATCATGTTGTGAAGGAGGTGAACCAGGACTCAGATCAGGGGTGTTCATTTCATTTATAAATGTGCAGGAAATCCCAGTTGGTGTAATTTAAAACTGCCAGATATTTCTTCACAGCATCCTCACTGCTCCATTTCTGATGTTTGGAGAGTCCCCCCACTCCCACCCCCCCCAAGGGATTCATGTCAGAAACTGTTTCTTTAGCTTTAGGGCTTAGACTGAAATGGATAAAAAGTAGGTCAGGCATTGGACATGGAGCCCTTACACAAGAAACAAGATATAAAGGAACTGTGAAGAATTTGCCCTGACATTTTCAGTCCTCTGAGGCAAAGACCCTGAAGCCAGATGCTTACGCCTCCGACAACATGCTGATACTATCTCCCTAGCAGTGACAATTCACAAATGGAACATTTAGAAAATAATGCTTTCCATGATATTTGAGAACCTATTTGAGAAAATTTTTAAGCCTAGTTCTGTGTGGTAGAAACATAACTAATGAAGTAGTCCAAAAAAAATCACTGAAGCTGCAACTCTTTTTCTAATATACATTCCATCAAATTACTAGTAAGGTACATGCTTTTCAATGCAAATGAAAAATGAAATCATGAATGTATTATCTCTTCCCTAGAGAAAAGATGTTCACTCTAAAAAAAATCATATAATTATATTAAATAAGGTTAGAAGAGAATTTGGAACAACGAAACAAATTTAGTCTGGTGTTTCTTCAGGCTTTTAAAATATGTGTGAGCTTTTTAAATCCACTCTTACATGCCAAAATGTAATTATTAAACAAACCATTTTCTTATGTTTCCTGGACTTTTTGAAAGTCTTATTCCATTATTTTGTCATGCTTTTTCATCATTTTTATCTTCAAGTTTTCTCTTTCTTTTGCAATCTATCCAATGTTCTTCATTTTAGGATTTCTAGAAATATTTTTATTTCACCATCTTTATTGAAGGAGTTGAACATTAACTGTTTTTGCTTCTGAAGAGTTCAAAACATGTTGTCTCTTCTAAATGATATCAGTGAGAGATTAAAGGATAACTATTTTCTTCATTTTATAGGTAGAGAAATTTGGATAACAATTCTGGGACCCAAATAAAGACCTCCTATCCCAACACCAGTGCTATTTTCTAGCTTATGCCACTTTTGTATAATAATTTGACTTTTCTAACTGGAAAATATAATCACACAGAAATCAATTAAATTCATTCCAGCAAGCATTTATTAAGCACCTCCTATGTGTGAGGCACTGTGCTAGGCATTGGAAACTGAATACAAAGACAAAAACTGAAAAACAGTCCCTGCTTTTCAGGGAGCTAAGGATTCTAAGAAGCAAGGAAGGAGAGCATTCCAAACATGGGGGATCACTTGTGCAAAGACAGTGAAGTAAAAGGAAGTATGCTGTAATGGATAGGACTCTGGATTTGGAGTCAGGAAGACTTGGGTTCAGATCCTGCCTAACACACTTAGTACCTATGGGACCTTTAGTAATTCACTACACTTCTCTGTCCTTCAGTGCTCTTATCTATAAAATGAGGAGGTTGGACCTGTTGAACTCCTAAGAACCATTCTAGCTCTAAATCTTTGATCCTATAATTAAGTAAGTAATTTGATCCTATAAGTAAGAGAACAAATATTGAGTTCAGAGAACAAGTAGGTTATTTGGCTGGGACATAGAGTGGGTTGTAAGGGAATAATGTGAAATAAATCTGGAAAGGTGAGTGGGAGCTAGATTTTGAAAGCATGTAAATGGCAGGCTGAGGCATTTGTTTTTTATCTTAGAGATAACTTGAGGGGCAGCTAGGTGGCACAGTGAGTAGAGTACCGGTACTGGCCCTGGAGTCAGGAGGACCTGAGTTCAAATCTGGCCTCAGACACTTAACACTTACTTGCCATGTAATCTTGGGCAAGTCATTTAACCCCAATTGCCCTTCCAAAAAGCCAAAAAAAAAGGAGAGAGAGATAACTTGAGATGTTTGAGCAGCTAAGTGACATGGCTATATTTGTGCTTTAGAAAGATTATTTTGGTAGTTGTATGGAGATTAGAAGTAGGGAAACCAATTGGAGGCTATTGCTCAGGCAAGAAAGAAGGAAATAAATAATAAATGTTGTGATGATAGAATCAATAGGACTTAGGAAATGATTAGTTCAAGGAAAGGAAAGAATGTAAGATGCCTCCAAAACTGCAAACTTTGAGTGAATGGAAAGATGATGCTGTCCTCAATTTAAATAGTGAAGTTTGAAAAGAGAGAAAGGTTTAAGGAGAAGATGATGAATTCAATTTTGAGCAAACAAATGCTTTATTAACTTCTGGTTTACATCATTCATTTCCACCAGATTTTGAGTTACAATTTTTCCCCCATTTTTTCCCTACCCACCACCCCAGAGTAGCAGTCCCACTAGATATCCCCTCATCCAATCTGTTCTCTCCCATATCTTCTCCCATACCCCCTTTGACTTTGCCATTAGGACAAGGTGAATCTATGAGCCCCAATGCCTGGACATCTTATGAAACATTTAATTTTAAAACTTCAATTTTCAGATCTATTCCCTTCCTCCTTTGTCACCCACTCCCTCTGAGAAGATAAGCAATTCAGTATGTGTTGTACACGTATAGCTATGCAAAACATTACCATAGTAGATATATTGTAAAAGACTGCTTATATTTCCTTCCCACCCATCCCACCTCCCACCTGGTCCATTCCTCACTTTGATCTTGTCCCTCTTTGATAGTGGGTACTTCCAACCTCCTCTCCCCCCAGAATGCCCTCCCCTTCATCATCCCTCCTCTCATCCCCCTTTCCCCTACTCTCCTGCAGGGTGAGATATCCCATTTAGTATGTATGTGATTCTCTCCTTGGGCCAACTTCAACGGTTTTGTCTTTTTGCCTTCCTGTTCTTCCCTCCCCTGCAACTACTTCCCCTTGCCTCTTCTACATGAGATAGTTTACCCTACCCTGTCTCTCCCCATAGAAGCATATGAAAATTTGGAAATAGTCAGCAGGCAATTAATAGGCAGAATTAGAATTCAGAAAAGAGACTAGGACTGGATATGTATGGATTTGAGAGTTCTCTTCATAGGGATGAAAACTGAACCCCTTAGGAAGTGTAGAGATTACTAAAACAGGGGGAGAGAGACAGAGACTGAGACAGAGAGAATGAATAAATATGGTGGCCCAGAATAGAGCCTTGGTACCCATGGTAAGGGAGGAAATGGATGATGATCCCAGAAGGAAAATGAGAAAATGTTTTTGAATTTGTTAAGATTTCACTGGTAAACTTGGAAATCAGTTTCAGTCTAGTAGTGGGATTGAAAGGGACTGAGAAGTGGTTGGGAGGGGAAGAAGTAAACGCCAATGAATGCAGACAGCTTTTTAAAGTATTTAGACTATAAAAAGGAGGAGAGATACCAGACAATAGCTTTATGGTATGACAGAATAAAGTCAAGATTTAAGGATGGAGAGACTTGAGCATGTCTAGGAAACGAGAAACCAGTAGGAAAGAAGTTGAAGATGAGAAGGAAAAACAATGACTGAAGAGGTAAATTCCAAGAGGAGATGAGAGGGGATGGAAATAGGGCATCGTGAAAATGGGTGACTTGGCAAAGAGAAGGTCGAAATTGAGACAAGAGAGTCAGGTAGTCAACAAGCGTTGATTAAATCTACTTTGTGCTAGGCTCTATGCTAAGCACTGGGGATACTAAAAAAGACAAAAAGCAGCCTGCACCCTCCAAGAACATAGGGAGGCAACACATAAATAACTGGGTAATAACAGGGTATATACTTTATGAATTAAGGAAATCTGAAAAGATAAGGCATTAGCATCTGGGGGAACTTGAAAATACCTCCTGCAGAAGATGGGATTTGAGCTGAGTCTTGAAGAAAGCCAAGGAAATTAAGTAGGAGTGAGGGGGCAGAGCCCTGCAGACCTGAGGGACAGCCAGTACAAATGCATGGAGATGGGAGATGGAGGATTGTTCAAGGAACTGCAAGTAGGCCAGTGTGTCTGGGTCACTGAGTGACCAGCCTCTTTGAATACACAAAGAGTCAAAGCAATGAAGAACTTTAAATGCAATACAGAGGACTTTACATTTGATCTTGGAGAAAAGAGGAGACCACTGGAATTCAGTGAACAGAAGGATAATATGGTCAGATCTATACTTTAAAAATATATATACTTTGCAACTAAGTGGAGTATTAGAATAAGCAGGGGTATGAGGCAAGGAGATCAACCCAAAGGCTATTTTCAAGTATTCCAAATAAGAGATGATGAAGGTCTGGGCTGGATTTATGGTTATAGGAATGAATATTAGGGGGTGGTTTCTGGTCACCATCAGCTCCCATGCCCTTCTGTGTGTCTAGGTTGTGGCCCTGCTGCTAAGCCCTGCATCCCAGCCCCGGGCCCTGTGCCCTGCCATGGCTACCACCACCCACACCTAAGCCTTCAGGGACCTCCTGGGAGGAGGCATCAATGGTGGGTCAGGGCTGCGGGCCCTCCTCCTGTAGCTGCCCCCTGGAGCACCCGGCCAATGCTCATGCATGTGCCAGAGGCTCCACACCAAGGGGGCCAAGACTGAATTTGCTGAATTCCTGACCGATGAAATTAAAGAGGAGAGGAAAATCCAGAACCACAAATCCCTCCCCAAGATACCCAGGGATTTGGAATTGGGTGTGCAAGGGACAGAAGCCAAGTCAGTACAGAGATGAGCTGGTGAGAGGACAGTACTAACAACAGTATCCCTCCAATGTTTGACAACGAGCCACCCAAGGAACAGAAAGCCCGAGAGCAGTGAGAGCCCGATCTTAGGTCAATCCAAACTCAGTGGCAGAGGGTGTGAAGGACAACACCAAGAAGGGCCGCATGCTGGACTGCCTCTATCCGGAGGGCAAGATTGGACAGGAAGACATGGAGGAGAGCGGCATCTTCTCCATTGGGAAGTTAGCTTCCAACCCACCAGTGAGTCCGACTGGAAGGACACAAAGGAGACATACTACACATGTGCTCAACACGAATTCCCTGGACTGGGCCCTGTATGACCTGATGGACTTCCTGGCAGACCAACAGCTGGACAGCACTCTGCAGACAGACTGATGGAGCCCACTACGGCCTTAGAGCACCAGGAGTATAGCAACTTTCTGGAAGATTTCAGACGGAGGCCTGAGGCTGGGAGCCTCTGCTGTGCAACCAGAGCCCTTCCAAGATCAGGGTTATCTAGATGCTATCCCGGACAAAGTGCCCTAACCCTTTAATTTCCTTTTTCTGCTGGCATTTTTCTACACCACCACAGAATGAGGAGAAATAAAACCCCTGGATCCCTCCCCCAACCCCCCCAAAAAAAGAAAAGAAGGGAGCATATATAAGATATGTTATAAAGGTAGAAATGGGGGCGGCTAGGTGGCGCAGTAAATAGAGCCCCGGCCCTGGAGTCAGAAGGACCTGAGTTCGGAGCCGGCCTCCGACACTTAATCCACACAAACAAAAACGTAGCCGTGTAACCTTGGGCAAGTTACTTAACCCCAATTGCCCTAAAGGGGCGGCTAGGTGGCGCAGTGAGTAAGAGCGTCGGCCTCGGAGTTTGGATGACCCAAGATCAGATCCGGCCTCAGAAAATGAGCACCCACACACAGATAATGACTAGCCGTGTAACCTTGAGCAAGTTACTTAACCCCAATTGCTTTAAAAAAATAAATAAATAAATAAAGGTAGAAATGACAAGAACTGGTCATTCATTACCAGCCTGGATATATTGGAAGAGTGAATGTGAAGAATAGAGGATAAAGCCAAGGTTATGAATGATGATGGATGACTAGTAGGATTGTGGTTTCCTTGACATAAACAGGAAAGTTGGGGAAAGGAGAGGGTTTGGGGGGAAAGATACTAGTTCCATTTTGAACATATTGAGTTTGAAATATATTCATTTGAGATGTTCAAGAGGCTGTTGGAGATGTATGACCACAGCCCAGCAGAGAGAATAAGACTGAATATATAGATCTGGAAACCATTTGCATAGAAATGATCATTGAACCCATGAAAGCTAAAGAGATCACCAAGTGAAATACTATAGAGTGAAAAGAGAAGAGGGCTCAGCACAAGAGCCTTGAGAGACTCTCATGATTAGCAGGTATGACTTGGATGCTTCATCACCACTCAGCAGCCAACTGAAAGCAGAGAAATCCTATGGCTTGAGTGTGGCATAGTGAAAAGCATTAGAACAATGAATTCAAGGATTATTGATAATGTGTAGTTGAACTAAATAACGAGTAGGTCAAGTCTGTCAAGGAAGGAAAGTCAGGCCAGAGTAGGAGTGATACCTTGGAAACAACCAAAGGTGGAAATGAGACAAAGAATAAGTTAGAAATAGTGGGACTGAGGTAAACATAAGGCAGAGGGAAAGAAAGAAGGATAGGAAGTTATGGTCAGAAAAAAGAATTTCAGAATTTAAGATCATGGAGCATATTTATGAATTTGGTGAAAGTAAGCTATCTCTCTGGATATCTAAGATGGAATGAACTTAAAGGTCATGGGAATTGAGGAGATTAACTGGGGAGCCAAGGCATTTGAGGCACCAACATATATAACGAAATCTACCAAGTATAAAGGGAGGGATAGAGTAGAAGGAGGAAATGTGAGCAAGGCATGGAATTCCTTAAGAAAGAAAAGAAAATGACCAGTGGGGAATTCAAGAAGGATCTGGTCTTAGTGATACCTACTGATGGGTGTGAACCTCAAAGGGGTGGAGGATGATTGAATGATTGAGTTACTGAATGATTGTTCTTTGTTCAAAACTTTGTGGTGAAAACTATGTGCCCATTTTAGTGATAAGCTGTTGTGAATGCTGTATTTTAATTTTCTGTGACAAGTTGTAACATTATGAATGCTGTACCTTGATTTTCTTGTGAATGTTTTGCTCTGATATGTTATTGAATAAATAGAGTGTTCACTATACTGTGTAATCAGAACCTTAAAAGCTATTCACAGTAGTATTCTTCTGGAAAGCTGGTCTTGTGTGGCTTTACAAGGGTATAACCAAAGGGTTCAGTGTCTTCTTGAGGAAATTAGTTTTCCATGCATGTATGCAGATGGGAATATCTGAAATGAAGAGGACTTTGATGAATGAAAGTTTTTTAAGGACAGGACAGGAATTCCAGAGGGCAGATAAGTATAGGAATCCCTACCTAGGGATAAGGCTGAGGGAGAAAGCCTTTGGGGGGATAATTGGAGTGGTAGCTGAGAAAGAGAGTATTTTCTGTTGGCTATGACTCTGAATCACAATTGTTTATTAAAATAGAGGATTTAACTATCTCATATTTGAGTATTTATGTTCACTGTATAACCACTGGAGACATGAACACATAGTCTGACTTTCTCACCCTGTTTCAAAATAGCTTCCCTTGGGAAACACACACACACACACACACACACACACACACACACACACACACACACTGTATGTATATGTACTGTGTATATATGTACGTGCGTGCATGTGTGCGTGCATGTGTGTGCGTGTGTGTGTGTGTGTGTGTGTGTGTACTCAGTTACATAGCCTTCTATCAACTGGACTATTAACTGTTAACTTCCTCCTATTTGTTCATCAGTGATGACTGATGTTTATAATGATGACCTTGGGGCACCTATAAGATCCTAAAGAGCCTCTTGAATCATCAGATAAAGATTATTCCAAATACCTTAAGGATGTTCAATATAGTTTTTTTTGTCAGGGTATTTAATTATCTTATATTTTAATTCTTTGGAAACTGATAATCTAGGTGTTTTCTTTTAATTAGCATATTTGATTAAAGGAGATACTTGAATCCTGAGGCATGAGAATTTATTGTATGTCTTTTCATTTATATCTTTGTGATTATAAATCATTTAAAAATGAAGAGCCAGAGAAGACAACCCAGTACCTACCACAATGCTTTGAACTTTGTTGAATTGAAGTAGTACTTAAATATGTAGAAATTCACTTGTTTGTAAGGGATGGCTAAGCCAGAAGGTAATGCTATAAAAATCAGTGAATTTAGAGTCCCAAGAGATTTGGGTTCAAATCTCAGCACTGATTTTAGTAAGTGGACAAATCACATTTGTTCTCTAAGCCCCAGTTTTCTCATCTTTGAAACAGGAATTATAAATACTTTGAACTACTTACCTCACAATGTTGTTGTAGTGAAAGCACTTTGTAAACCTTAAATTACTACATAAATACAAGTTCTTTTATTATTTACCCATATAGAGATTTAGCTCAAAACCCACAGTTATATAGTAACAAGGTACTTTTGGAGTTCAAAAGTGGTGAGAATTGTCAAAACTGAGTCATTTTTAGCTCTTAAGGAAATTTTTAAAATAATGAGTGAAAGAACAGATGTCCTCCAAGATTCGTTCCAGCTTTAAACATATGATCATAAGATACTACATCTAAAACTAATATTCTGTTATAAATAACAACTTAACAGTTATGTTACCCTGTAAGATGTATAGTACAAGTATTATTGTTCCATTTGACAGAAGAGGAAACTAAGGTCCTGAGCAGGTAGGGGACTTGCCCATGACAACCCAGGTAATGAGTATCTGAGGTGGATTCAAGCCCAGCTTTCCTTCACTTGTTGCCTCTATCTAGTCTATCTCTTATTTGTTAACTTAATTTTTTAAGACTATAGGAAGGATATTTGAAGAAATCAATTTTAATTCTTTCTTTTAAAAAAATCACTTAAATTGTTTCTTATCTGCCCATTTGCAAGTGGGTTGGTTTCAGCATCAAAGAGGTAACATTTATGTGTATTCTTTCTCATATTTCTTCCTTAAATTTCTTTCTAAAATGGCATGTCCAGTTCAATTCAACAAAAAATTCAATGAATATGTGCCCTGCTATGGGCAAGGGCACTGTATCAGGTGCTATCAATATAAAGATAAACTATACAGATACTCTTCTTAATCTAGTATAATTTAGTGCTAACTGCTATTTATATAGGATAAATCATTTAGCAAAATAATTCTCTTGGGAAGCTGGGTGGTACAGAGGATAGAATACCAGACCTAAAGTCAGGAAAACTCATCTCCCTGGCATCAGATATTTATTAGCCATGTGACCCTGAGCAAGTCAATTAACTCTGTTTGCCTCAGTTTCCTCATCTGTAAAATAAGCTAGAGAAAGAAATAGCAAACCACTCCAATATCTTTACCAAGAAAACCCCGAATGAGGTCACAAAGAAGCAGACACAACTGAAAATGACTGAACAACAACGAAAATAATTATCTAAAGATTATATTCACTTAACATACCTTGAAAAAACACTAATAGTAGTGACATAGAAGTTTCAATTGAATACATAATGAAGTCAGTAGAGGAAACTCTTGAACTCTATTTCTAATGTTTTCCCCCAGGCCAAAAGATTACTAATTAGAAATAGAATACAACTTTGCATTTAGGTTGATTTTGGCAGACAATTCAACTTCTCTCTTTTTGTTAACACCATCCTTCCAAGCTCTCATGTTCATAACCTCATCATTATCCTTAACTCCATACTCTTTCTTACCTTCCATATATGATCACTTGCCAAATCTTACAATGTCTACATTCCCATCTTTAGTATCTAAACCCTTTCTTTCTACTCACATACCTACCTTAATTCAGACCTTTGTCACCTCTCACCTTTACTATTACAATCACCTCCCAATTGGTTTTCCTGCCTTAGGTTTCTCTGCACTCCAGTTCTTCCCCTACACAGCTATCAAAATGATTTTCCTTATGTAGCTTAGTTATGACTCTGGGCAAGTCATTTAACCCTATTTGCCCTAGTTTTCTTATATATGGGTCCAGCACTCTTTTCATTATATGTCCAACTCTGATTATTCCTAGTAGCAAGGTTGTTGTTGTTGTTGTTCACTCTTTTCAGTCCTGTCCCACTCTTTGTAATCCCATTTGGGTTTTTTTGGCAAAGATACTGCAAGTGGTTTTGCCATTTCCTTCTCCAGCTCATTTTTTTCAGATAAAGAAACTAAGGCAAATTAAGTGACTTTTCCAGGATCATACAAATAGTAAATGTCTGAGGCCAGATTTGAAGTCAGAAGATGAGTCTTTCTGACTCCCTGCCCAGTGCTGTGTCCACCGTGCCACCTGGCACTGTAACTCCTCTTACCATTAGATATAAGGTTCAGATAACAAGAATTTTTACAATATATCTGCTGTACTCAGTATTCTTATATATATATATATATATATATATATATATATATATATATATATATATATATATATATATATCAAACATGTCTATGTACTCTCCACTGTATTTTGCATCTGTTATTTGTTCCATTCTTCAATGGCTTAAAAAATATTTTGAACTTTATTGCTTATGTTCCCTAACATATTCAAAGACTAAAGATTATCTTACAAGTGCCAGTTTCCTATTTACTTGACATTCTCTGAGTGAGATGGTTGTATAATTTTTTAAATTATTATCTTCAATATTTATTTTTAGCATTTTACTTTTAGCATTCCCTGATAGAGAGATATATTCACTCTCATTTCACTGCTACTACCCAATTCACAAAAGCTTCTTAAAACACTCAGTAAAAAATTCCTTTGCGGTGGTCTAACTTTTTATTTCTTTCTTCTTCCTGCCAGGTGGTTGTGAATGCTCTTTTGGGTGCAATCCCCTCTATAATGAATGTACTTCTAGTTTGTCTAATATTTTGGCTAATATTCAGCATCATGGGAGTGAATCTTTTTGCTGGCAAGTTTTACCACTGTATTAACACCACCACTGGAGAAATGTTTGACATAAGTGTTGTCAACAATTTGAGTGAATGCCAGGCCCTTATAGACAATAATCAAACTGCCCGATGGAAAAATGTGAAAGTAAACTTTGATAATGTGGGACTTGGATATCTTTCTTTGTTACAAGTGGTAAGTAACCCTGACCTTTCATAATCTTTGTGACCTATACAGTGTGATTAACAGTGAATCAAATAGTTACTATATAAATTTTATAGATAGGACTCTGGAAAGAATTCCTGAGCCTTAAGGAAATATGTAATGAAGTATTAGATTTTTATTCAGGGAACTGGTTCTCAATATAGGATGTCTGCTTCAAAATGATGTGCCCCACCATACTAAAGGAGACCAAGGCTGCCTTGGTTGCTAATAAGTCACAGCCAATCCAATTCCAATTTACCTCCTGCCTTATCTGTTATGCTCTTTAATTATATATTAATTATGCTCTAATTGTATGTTGGTTATGTATATAGGTGAACAAGTACAGAAATTTATATGTTCTGTGCATGCTTAACCAGTATACCTACAATTATTGCAGAAATTGGCAAAGGTGAAAAGTTAGAGATAACTGTATATATGATCACATATTTTAGTTGTAGGTCATATAATTATGATTAAATTACAAATGGGAAAGAATACCTGTAAGGGCAAATCATATTTATTAGAATGGTGATTAAAAGAATATTGATGATTTTAATAAGATCTCATGATAGAATAGCTTAGTTTATTATTCTAATATCAACATTTTAGAGTGAAGTTAAATAATGTATCTTCCTCCCCATACCCCAGGCTACATTTAAAGGATGGATGGATATTATGTATGCAGCTGTTGATTCACGAAATGTAAGTATATTTGGAGTTATTGTTTAATTTGGTTATTTATATAATGTCACTATATTTCAAATGAATGGTGCTATAAATGGAAGAAAATGGAGGCACATTGACAGGATAAATTTATTTTGAAAAATAATAATGTGTGAAATACTTTTTTAAATAATCAAAAACATCTAGGTGGTGCAGTAGATAGAACACTGGCTTTGCTGTCAGGAACACCTGAATCTGGATCCTGTCTTAAACATTCACTAGCTGTTTGTAAAGCCAGTCACAAGCAGTTCTCCTGAGGACAGCTTCGGTGAATAACTTAAAGGCTCTAATTGCATAGTATAGTGAGCTTTCTATTTATTCAGCAATAAACTAAAGCAAAACATTCAAGAAACTGAAGCACAACACAACGATATAACCTAACAACTTATTACAAAGGTGGCCACATAGTCTTAAACAAAACATATCATTCAGTAAGTCACAGTCTCCTCAATCAATATAAAATACCTAAATCATCCTTAAGCTAATCATCCTTAAGGAGTAATCATCCTGGGGGGTTGCTAGGTGGTGCAGTGAGTAGAGCACTGGCCCTGGAGTCAGGAGGATCTGAATTCAAATCTGGCTTCAGACACTTAACACAAAAATTAGTGGTGTTACAACCTTGGGTAAGTCACTTAACCCCAATTGCCCCCCAAAAAGCAATTTTATAAAGAAAAAGGTTTAGATGATTATAGGATCCCTACCAGCTCTGAATCCTATTATCTTATGATTTTATCAACTTAGAGAGGTTTTAAAAATTGAGATAGCTGGATCAGCTACTTGGTATACTGAATAGAGCATTGGCCCTGGAGTCAGGAGGGGCTGAGTTCAAATCTGGCCTCAAATACTTGACACTTACTAGCTTGGCAAGCCACTTAACCTTAATTGCCCTACAAAGAACTAAAATAAAATAAAAATGAAGATAGTTATCAGTTTCACCATACTAAGCAAGTCAAATCATGACTGATCTATAATAGACCTAGTTAGTTCCTCTTTCTAAGTTGAATGTGACTAGTTAACACAGTTGAGTTAGAACACTACGCCAATGAGATAAGTTAAAGGTGGGCCAGTTAGTTTTATCTGTGGTATCATAGGTGTGAAAGGGAACTGAGAGGTCATCACGTCCAGTGCCCTCATTTTATGGATGAGACAAGATATTTCTCCAGTGTCAGTCACATAGCTGGTGAGTGTCTGTGGTAGGATTTGAACCTGACTTTAGGTTATACCCTAAGCACTGCTCAGCTAACTTGCCATGATGCTGGTTACAACAGGGACTATCTAGGAAAGAAGGCACTATTGATCATAAGGGCTTTGGCCTGAGATGGATAAATATAACATGATAACTAGAAATCTAGCGCCCAAATGTCCTTCTGCCATCTCTATATATGAAGGACAGCTTATTTGTTACTACAATACAGCTACTTTTCTGAAATGGAATTATATGCAATCAGACTTTTTCTGTGAAATTCTGTACTTTCTTAAGTCAGGCTATGTAAAATTAATTTCAGTCCTCACTAGCTAAACACATCATATTTTAGTATCTTACAAAATCTGATGCCTGGTTCTTTTTTATTTTCAGAAATTTTGACACATCTTAGAAAGTAAGAACTCCATGCTGTTTCTGTGAAGCCCTTCTTTCTTACAGTCCTCATTCTTTATGTCTTGTAGGTAGAGTGGCAGCCCAAGTATGAAGACAATCTCTACATGTATCTTTACTTTGTCATCTTTATCATCTTCGGGTCATTCTTCACTCTGAACCTCTTCATTGGTGTTATCATAGATAACTTCAACCAACAGAAAAAGAAGATAAGTATCGTGAAGGTCCATCATTGATTCTCAAATTAACCTGAATGTATAATACTTTCTCCTTTAGATTCCAAAATGGTATGACCTAGGGGAATAATAATATAATTCAAGAAAAAAAATTTTTCTAAGTCATGATAAACTGAAACACCAGATCACTCAATGATGTTTTTTATCATATAATATGCCTGACAACTAGTACTATATAATTCTATGTATTGAGTGAAACTGTGTATATATAAAAGCAGGGCTACGAAATTGTAAAGATATTATTTCTAAGAAGTTTTGAAAAGAGCCAAGTGAATAGACTTTGAATGGACACTGTAGCTAGTAGAGATACATGGTTGTAACCAGTTTTATTTTTACTTCTTTACTTTGGAGGTCAAGATATCTTTATGACAGAAGAACAGAAGAAATACTACAATGCCATGAAAAAACTAGGTTCCAAGAAACCACAAAAACCTATCCCTCGACCTGCGGTGAGTGATAGTTTTCCTAGCAGAGTAATGGCTGTGTTAGCAAACATTTTAGCAATCAGAAAGCTGAAAATACCATTATTGCTAATAGTCTGTACACTTTTACTCTTTTCATGTCAGAAGCTAGCTAGAATAATCAATTCAACAAACATTTCTGGAGTGACTACAATGTACTTGCAGCTTTATATATTGAAGGTATGCTAGGCATGGTTTCTGCCCTCAAAGTTCTTACTGAGGAAAAACAACCTTATCTAAATATAAAACATTAGATGCTGTACCATAGGGCTTCAGGGGAAACAGGAAGATCTCAAATATACAGAAATGCTGTGTTTAATCCAACAAATTTGTACCAGTAAAATTATTTCACCCTCTGGCTATTGCCAGGATGGCATGTGTAGTTGTCCTATCTGACTGTTGATTCACAGGGACACCTCTAGTCTCTTCCCTCTTCCAAAAAGGATCAGGTCCGGCTGCCAAGCCCTGTGGATATTCTAGGAATACCTTCCATGAATGCACTTTGGGGCAGAAATGTAATTGTCCTGCCTACCCTGACAAAGGTGATGTCTCCACTATTATGCCCTTTGTGTTAGCCTATTCTTTCACCATCTAAGACTATGCTGATTATAAAAGGAGTTCCAGTGGCTCCCTGAGAATCATGAGAGAATGAAGCAATTGGAGATAATCTGAGATGAGAGGCAGTCATGTTGAATGCTATGGTACATATCCTTCAGGAGTTTAGAAAAGTAGATCCCTATAATAGATCCCTATAATTTTAAATCTGGGCAGGTGGGATTTGAATTGACTCTAGAAAGGCAAATAAGGTTTGTACAAGTGAAGAGGGCAGGAGAAAGTATTATATATTGGAGTAAAAGTATAAGCTAATATGTATGACTGGAATGGTAATGACAAGAGCCTATATATTCTATAAATGATTTGTAATGGAGAGTAGTGGGTTATAATGTGAGTCTGGATTTTAATATAAGCATAGGAATTTCAGCTTGATGTGATAGGTACTAGAGAGCCATTGTAGATTTTTTTGAATAGGATCTTGAAATAGGTCTTTTTGAAAGGTTAATCTGGCAGAAGATGAAAAAGGATTAATTTCTAAGGCAAGACTAATTATAACGGTATTTAACAATCCTAGTCCTAGAATAGGGTTCTAGCAGCACTGAAGAATTAAACATAAAAAGAAAAAAATCTGCTATGATTGATGAGATATTGAAGAAAAAGCAGAATTTATTAAAAATTATTTTAAGCTGATTAAAAACTTGGAGAATGATGATCCATTTGACAGAAATAGGAAGGAAAAACATGTTTGGGAAAGAAAATTATAAGCTAAATTTTAGACATCTTTAATTTCAAGTCATGGAAGAACATGCAAATTTCTTTGTCTAGGAGGAAGTTAGAAAGAAAAGGACTGGAGTTGGGGGGATGATAATTACTGGGTACATAGATTTAAGAATTATTCACATAAAGTTGAATCTATGAGAACTTTGGGACTCCAGGTCTTAGTATCCCTTCACCTAGCACTGTACCTTACACAAATTATATAATTATGTTTATTTAATGAATGTGAAGTGAACTGATTTGAACTGTCATATGCCATGGAGAAGTAAAGAATGATGAAGAATGAGAAAAGACTGCTGAATTCCTATAGGAGGATGTCATTGGTGACATTTGAGCAGTTTCAGCAGTGGTGGGGCCACAAAATAAATTAGGAGTTGAGGACAAGGGCACTGAGCAGTTAGGAAATGAAAGCGATCAGTTAGTCAAATGACAGGCATTTATTAAGCCACTGTCCCATGTGAAGTGGGGGGATTACAGGATATAAGTACAAAGTCCCTGCCTTCATGAAACTTACAATGGCAGGATTCAACAGTTTCATGGATAAATACTTATATGGTATTTAATACAATGATGTGGAGCTGGACCTAATCATTAGGCAACTCAGTAAAGGCTTTTTGCATGAAATGGCACTTGAGCTGAACTTTGATGAGAGTTAAGGCTAAAAAGAGTCAGTGAAGAGAAGGGAGTATATTTAATATAGGGAATAGCCTAACAAAGGCACAAAATAGATGCCATGCATGGAAAATGGCAAGTTGGACAACCCGGCTGAAGTGAAGAGTCTGTGTAAGTGAGAGCAATCAGCCTGCAAATATGAGTTAGAACTATAGTGTAAAGAAGGGCTTTAAGTGTCAAAGGGATTTATGTTGGCAGTGGGGAGCCAGTGAATCTTCCTGAGCAGGGGAGTGACCAGGTCAAACCTGTGCCTTAGGAATATCAATTTGGCAGCTATAGATAGGAAGATATGGCAAAAACTGAATGCAGGGCAACCATTTGTAAAGATATTATAATAACCCAAGTGAAGGGTGTTAAGGACCTAGATTAGAAAAGTAGTGGTATATGAGTAGAGAGAAGGGGAGGATAGGAGAGATGTTGAGGAGATCAAATTAATAAGATTTGACAACTAATTAGTGTGGACAGTGAGAGAGAGTGAAGAATAAGTTGTGTAAAAATTGCAAACCCAGATGATTGAGAAAATGTGATATCCTTGACAGAAGTTGAGAAATTAGGAGGGATGAGGTTAGGGAGAAATTTTATGAGTTAGTCGTTCTGATTTAGTTCTCTTGAGCTACTAATGCCTATGGGACATCTGGGTGGAGCTTTCAAGCTTTCAGTTAGAGGTGCAGAACCTGGAGGCGAGGAGAGAAAGATGAGAGGTATGTACATAGCTCAGGATATGTAAAATTGAATACCTGGAAGCTGATGAGATGAGATCGTCAGATAGAGAGTAGAGAGAGACATGAGAAGGCACAGGGCAGGTGGGACGTGGATGACAAGCTTTGGAAGGAGACAGAAAAGGAACAGTTCCATGGACAGGAAGAACCCCATCATAGATCCTTTTCAAAAAAACCCAGGGGGCTAAGAGTTTTCAGGAGGAAGGTGTATGAACCACACAAAATGTAATTTTTGAGAGTGAAAAGGAAATGTAACTAGAAGGGGCCATAGGAAAAAATACATGGTTTCTGTTGTTTGTTTTCTTTTTGAGATAAGGTCATAAACCAGTGGAGAAGTAGAGAGGGAGGAGATAAGTATAGAGCAGAACTCTTTGGGACCCAGAAAAGGCATAGATCCAGAATGCCCCTAGAGGGATCAAAATTAGGAAAAGGGAACCACTCTTTCTCTGAACCCAAAGCAAAAAAAAAAAAAGAAAAAAGAAATGGGGGTGAGAGGTAGGGGGTGACTTTCCTCAAATGAGCCCAAAGGAAGGAACTCACGAAAGTTGACATTTTTCTTCATCAAGACATGAAATCATTCACAGAGTGTGAGAGTAGTTTGTAATTGCCCTGGAGTAAATAAGAGACGAGGAAAAGATTGCACCTGTAGAACCTCTATCAGATTGCTTGCTATCTTGGGGAGGAGGCAGGGGAAGGAGGGAAGGAGAAAAATTTGGAACTCAAAATCTCATTTTAAAAAATGAATACTGAAAACCATCTTTACATGTAAGTGGAAAAAAACAAAATTATGTTTAGAAAAAAAATTTTTTTGCTTTTTTTTTGAAGGGGGGAAGGTAGGGCAATTGGGGTTAAGTGACTTGCCCAAGGTCACATGGCTAGTTTTTTGTGTTAAGTGTCTGAGGTTGGATTTGAACTAAAGTCCTCCTGACTCCAGGGCTGGTGCTCTATTCACTGTGCCACCTAGCAGCCCCGGAATTTTTTTTTAAGAGAGGGAGACAATGAGAAAGGATTGTCAAGGACAGTGTGGAAGTCAGAGACCAGCAATCTGTTTAAGGTCTGTATGCCCTTTAATTTCCTCCAGCATTAGCTATTGCTAGGCAGTTTTATTGGAGAAAGAGATCAATGGTCTTGGGTTGGTGTTTGGAGTGAAGCAGGATTAATTAAAATGACAAGAAGGTAAAGAAATCCATGCTGCTGCTGAAGAGGCCAGGTGTCTTCAATCAAGGTAGGACTGTAGGGAGGATTCCTTTTCTATTTTCTGTCATTTATTCTAGAAGAGAATGTTAGGTTTCTGTGTTTCAGAACCTTTTTTATAAACATCATCAATTTATATGTGTAAGTCACTTTACTTTCATTCATTTATGGATGGAAAGAACTGAAAAAAAAATGAGAACACATAGGGCAACACAAATTACCCTTCATTCTTAACTGACACTCCCCACTCTACTGGTATTTTAGAAAATGAAGCTTTGTTTTAATGCTAATTACTTATTGAGTGCCTCCTCTGTCTGATGCATTAGAGGTGACAGGGTACAGTGCAGAGAGTTGGGGGCCAAAAACAGAGTTAGAGGAGCTTGGTTCTCATTCCTAGTGCTTATATGATCACAGACAAGTCACTTAACCTTGTCAGGCCTAAGCTTCCCCATCTGTAAAAGGGAAGGGTTGGATTAGATAGTCTCTGATATCTTATACTGTAATTCATTTAATCAGTAAATCAACAAGCATTTGTTGGGTACCTTCCATGTGTCAGGCACTGTGAAGGGCATTGTGGTTGAAATAAATACTGAGACACAGTCTCTGATCACATGGGCTTATATTCTATTAGAAGATGTTCACTAAATATTAAAATGAGATCCTTATTGTACATACCAAGAACATTTAATCTTACATAAAGATCATGTGCACGAAATAAATATGTTTGAAAAAAGATATGAATACACTGACACACAGAAGATGTAAAAACACTGACACATATTTGATCTAATTTTAATAAGTCTTTTCCCCATATTTTCATAATAAATTCTACTAAAATAAATTGAATAAGAAAATCCCTATTTGTTTATAAATGAAGTCTTTTCTTTTGTTTCAGAATAAATTCCAGGGAATGGTCTTTGATTTTGTAACCAGACAAGTCTTTGATATCAGCATCATGATTCTCATCTGCCTCAACATGGTCACCATGATGGTGGAGACTGATGATCAGAGTCAAGAAATGACTAATATTCTGTATTGGATTAACCTGGTGTTCATTGTCCTTTTCACTGGAGAATGTGTGCTGAAGCTGATCTCTCTTCGATACTATTATTTCACCATAGGATGGAACATTTTTGATTTTGTGGTGGTCATTCTCTCCATTGTTGGTAAGGACAGGTTATTTTTCCTAAAACAATATAGTAAAAAGTCAAAACTTGTTTTTGAAAACTTTGACACAGTTTTTCATTCATCTTTTTCACTCATCTAGATCTTTCAAACAAAAGTCTAATAATCCATTCTTTAGCTTGTCATCTTCGTGGTTGCATACTATGCCTGAAATGATGTGTAAAAGAAAGCATTTGTTTTCATCAGGATTCATTTATCATCTGTGTTCATGCCAGAAGCTGATAAATGTAGCTTTGGCATAATACTCTAAACATGTAGTACAAAACAATTCAGTGTATAAAAATGATCTAGTATATACAGGTATTGCTTTGAACAAAGAACTGACACAAAGATTCATTACTCAGAGCCAGAAAATCCAGAAAAATATGTTGTTCTTTGAGTAGCTAGAATAGTGGAAGAGTGGGAGCCTTCTTTCTTGCTTGCTTGCTTTCCTTCTTTGCTTTCTTTGTTTTCTTTCTTTGTTTTCTTCCTTCCTTGTTTTCTTTCTTTCTTTCTCTCTTTCTTTTTCTTTCTTTCTCTCTTTCTTTCTCATCTTCTTCTCACCCTGCCACCCCCTACTTTTGGTCCAGTTTATTTTTGTTTTTGTTACCATGGGTATTTTTTTATGTAATTTCTACTTAACATATCAATTTCAGAACTAGACTTTGTTTTCAAAAACACAAAACAAATTTTTCATTCCATTTCACTCAAATTCTCCATTCCTTGACAAAAAAGAAATATAGATGCATAAAAAACCAAAAATTGATGCCCTTGTGTTTATCAAACACAAGTTTATCAGTATTGGGTGCATTTTTTAATTCATTTTTAGTAATTAAGTTGACTGAAAGTCATTCATGTTATTGGTCCTGAGTAATTCTTTACATATCTAGAGAGGAGCTAGTCCTCACAGGGCTTCAAATTGTACTAATTTAGAACTTTAAATTTGAAATCAATCCACTTCCACAAAGGATTTGTACTCTAGCAAGAAACAGGGCCTAGTCTAGGAACCAGCCATGTAAGACAGTACAGAAGAGGGTAATAATTTAGTTGAAGAAACAGAACAGTCAGATAGATAGATAGATAGATAGATAGATAGATAGATAGATAGATGGAGAGATAATTATCCTTGAAATAGAATTGATTTTCACTGGTGACAAACATTTTTTTTAAATTTACAAAATAAAGGTATTTTTTCTCCCATAAATAGAGGAACATAACACATGTAAATATATACATACATACATAGGCAGAGAGGCAACATGGTATGGTGGATAGAAAGCTGGCCAAGAAGAACTAGGGTCAACTACCACCTCTGAAAACCACTAACTGCATGATCCTGGCCAAGTCACTTAACTTCTCAAGGCTTCTGGCAGTTTTTTAAGACTATAAGTTGTAGAGAAAGAGTTTATCTGCTTTAATAAAGGGAATTTCCTTAACTGGGAATACCTTTTTCCTATGAAATCATAGATCTAGTACCTATCTCTAGATGGCATAATGTATATACACATATACATAGTCTACATATTTAATATATCTTGTATGTATTGTGTATATACAGACATGAGTTACTTATAAGGATATATACATATACATGCCCATATGTATCTATATACCTAACTATATTTATATTTCCATATAATATTTATTTATATGTATGTACATATATACATATATACAAAGAGAGACTTCTATAAATGGTAATACATTTTTTGTTTTTGAGCACGGGTGCCATTATTAGATTTCTGAAGGAAAAATTTCCCATAATTCTATAACTCTCACTGACTTTCACTCCTCTTTGTTGTGTCCTCTTTCTCTTGAAATTGAAAATCTCTCCATTGATAACTTAAATCAAAGTGTTAGTGGGATCCTACTAAAAACTATAAGCTGAATTTCTTTTTCTTGTTTTTGTTTTGTTTTGTTTTGTTTTTGCAGGGGGGAAGGTAGGGCAATTGGGATTAAGTGACTTGCCGAAGGTCACACAGCTAGTTTTATGTTAAGTGTCTGAGGTCAGATTTGAACTCAGGTCCTCCTGACACTAGGACTGGTGCTCTATTCACTGTGCCAGCTAGCCTCCCCATAAGCTGAATTTCTTGACCTGAATTTTCCCAAATTAAAATAATGATAGTAATTGAAGGTCATTTGTGTGTTTAAAATCAGAATATTGTCAAATTAGCCCTTGTCATTGAAATATGTAATTTATCATAGTTTCCTGCTGAATATCCTTTATCTTTTGTGTGTGTGTGTGTGTGTGTGTGTATTTGTTCTCATAGGAATGTTTCTAGCAGAGCTGATAGAAAAATATTTCGTGTCCCCTACCCTGTTTCGTGTGATCCGTCTTGCCAGAATTGGACGAATCCTTCGTCTCATCAAAGGGGCGAAGGGAATTCGCACACTGCTCTTTGCTTTGATGATGTCTCTCCCTGCTCTGTTTAACATCGGGCTCCTGCTCTTCCTGGTCATGTTCATCTATGCCATCTTTGGAATGTCCAACTTTGCCTACGTCAAGAGGGAAGTTGGAATTGATGACATGTTCAACTTTGAGACCTTTGGCAACAGCATGATCTGCCTCTTCCAAATTACCACATCTGCTGGTTGGGATGGTTTGCTTGCACCCATTCTTAACAGTGGGCCACCAGACTGTGATCCTGAAAAAGATCACCCTGGAAGCTCAGTCAAAGGAGATTGTGGGAACCCCTCAGTTGGGATTTTCTTTTTTGTCAGTTACATCATCATCTCATTCCTGGTGGTGGTAAACATGTATATTGCTGTTATCCTGGAGAATTTCAGTGTCGCTACTGAAGAGAGTGCTGAGCCACTGAGTGAGGATGACTTTGAGATGTTCTATGAGGTCTGGGAGAAGTTTGATCCTGATGCCACCCAGTTCATAGAATTCTGTAAACTCTCTGATTTTGCCGCCGCACTGGATCCACCTCTTCTTATAGCAAAACCAAACAAAGTCCAGCTTATAGCCATGGACCTGCCCATGGTAAGTGGGGACCGAATTCACTGCCTTGACATCTTGTTTGCTTTCACAAAGCGTGTTTTGGGTGAGAGTGGAGAGATGGATGCTCTCAGAATACAGATGGAAGAGCGGTTCATGGCATCTAATCCTTCCAAAGTCTCCTACGAGCCAATTACAACTACTCTGAAACGCAAACAAGAGGAAGTGTCTGCAGTCATCATCCAGAGGGCTTACAGACGTCACCTCTTGAGGCAAAAAGTTAAAAAAGTTTCATGTATATATAAAAAAGACAAAAGTAAGGAAGGCAATGGACTCCCTATCAAAGAAGATATGATTATTGATAAACTGAATGAGAATTCAACACCAGAGAAAACTGATGTGACCCCTTCCACCACCTCTCCACCTTCATATGATAGTGTAACAAAACCTGAAAAAGAAAAATATGAAAAAGACAAAACAGAAAAGGAAGACAAAGGGAAAGATGTCAGGGAAGGCAAAAAGTAATAAAAGAGAGAAAGAAAGGAAGGAAGGAAAGAAAACGAAAAGAGAGTAAAGAAACAAAAAATATTCCCCTATGTGACCATTTGTTTACAGCCTGTGAAGGTGACGTATTTGTGTCAACAGGACTCCTTCAAGGAGGTTTATGCCAAACTGACTGTTTTTACAAATACATACTTAAAGGTCAGTGCCTCTCACAAGACAGTGACCCCTAGTCAATCAACTGTGACTCTGTAAGCCAGAGTAACAATCTTGACAAGTGGTTTCTGTTTTCACTACCAGCTGACACTGCTGAAAAGAAGAGACAAAATGGCTACACAGACTGTAGGGACTAGTCAAAGGAGTGAAAAGTTAAAATTTTATGTATGTTTAACATATAACACTTGACTACGGTAATCGTATCCACTGCTTATGTTTCAACTGCCACATCTGCCATATTTTTACAAAATCTGTGTTGGTGAATTTATCTTTTTTTTAATTCACAGGTTGTTTACTATTATATGTGACTATTTTTGTAAATGGGTTTTATGTTGGGGGGATAACGGGTTCAAGGGAGGGCAGACTGCAATTCTCTATTGTACAGACAGAAATGATTTGCATGAAGGCATGTCGCACTGCTAGCTCATGCACGGGAAAACATTACATCACAAAAAGAAACAGCTTAACTACTTCATGTTTCAGGATGTTTCTAAATTTTGAGGTGCTTAAATAGCGATTTACGTTTAAGATGTCTCATCCAGACAAATCTTAATGTGCCTGTAAAAGTCCTGTAGAATCCACAAGAATTAAAGAGTTGTTTTATTTTTACACAATCCATTATATGTGTGTATATATTTATATTTAGATATAAATATATATATATATTAAAGTTGGTTCAGATTGTCACTCAGAGTCCCGGCAGCACGAATTTATGTTCTCAGTAAGTGTCCTTTGGCATAAAACAAAAATACCCTAGTAGTCTTTCTGAGGAAATTAAATTGACCCCCAAAACATAAACATAAACATAGACACACACGTACATACACACACACACACACACACACACACACACACACACAACCCTTTATAAAGTTAATTCTGCTTTTTCCTGCAGTATTGTTTAGCCATCTTCTGCTCTGGGCAAGGTTGACACAGTATGTGTCCAAAAATTAACAAGCAAACAAACAAAAGTCTACTATGTAAATAATAATTTTACCTAGTGGTGCATGTTTGAGCAAAGAAATTAAAAAATAAAATAAAATAATGACCTGAGCACAGTATTTATTGCATCAAATATGTACCACAGTAAGTGTAGTTTGCAAGCTTTCAACAGGTATTATGATGTAATTGGTACCATTATTAATAGTTTGGGAGCTATCACTGATGCATGTTTTATCTTGCCTATGCTGCTCTATTTTACTCCTTCCACTGTTCAGAAGTCTAATATGGGAAGCCATATGTCAGTGGTAAAGTGAAACCAATCGTTCAACCAAGACCTCATTCCTCCATGTCATTAAGCAATAGGTTGCAGCGATCTTAAGAGCTTTTTGCTTTGCATTCTTAAATTTTAAGTGAACTCTGTGCGGTATATAGACTGTACAGACATGTTGCCAGCTGCTTAAATCTGTTTAAAAAATATATGGTTAGAGTTTTCTAATAAAATATAAATACTGTAAAAAGTTCATTTTATTTTATTTTTCAGCATTTTGTACATAAAATAAGAAATTGCAATTATCTTCTGCTTCATGTCACAGTCACTTTTGTTACTTTCTGTTCATAGCACTTTTTAAATTGAAGCACTTCACAAAAGAAGAAATAAAGACAAGGATGAGTCATCAATTTCTGCTTTTTTTTTAATTAGTACTGTATATTTGCACACGTTTTAATGTGAAATAAATCTCAAAATGAGGACAAAATTCACTTGCTTCCAAATAGTAATATTGTGTCGTGGAAAGGGGGTGGGTGGGTGGGGAAGATGAACTGTGATTTCTAGCACTGCCTAATTCACAAGTTTGAGTCCATTGTCTTTAGGTCACGAAACCATTTCTCTTTTTCCCAAGGGTTTGTTTCTACAGACTACTCTTATTCTTGTTGATTCATGCTGCACTAGACCTGTTCTAGAGATTAGATGGGCTCCACATCCTGTTTCCACAAGAACCAAGTACTGGTTGTATGTTCAGTCATATCAGGACACTTTGTGTTTCTTACCCAAGCAAAAAATTCAGTGTAGATTCCTTTTTATTAAAGCTATTGACTTGTAGTGTGTTGGTGAACTGCATGTAGGACAATGCTATTACCATGAAGAACGGTAAACCACATTACAATCAAGCCAAAAGAATAAAGATTTTTTTTAATTGCATTTGATTTTTTTCTTTTTTTGTTTCTATCTTTGAAAATACAAGTTGAGTAGATTTCTATAATGTAAAAAAAGTGGACTCTCAGAGAAAAATAAATGTAAAGAAAACTAAAATTGAAGATAATTCATTCATCTTTTAAATTTGTCATGGAATGGACAATGAATTTGATTGCTTCATTTAAGATGGCTGTGCTGAATATCAAATTTTAGTATTTGACTGAATACTTGGAAGTGGTGTCGGGCAGAGTGGTGGAAAGTTATGTAAATTAATAAAAATTTTACTAACATTTTAAGCTGTGTCTTAATTATTCTACCTTCTCTCCCCTCTTCCTCTCTTCTATTTCATTCTGTTCTACTTCAACTTTCCTTTATACTTCATATCCCTTCCTTAGAATCTCATAAAATTTTATTATCTTTATTTTTATTTTTCCAGCTCTAATTGCTAAAGAATTTCTTTAAGACTACTTACAGGCAAGAAAACCAGCACAGGATAATGGATAGGGTCCTGGACTTGGAGCTAGGAAGACCTGGGGCTCTATTTTGCCTCTGAAACCTACTAGCTTCCTCACCAAGTTGTGACAGCCTTCTGGCCTGTCTCCACCCACACACCTGGAAACATTTATACAGATGTTCTCTCAAACACTCTGACTTCCTAATTCCTCAATGATTTTGATCTACAAGACTCTACTTCATCCTCATGTAGATATTCGTACCCTTGATTTTCCACTTCCATGATCGAGAATTCTGAAACTTTTCTCTCTGACAATAACTTTTTGTCAGTTCATCTTCTCTAATGGCTCACGCCTCTGAAACCCAATCTTTACCTTCCCTGTCAGTCCTTACATCTTGCAGTGCTCCTCCTGTTCTTATTTTATCTTCCTTCCTCCACAATCTTGACTACTCAACCAGTTTAACTTTATTCTCTCAAGTCCCTCATCCCCTGATTCCATCTTGTCTATGCCTTGGCAAATACCCACCCTCACTATTCACCTCCTCTACTCTTATTTATAGAGAAGCTAGGTGGCTTAATGGATAGAGTGCCCAGCCTAGAGCCAGAAAGATTCGTTTTCCTGAGTTCAAATCTGGCCTCAGTTAATTACTAGCTTTGTGATCCTGGGCAAGTCACTTAACCTCACTTGCCTTGGTTTCTTCATCTGTAAAATGAGCTGGAGAAGAAAATGGTGAGTCACTCCAACATCTTTGCCAGGAAAACCCCAAATGGGGTCACAAAGAGTCAGAAACAACTGAAATGACTGAACAACTCTTACTCACATAATGATGAACTCATGCTGGAAGAAGTTGACCAGTTCACCTACACATTTGCATAACAATATAAGCCCTAATACTGACAATCAATCAATAAACATTTATTAAGCACCTACCATATGCCAATCACAGTTCTAAGAACTGGGCATAAAAAAGAGGCAAAAGATAGTCCCTGCCCTCTATGACCTTGCAATCTAATGAGGGAGACAATATGTAAACAAATATAAACAAGGCAAGGTATTTATAGGCTAAATAGGAAATAACAGGGAAGACACAGGAATTTAGAGAGGTTGGGGAAGACTTCCTGTAGAAGGTGGGATTTTAGTTGGGACTTGAAGCCAGGGAGATCAATAATGAGTTGAAGAGGGGATGCATTCTAGGCATGGGGGTCAGCCAGAGGGAATGCTCACCATCAAGAGATGGAGTGTCTAATTTATGGAACAGGCAGGAAGCAAATATCACTGGATCGAAGAGTAAATATTGGGGAATATAGTATAAAAGGACTGGAAAAGTTGTCAAAATATGAAGGGCTTTAATGACAAACAGAGCATTTGTGCTTGCTCCTAGAGGCACTAGAAAGCACTCGAGTTATCAGGGGAATGGGGGGGGGTGTCATAATTAGATCTATGATTTAGGAAAATCATTTTAGTGGCCGAATGAAAGATGGATTATTGTGGGGAGAGACTTGAGAGAGGCCACCTGCAGGCCATTACTGTAATGGAGGCATGAGGTGATGAGGGCCTACATTAGAGTATTAGCCGAGGAGAAAAGGGGCTATATTCAAGAGATGTTGCAAAGATAAAATTCACAGGGCTTTGCAACAGATTGGACATGGAGGGTGAGAGATAGTGAGGCATCCAGGATGACACCTAGATTGTGAGCCGAATGGATTGGGAAGATGATGTTGCCCTCTAGAGTGATAGGAAAATTAGGAAAGAGGAGGGCATAGGGGGAAAGATAATGAATTACATTTTGTACATTTTGAGTTTAAGATGTCATTGGACATCCAGTTCAAGATGTTTGAAAGGCAGTTGGAGATGTGACATTGGGGGTCCAAAAGAGAATGGGGTCAGGAAAGGTAGATTTGAGCATCATTAGTATAGAGATGGTAATTAGATCCATGGGAACTGATGAGATCATCAGTAGTATATAGGGAGAAGAAGGCCCAGAACAGAACTTTGAGGGACACCCATGATTAGATGGTGTGATATGGAGAAGAATCCAGGAAAGGAGACAGATGAGTGGTCAGATCAGCAGTGTCAGAGGCTGCAGAGATGTCAAAGAGAATGATGATTGAGAAAAGACCTTGGCAACTAAGAGATCATTAGTAACTTTGGAGTAGAAATTTTACTACTAGTCAATCCCTTTATCTTCCCCTAATTGATTCTCTCTATTTGTCTCTCTGTCTCTGTCTTTTCTATGTCTCTGTGTCTCTCTATCTATCTGTCTTTCTCTGTCTCTCTCTCCTCATAGAAACCATTCCAAATTTCTACTTTCCTCAAGCTTTCACTCCCTTCCCCACCTCCCTCTCTTTTGAGGAGATCTTATATCTTATTTTACTGAGAAAATAAAGCTATTTACAATGGGGTCCCTCTCCTTTTGTACTCTATATCACTATATCTTAAAACCCATAGACATCAACAATACTCTCCACTCATTAAGGCTGGTCATTCATAGACTATATGCTCCCAACCCCCAACCTCCACTCCCAATTTCCCTCTTTCTAATCTTCAGCATTTCCTTATCTATTAAATCCCCTACAGTATACAAATGTGTTCTCTGTTCCCCCTTCACTAAAACAAACCAACAAACAAACACTCACTGGACCCTAACATTCCCTCAAGCAACCATATCCTTACTCTTTCCTTTCACAACCTAGGGAAATGTGTCTATATATTGCCTCTTCTTTTACTCTCATTCACTTTTCAACTCATAGAAACCTAGCTTCAGACCTCCTTAGTCAACTGAACCTGTTCCCTCCAAAGTTACTAGTGACCTCCTAACAGCCACACTGCATGACCTTTTCTCAGTCCTCATCCCTCTTGACCTCTCTAATGCAGCATTTAAAATTGTTGACAACCCTCTCTATCTTGGTTTTTGTGACATCCTTTGCTGGATCATCAGTTATGTCCCTCTGCCTACACATGGGGTGTACCCCAAGATTCCATACTGGGCATTCTCTTCTTTCTCTACCCTCAGTATAAGATGATCTGAATTCCATTATCTCTGGAAAGATGACAATCTTTCAATATTTCTAGCCCTCTCCTCATCTGCAGCCTACATTGGCAGCTGCCTACTGGACTGTCTTATAAGCATTCCTAATTCATGATTTCCAAAGCTGTCACCTCTTCCAAAGTCCCATATCTCACCTGAGGGTCCTACCATACTTCCAATCATCCAACAATGAAACTCAAGAGTCATCCTCAATTTCCCACTCCCTCTTCCTTCCCAATCAGTTGCCAAGTCTTGTCAGTTCTACCTCTACAAACTCTGCATCTGCCCCTTCTCTTTTTTCATATGACCATAACCTCCTAGTGGAGACCATCATTTCCCAAGATGTCCAACTGATCTCTTTGCCTCAATTCTCTCCCTTTTCCAATTTCTCTTCCATGTAGCTGCTAAGTTGATGTTCCCAAAGCATAGATCTGTTCATTTTATTTCCCTGTTCAAGAAATTCCAGGAACTCCCACTTTCACTGAGGAAAAAATACAAGCTTTTAAATTTGGCCCTTCATAATCAGGCTCCAGCTAATTCAGTTCCCTGTTCACTGAGATCTTTTCAGACTTATTTTCCTTTAACAGTCCAATTAAACTAGCCTTAATTGTTATCCTCTTTACTGTCATGACAGATAGGAGGATAACAATTAAGAAATGATAATATACTGGGCTTATTAGAAATGGAAGGTCCAAATGTAAAAGGGATCACTTATAAATGTTGAGGTGACGTTACCTAGATGTTCCTGTTTGTGGATGATATTATGCTGACTACATCAAGGCCCAGAACTTTATTGGACATCTTCAACAAGATGCACGATTATGCAAAAAGATCAATCTAATAAAATATACAAAAAAGACTAAAAGTATTTAAAATTGCTATTGTCTACACTTTGACATGCAGTTGAGTGAACAATCCATTGTTAGTACATTAGCAAATATATCTGAGATGAGCATTACAGATGGACAATAATGAATCAGGATGAAAATTGGATAGAAGAAAGAACAGACTGTATTACAGTTGAGAAATTATACAGTGTTTTCAAAAATCCCAAGCTGTTCCTTGGCACAAAAATTCTTTTCTTAAACATGAATATTCTCTCGATGCTATATGGTTGCAAATTTTGGGATTCCAAAGACTCTAAAGAAGAAAGCAATAGAGAATAAAAGTAGATGGGAAGGAAGAGGGTCTATTGGTACCAGATCTCAAAGTGTGCCATAAAGCAGTAATCATTAAAATGGTTTGGCATTATTGGGGGGAAATAGAGGTCAATTAATAGAACAGATTAAGTATGCAACATGCAAAAACAAACATAGTAGCATGGTGTTTAATAAACTGGGGCAAGGACTCACTATCTGACAGAAACTGCTGGTAAAACTGGACAAAGTCTGGAAGAAATTAGATCCACGTGTGGGGAACCTGTGGCTTTGAGGTCACATGTGGTTTTCTAGATCCTTGGGTGTGGCCCTTCGACTGAATCCAAACTTCACAGAACAAATCCCCTTAATAAAAGAATTTGTTCTGTAAAACTTGGATTCAGTTCCCCACCCCTAGTTTAGACCAATACCTCATACTAACTGGTACAAAACAGTACATTATGATGATATATTTGGAGAATCCTAGGGAATCAGCAAAGATAGTAACTGAAACAACTATTAACTTTAATAAAGTTGCAGAGTACAAAATAAATCCTCAAAAATCAACATTTCTATATTATATCCATAAAAGCCAAGAAGCCAAAAAAAAGGGGGGGGGGAAGGAAATACCATTTTAAATGATAAGAAAATGAATAAAATATCTGGAGATTGACCTACAGATAAAAAACTTGAATACATTCAATTACAAAGTGGTCCTTAAAGAAATAAAGAACAACTTAAATAACTGGAGGAATATTCAGTGCTCATGTCAAGGCCCTACCCAATATAATAAAAATGCCAATACCTCCAAAGTAAATTTACACTATTAGTGCTATACCATTCAAATTACCAAAAGGATATTTTATACTTGATAAAATAATGACAAAATTCATTTGAAAACATAAAATATCTAGAATATCAAGGGAAATAATGGGAAAAAATTGGGACAAAAGGGGAATAGCACCTCCAGACCTTAAACTACATTATAAAACAACAATCATCAAAACTATTGACTTAAAAATAGAGAGCTAGAATAATGGAACAGAGTAGACAAGGGAGAATAAAAAACAATGGAACTCCAAAACCTAGTGTTTAACAAAATGGAAAGCATAAATTATCTAGGAAAAAAAAAACTCCTCATTTGATCAAAAAAGAACTGCTAGGAAAACTGGTAAGTCATCTGGGAGAAATCAGGCTTAAACTAACACCTTATACTCTGCTCCACAATGCATTATAAATAGATAGGTGACCTTAACATTAATGATCCAACTATAAAATAAAATTAGAAGAGAAATCATATGCTTCTCATAGTTATGAGTAAATGTATTCTTAACTGAACAAGAAATAGAAAAAAAATTACAAAAAAAATAGATATCTTTAATTACTGGAAACTGAAAAGCTTCTCCATAGACAAAATTAATGCACCTTGGATAAGAAGGGAAGTGGCTGAATGGAGGAAAAAAAAACAACCTTCACATATCACATTTCTCTGATAAGAATTTGATATCCGAGCTATATGAACAATAAATAAATATTACATCTAATGTATACAACTAATAGCCAGTCAATAATAAATAAGTGATCAAAGGATATGAGCAAAGAGTTCTCAAAAGAATTGCAAAGTAGTCACAATCACTTGAAAGAATGTTCCAAATCACAAATAATAAGAGAAATGCAAATTGATCCCAAGGTTTCACCTAATAGTCTATAAATAGGCAAAGATGACAAAATGGCACTACTCAATATTAGAGGAGCTGTGGGATGATAGGAACACTAGTACATTGTTGGTAGAACTGTGAAATGGTACAATCATTTCAGAAAATGATTTTGAATTATCCAAATAAAGTTATTAATATACTCCTAACTTTGGACCAAAAGTTCCATTACTGGACTCCAGGGAAGCTGTCAATAAGAAGAAAGTCCCCATACACACCAAAATATTTATAGCATATCTCTTTGTGATAGCAGAGAATTGGAAACAAAGTAGATGCCCATCGATTGGGGAATGGCTTACCAAATTGTGGTATATGAATGTAATGGAGTATTACTGTGCAATAAAAAACAATATTTGTGATGAATACAGAGAAGCATGAAAAGATCTATGAGAACTGATGAAGAGTAAAGCAAAAGAGCCAAGAAAACAACATATTCAGTAACTACAAGGATGTAAATGGAAAGAACAACCATACATCAAAAAACCAAAAGTGAATGTAACAAAATTATAAAGATCAAGCACAATTCAAATGAAAAGATATGAGAAGGAGTCCCCAACCCACCCCTTCATGGAGGTGGGAGGTCCACAGGTGGTATATACACATTGCACACGTTTTCAATCTTTTTCAATATGCCATTCAGTTACAATGACCTTTCCCCTGCTTTAAAAAAAATTCCATTTGGGGGCAGCTAGGTTGTGCAGTGAACAGAGCAGTGGCCCTGGAGTCAGGAGGACCTGAGTTCAAATCCAGCCTCAGACACTTAACACAAAAACTAGCCATGTGACGTTGGGCAAGTCACTTAACCCCAATCGCCCTCCAAAAAGCAAAAAATACATATATTATTTGTTACATAGGATGGCTCCCTGAAAGGTAGAGGGGAAGGATACTGGGTATAATAACTATGATGATGTAAGAAACAGAAGATATTAGCAAAATCATATTTTAAAATTTAATTTTATAAAAAGCAACATTCAAGATAAGCTCCAAATGAATAGGTGCCCTGAATGTAAAAAAGTCACATCATAAACAAATTAGAGAAAGACAAGGATCCTGGAAGGAGAAGAAAAGTGAGGGCCTACCAGACATGGGAGACAACTTGTTCAAATGCAGGGAGATGGAGATAGAATGTTGAGTGCAAGGATTAATTAATATTATGACATGGATGGGATATTGAGTCAGCTATTTGGCACAGTAGGCCTGGAATTAGGAAGGCCTGATTCAAAATACTTACTAGTTGTAGGATCCTGGATAACTCATTGTATCTCTGTCTACCTTAGTTTCCTCAATTATAAAATAGGCATTATCATCGGATTTGATTCATCCATTTTGAAGAGACGGGGGGAGCGGGGGAAGGGGGGGGGCTCGGCAGATCCCGGGGGCCTGGATCCAGTGGCCGCAGAGCCTGAGAAGCTAGGGGCCCCGGGCCTCGGCGGCCAAAGCAGCTCCGGGGGGGGGGGGGGTAGGGGCGCCCCGCGCGCGGGGTGGGGGGATGGGGGGGCCTGGTCTCAGCTTCACAGGAGGTCTGGTTTCGGCTGCAAACACGTCCGGGCCCGTCAGAAACAGGAAGGTGGTCGATTATTCACAGTTTCAGGAATCTGATGATGCAGATGAAGATTATGGAAGAGATTCAGCCCCTCTAGCTAAGAAAATCCGTTCATCACCCCAAGAAGCTAAACACAAGAGGCAGTCTGGGAAAAATTCACAGGAAGATAGTGAGGACTGAAGAAAAAGATGTGCAGACCAAGAAGGATGATTCACACTCACCAGAGGATAGTGAAGATGAAAACGATCACAAAAGTGCTCGCCAACAGCGCCAGGCAGCATCCAAAGCAGCTTCCAAGCAGCGAGGGATGCTCGTGGAAGATGTGGGCAGTGAAGAAAAACAGGAAGAGGAAGAAGAGGAACCATTCCAGGAGAAAGATTCTGGCGGTGATGAAGACTTCCTAATGGAAGATGATGATGATAGTGATTATGGAAGTTCAAAAAAGAAAAACAAAAAGATTGTGAAGAAATCCAAGCCTGAAAGGGAAGAAAAGAAAATGTCCAAACCTAGGCTAAAGGCTATAGTGACACCAAGTCCAGTGAAAGGCAAAGGAAAAGTGGGCGGTCCCACAGCATCAAAGGCAAAGACCCCTTCCCCCAAAGAAGAGGATGAGGAGCCAGAAAGCCCCCCAGAAAAGAAAAAGTCTGCTAGCCCCCCACCAGAAAAGTCTGGGGATGAAGGGTCTGAAGATGAAGCCCAGTCTGGGCAAGATTAAAAATTGATGGTTTGCGGAGATTTTATTTAAAAATAAAAAGAGGGGGGAAAATCTACTTAGGGGTAGATCATGGTTTTGGCTATGGCTTGACTCATGGGCTTTGAATGCTTTCCCCCTTTCCGTCTCACCCCCCCCCCGCCCCCAAGTGGTGAGAGATAACAGCATCTTCTCTTTCCCGCCGCCCCCCCCCGCCCCCGTTTTGTTTTGTTTTGTTTTGTTTTTAAGAGAAAATTACCTTTGTTTATTGGCTACTCTGCCTCTCCCCAGTCTCCAGTAAAAGCCATGACAAAATATCCAATGAATTTGCCACCTAACTTTAAAAAAAGAAAACCGAAAGGGTTATTACAGGTGAAGCAATAAGAATTGAGGCAAACCCTATTGGAATTTTAACTTTACTAAAAGTTATCAGGGTGAACAGGAATCCAGAAAACAATAAGGATTCCAAATGAAAATGGTCATTCCTTATTTACCTGAATTTAAAAAACAAAATCATTGTCAGCAAAGACAAAAATGTGTATATTTTTTAAAAAATTTTAAAATCATGAATCTAAACTTTCATTGACCAGGCAGGAAGGTGATAAATAAGAATACAACTTTAAATTTCACATATTTCTAACCCCATTTGGGAGCAACCAGGCCACATGACTTTTTGGTGTGGGTTTTTTGTTGTTGTTGTTATTGTTTTGTTTTATTCTATTTCACTCCTGGTCATCTCCAGGAGAATAGGAACAATAAGAAATAATTTTCTCCTGCTAAGGTCTTTAGGGAGTTAAATGATGCTCAACCTAAAAACCAGGGGAGCAAGTGCATCAAAATCTAAGTGACTTTGTTTCAGATCTGAATATGGAGGCTCCTTAAGAGTCTACCCATTATAGCAAATCTCTAATAAACTTTGTTTTTCTTTGTCTGAGAGAAAACTTAAGTCGAATTCATTCAGCAGGACCCAGTGTGTTGGTATTTTGGGGTCTCACATACCCCTAATCCTAAACCTCATTAATACAACATAAAGTTAAAATCTACCTTCCTTATAGCTTTTTCCCCTTTGGTGCTAGTTCTACCTTCCAAGATCAAGAAGAATAAGTCTAATATCTTTTTCATAGAAACTCTTGCCCCACAAAGAAATACTGATATTTAATTAAATTAGAATTGCACTTTTGTTAATTTCAGAATTAAAGATTTTTAAACTATTAGATTTTTAAAATATGAATATATTCGCAAGTATATCCACCAGAGGGAGCTATTCTCATTAAGAAGACAGTGGAATTTTTCCCCCCCACATCCTTACAAATATATTTTTTTTCTCAGCAGCCACCAGAAGTTATTTTATTTAAGGAAAAAAATGAAAATTAGCTTCTTTTGGAAATATTCTTTTTTTTCTAAACAATATATGAAGGTGCTTCTCAATAAAACATTTAAGTGGGGAAGCACTATTGCTTAGAGAACATGTCATTGCTAAGGCTAGTAATCAAAATCTACACCCCAAGGAACAAAAACATGTACTCAAGGTGTATGAGATTTTCTCCACTTGGATAAAAATGGAGTTTAAGGGGCTGTTTTGTGGTTAAATGAGCAATGTCTTCCTGTTTCTTTCCCATCTCAATTTGCCTTTCCAGTTCATGGATTTACATTGGCATTATGTTTTTAAGTAAAGTTTTTCTCATTACTGAAAATACTTTGAAAGTACCTATCAATATTATCATTTGCATAGCTTGGATTTCTGCTGTGCAGGTGACCTGCCTTCGTTCCTTTCTTGGACTGGAAATTCCTAGAGTTATCTTGGGCAGCCTCCCAAGATGGCTTTCATTGGCCAGCATTTCCCCATTCCCCTACTCCTTATATTAGCAATATCTACAACAGTACAACAGAAAACAACAATCACAAAGAATGAAAACTGAATGCTGTGACATTATAATAACCAAGCTTGGCCCCAAAGAAATGATATGAAGTGACATCCCCTTCCCTTTTTTGAAGAACCCAATAAATAATATATTTGTGGTTCACTGACTGTTTTTTACTGTATTTCTTTTTCTTATAAGTGACTGCCCTTTGTGAGGGGTATGGAAATGGCTACCCTGGGAAATATAATTTATGCAAAAATACACACACACACACACACACACACACACACACAGAGTATGGGCTAGTTGCTAGTCCTAATAGTTTTTCAGTAAAAGTAGCTTAATCTAAAAAGTGAGTCATTAAAGTTTAATGGCACCTGGGTAAGAAGTCTATAATAGATCACCTCAGGGTTCTGTTTAGCATTTTTATCAATGACTTGATTAAAGATAAAAATGACATGCTTGTCAAATTTGACAATGACATAAAACTGGGAGAAATTTATAACATGTTGGAAGAAACAGGAGTGAAAAAGGATCTTAAAAGGCTAGAGCTCTAAACAATCTTGTAAGACACAATTTACTAGGGATAAATTTAAACTATTCATGTATTCTTTTTTTTCTTTTTCTTTTTCTGCTTTTTGGAGGGCATTTGGGGTTAAGTAACTTGCCCAAGGTCACATGGGTAGGTTTTTGTTTGTGTGGGTTAAGTGTCTGAGGTCGGATCCGAACTCAGGTCCTTCTGACTCCAGGGCCGGCACTCTACTCACTGTGCCACCTAGCCGCCCCTATTTCATGTATTCTTAAAAATTCATATGTATCTGGGATGTCGTTGATTCAGGAGGTCCCCCAAAAAATGATCATCACAACCCATGCATGCCTATGTATTCTGTGCAACTCTAGTCTAACCCCTCCCCAGAATTGACCATAGAAGGTCCATCCAATATATCTAATATTCAGCCTTCTTTGCTTTCTCCCAATATTGTGAGGGTACCAGTGGGGCACTCTTGTCCATCTACCTGCAATTGCACACTCTCATCACATGACCAGACAATCTTTTTTATTTTTTACAATACATTGATTTCATCCTTCACTTCTATTCTCTTCACTTTCACTTGAATTTTCTCTTAAAAATTAAAAAATTAAAAGAAGGGAAAAAATTAGAGAGGTTTAAGGATTTGAAAGCTCAATATAAGTCAACAATATGAAATGGCAGCCAAGAAAGTGGACATGATTTTAGGTTCTATTGAGAGGGATGTTTTCAGAGGAAACAGTTCTACTGTAGTCTACCCTGTTCAAATCATATTTGGAGTTCAGTTTTGGGTTTTGGGGACCACATTTTAGGAAGTGCATTGAAAATCTAAGAGACAAACACACTCAGAATGGTTCTGTATGAGGACCATTTGGAGGACTGGAGTTTGTTAAATCTGAAGGAAAGAAGGAATTTAAGAATTGTACTCAAGTTTTTGAAGGGTTATCACACAGAAGATGGAGACAGAGGTAGGAGCAATGTATAGAAGTCGAAAAGAGGCAAATTTAAGTTTCATGTCAGAAAAATCTCCATAGTTCAGGGCTTCTTCATACTGGAGTTCTTTAAACAAGAGTTGAATTGTAAATCATGTTGTAGAGAAATTTCCTATTCAGGTGGCTTCTGAGATATCATCCAATATAGAGGTTTTGTGATGTTGTGATTCATAAAATGGGGACAATAATTGACAGTCCTGTTGTACAGTAGAAAGAACACTGACTCTAGAATCAGAGGGTTCAATTCCTGTCTTTTGTATACTACCTGTATGGCCTTGGACAGCTTCTCTGAGCCTTTGTTTCCTTATCTGGGAAAAGAGGGAAATAGACCAGTTTGCCTCTGAGGTCTAGTTCTATGGTCCTATGTTGTAATAATCCTAGATTTAGAAATGAAATAGATATTGAACCCAAAGCTTTAATTTTACAGATGAAGAAATTGAGGCCCAGAAAAGTTTAGTGACTTGCTCAGGGCCATAAAACTTTTAAATGTCCACAGTGGGGTTTGCACTCACATATTTCTAACCACAAGTCCATTGCTCTATCTACTATAGCAAACAAGGTAATGTCATGTTGTCAAGTTGTGTTGTAATCCTAATTTGCTCTTAAAATGCTGCGAAGGCAGGAGAGGATTCTGGGAGGACAACAGAGTAGGTCAAAAACATTCAGCTCTCCAAATTTCCTCCACAATTAAAGAGAGAACACAGCCTCCTAGGGAAGGAGCAGCAGAAACAAACAAAATTCATGGTAAAGCAGCTGTTCTCATAAGACAACCTGAGAAGACTCCAGGAAAGACAGGACCTCTAGGGGGCAAAGGTTTGGCCTAAGAGAAGTGCAAACAACTCTAGGCTGACTCTGCAGAACTGACAAACAAGCCCAGGAGGCAGCTGGGGAGGGAGGCAGCCTCAGCCTTAGAAACTTTCATCTTATGCATGGGAGGTCCAATGGCTGAGTGGGAGAAGACTAAAGAACCATCCACTGTCTAGGGAAGCCAAGCACAGCTGTACTAACCAGACACTGGCTTTGGAGGAGAAGGAGCGAGCACATACCTGGTGAGTGCAATAGCAGAGGGGCAGGAACCCTGCTGACTGTGGGCACTTGCAGAAGAGCAGAGTCCCTGGTTTCAGTTCCAGGGCAGAGGAGAGTTGTACTTTGCAGGCACTGGAGGGACCAAAGAGAGCAAGATCATTTGCAGGACAGCATGGCTGAGGGACCTAGCTGTGGCTTAAGAGTGGAGAGAAACCCAAGGTTGAGCCCTGGAAGAGACCTCAGAAAATAACAGTAAGAAGGACCTGAGGCTTGGGGCAACATTCCCCATACCTCTAGACTAGAACTTGATTACCATAATAGTTGCTTAAAATAAATAGTTAAAAAATGAATAAGCAAAGGAGAAAAAAATCAACATTGATAGTTACTATGGGAATAGAGAAGATTTAGTTTCATACTCAGAGGAAGATAATTGAGGAAAAAAAACACTCCCTTTTCAATGAAATATGTCAAATTATCCCAAGAACAATAAGAGTTCTTAGAAGAACTTTAAAAGGACTTTAAAAATCAAGTAAGAGAGATTGAGGAAATATTAGAAAAAAAGATCAAGAAAATTGTTAAAAGAAAGTCAACTAACTTGAAATAGAGTATCAAAAACTTAAGGAAGAAAATAATTCCTTGAAAACTAGAATGGGCAAAAAATGACATTCTAAGACATAAAGAAATAATAAAACAAAATGAAAAGAATGAAGAAATAGAAGAGAATATGAAATATCTCATCAGAAAAACTGCTCAAGGAGAAATAATATAAGAATAGTTGTGATAGAAATTGAAAATTGTGATAAAAAAGAATCTTGATACAATATTATGAGAAATTATCAAGGAAAATTGCCCTGAAGTTCTAGAAGAGGAAGGCAAAGCAGAAATAGGAAAAAAAAACCACCACCAATCACCCACTGAAAGATATCCCAGGAAGAAAACTTACAGGAATATCATAGCCACATTTCAAAGCTCCCAGGTTGAGAAAATATTGGAAGCAATGAAAAAAAGACCCCAACTAAAGGAGCTACAATAAGGAATACAAAAGACCTGGCATCTACAATGTTGAAAAACCACAGGTCTTGGAATATTGTATTTTATAGAATAAAAAAGCTAGAGATACAACCAAGGGTAACTTTCTCAGCAAAATTAAACATAATACTGAACGAAAAAAATGGGCATTCTCAGGTATTTGTGGCATAAATGGCAGAACTTAAGGGAAAATTTGACATAAAACATCTAGGAGAAATATAAGGTAAACATTAAAGACCAATTATAAGGGACTTAATAAGGCCAAATTGTTTACTTCTTATATGCGAAAATATCATCAGTATTCTTTGTTATTGTCATCATTATTTGGGTAGTTTGAAAGAAAGCCTTGGACTGTGCTATATATGATGGGATGATTCTAAAAAAATAAAACCATAGGGAGAGATAAAAAGCAGTAATTATCTCATACAAATGAGGCATAAAAGGAAAAACTGAGGGGCAGCTAGGTGGTGCAATGAATAGAGCCCCGGCCTTTGAGTCAGGAGGACCTGAGTTCAAATCTGGCCTCAGGCACTTAACACAAAACTAGCTGTGTGACCTTGGGCAAGTCACTTAATCCCAATTGCCCTACCTTCCCCCCTCCAAAAAAAGTGGGGAAAAAAAGGAAAAACTGATACAGAAAAAGCTAGGAAGAGAAAGGGTAGATAGCATTGAAACCTTAATCTCATCAGGAATGGGTTAAAGTGAGAGCACATATTTAGAAGAGTATAAAAGTCTTCTAAATTCAGAAAGAAATAAGAAGGCAAAGGTATAGGAGAGAGGATAAGGGAGGGGCTCTTGAAGGGTTGAGTAGGTCAAGGCATAGGAGGGCAAGGTAGCAGGTAGAAGTAAAGGAAAGCAGTGGGGAGGGGTAGGAATAGGGTGAGAAGGATAATGAGGAAAAATAGGGAGGAGGAAAATATCCAACAGGTAATTACAGCTTAGAATGTGAATGGGGTGGATTCACCCATAAAACAGAAACTGACAGCAGAGTAAAAATGTTAATTCAGCAATATGTTGCTTTTGGGAGCCAAGATGGCGGAGTAAATGTATGAACTTGGCATGAGCTCCCACTCTGATCATTTCCAATAAATGTAAAAAAATTACTCTAAAAAAATTGAGAGCTACAGAACCCACAAAATAATAGAGAGAAACAAATTTCCTGCTGAAGGCAGCCTGGCAGGCCAACAGGAAGGGTCTATCATACCAGATTGGGAGCTGAGCGCAGTACCACGTGAGCCATGTGGTTCTGGCCCCAGGGCGGCTCCAACCAGTGGCAGCCAGAGCAGACTTCAGCAGAGTGAATCACCAGCATATGTGGTGGTTTCCAGACTTCTCAACCCATAAGCAAAAGGTTGGTGGGGGACTCTGTTGGAACAGGGGAACTGAAGAGTGTGGTCTGGCCCCTGCCCCAGGGCAAGAAGCAGAGGAGGTGCAATGGCTGCAACTGCTGCCATGTGGCTGCCTCTAGAGCTCTTGGCCTGCAGATCATAGGGGGACCAAGTGACCATTCAGAGGGTAACCCCTCTTGCTTTAACCTGCTTGGATCTGGATCACGGTCTTGGGTAGTGGTACTGGGTTGTTTGGTCAGTGTGCCCGATGCTGTGGGGACTGTAGAGGAGGTGCCCTCTTAATAGCTCCAGCAGCTGTGAAAAACCCCAGTGATTTGGGACAAAGCTCTCTCCATTCTGGAAGCAGAGTTCTACCATAGCAAAGAGCTCAAAAATCAGGTAATTGACTGGCAATGTGAGCAAGCAGAGGAAACACAATCAGACCATAGATTCCTTTTTTGGGGACAAAAAGAATCAAAGCATGGAATGGGAGGAAGACAATGAAAGCAGAATTCCTGCATCAAAAGTTTCCAAGAAAAAATATGAATTGCTTATAGGCCATGGAGGAGCTCAAGAAGGATTTTGAAAATCAAGTAAGTGAAGTGGAGGAAAAATTGGGAAGAGAAATGAAAATGATGCAAGAAAATCATGAAAAGAGAGTCAACAGCCTGCTAAAGGAGACCTAAAAATACACTGAAGAAAATAACACCTTAAAAATAGACTAACTCAAATGGCAAAGAGGTCCAAAAAACCAATGAGGAGAAGGATGCCTTAAAAAGCTGAATTTGCCAGATGGAAAAGGAATTTCAAAAACTCACTGAAGAGAATAATTCCTTCAAAATTAAGTTGGAGCAAATGGAAGCTAATGACTTTATGAGAAATCAAGATACTATAAAACAGATCCAAACAAATGGAAAAATAGAAGGCAATATGAAATATCTCATTGGAAAAACCATTGACCTGGAAAATAGATCCAGGAGAGATAATTTAAAAATTATTGGACTACCTGAAATCCATGATCAAAAAAAGAGCCTAGACACCATCTTTCAAGAAATTATCAAGCAAAATTGCCCTGATATTCTAGAACTAGAGGGCAAAATAGAAATTGAAAGAGCAAGATGTTGCTTTCAGGAAATGCCATAAAATGGGAGATATACACAAAGATAAAATAAAGGGTTAGAGTAGAATTTATTATGTAAAAAAAAAGCAGGAGTAGTAATCACTACTCAGACAAAGTTAAATCTAAACTAGACTTAAACAAAAAAGAAAAATAGGGAAATTACACTATGTGTCAGCAATATTATTCAATATTGTTTTAGACCATTTAAAATAACTAGGCAGTATAAAATGCCTGAGAGCAAACCTGCCAAAACAAATAACTATATGAAATATTAACATAAAGCACTTTTTATACAAATAAAGTCAAATGTAAATAAATGAAGTAATACTCATTGTTCATGGGTAAGTAAAGGCCAATATAAGTTTTTAAAATGATGATTTTACCTAACTAATCTATTTATCCAATGTCATCCCAATTAAATTACTAAAAATTATCTTATTGACTTAGAAAAATAATAACGAAGTTCATTTGGAAGAATAAAAAGGTCAGGGACTTCAAAGAAACCAGAGGAAAAAAGATGTAAAGAAAACAGATTCAAGCAGTATCAGACCTTAAACTATACTGTAAGGTGAGAGCATTGTTGAAGTGCAAAGTAGATAATTTAGATTATTTTAAATTAAAATTTTCTTATTTAAGCAAAATGTATGCAGCCGAGAATAAAAGGAATACAGAAAATTGAGGAGGTGGGGTGACTTTCATAGATAGACTCTTAGATATAATGTGATTGATTTGAAATGTTGCTCTGGTGTAGGAAATGATGAATGGTTGATTTAGAAAAACATGGAAAGACTTGGACTTATGAAGGAAGATGCTATCAGAGAAACAGATGATAGGAAGAAATAAGCATGGTATGTCTTAAATATATGTGTATGAGTGTATATGTGCATATGTTTATAGATCTTTGTATATATGCATGTATGTATGTATCTATATCTATATATCCATATCTCTCTATATATCTGTATGTATATATCTGTGTTTAATTATAGCCTTCTTTAGGGAAGGAGGAGAAAAAATATAATAAGAAGCACACAGTAGAGAACAAAAGAAAACCAAGAAAGCAAAGAAAAATTGGGCAGCTTTGAAAGCAATGTGTAGTATTTATTATTGTAAAGCCAAGCATGAGAAGCTTTCCAGAGAACTGCTGTTGTGAATAGCTTCAAGGTTCTGATTATACAGTATAGTGAACTCTCTATTCAGTAACAAAGACAAAACATTCACAGAAATCAAAGTATAGCATTGCAATGTTATAGCTTAACAACTTATTACTAAAGTGGCCACATAGTTTTCACAAAAGTAGTCACATAGTTTTAAGCAAAAGATAACATTCATTTAGTAACCCAACCATTTAGTAAGTCTTTAATTCAATCATCCTTAAGGAGGCAAGCCTCCTTAATTGACACAAAGTACAAAGGTCAAAGTTCTCCACCCTGAGGTCACATTGTCTTAATCACTTCAATCAAAAAGTTCTCTTTCTTCTTAACTTCTTCTTAAGTCCTTAACTCAATCATCTAAATATAAAGGTTAGAGTTCTCTACCCCTAGGCCACAATAAGTCATGATTTTCTCAGTTTGCATTAAATACCCAAGGAGAGGTCTTTTCATCTTGACTCCATGCTCTCAGCTTCCATGGTTCCTCTTCCATGGTCCCAGCTCCTACCAAAATCTAGCCAATTGTCACCTGGGTTCAAAGGCAGATAGCTCTCAGTTCTTTGCTCTTGTTGCATCCCAAGTAATGAGAGTGTATTTGTGGGTGTGGGTGTGTGCACTTCTGCATGTGTGAGTCTGTATTTCTCTTGTTTACCTTGTTATGTCTTTCTTGAGTCTTGTAATTGGAGATCAAATTTTCCATTGAGCTCTGGCTTTTTCATCAGGAAAGTCTGGAAGTCTCTTATTTTATTAAACGACCATCTCCTTGCTTGAAAGATTATGCTCAGTTTTGCTGGGTAGTTAATCCTTGGTTGTAGTCCTAGCTCTCTTGTCCTACGAAATATCAAATTCCAGTCCCTCCACTCTTTTAATGTAGAAGCTGCTAGGTCCTGTGTGATCCTAACTGTAGTTCCTCAATATTTGAATTTTTTCTTTCTGGCTGCTTGTAGAATTTTTTCTTTAATCTTGTAATTCTGGGATTTGGCTACTATATTTCTTGGAGTTTTCAGTTTGGGATCTCTCTCAGGAGGAGTCTGGTGAATTCTGTCGATAGTTATTTTATCTTCTGATTCCAGGATCTCAGGACAGTTTTCTTTGACAATCTCTTGGAGGATGTTGTCTAGGCTGCTTTTTTCATCATGGCTTTCTGGTAGACCAATAATTCTTAGGTTGTCTCTCCTGGATCTGTTCTCTAGGTCAGTTATTTTTCCAGTGAGATATTTTACATTTTCTTCCAATTTTTCGATCGTCTTGTTTTGTTTGATTGACTCTTGCTGCATCATAGAGTTCTGAGTTTCAGTTTGATTGTTTCTAATTTTTAGCAAATTATGGTCTTCAGTTAGTTTTTGAAGTTCCTTTTTTAGGGAGGTATTTTCTCCAATTACTTCACTGAGATGTTTTTCCAAGTTGGTCACTGCCTCCCTGATTTGGTCTTTAAAATTTTTCTTAAGCTCCTCCAGGAATGATATTTGGGCTTGAGACCAGATCATGTTTCGTTCTGCTGTCTCAGGTGTGGGTAGAGAGTCTATATTGTCCTGTGTATTTAGTTGTTCTTGCCCTGCATAGTAGGCTCGAATAGACTTTCTTGCCTTCCCCTTCTCCTTCTCAGCTTCCTTCTTTCCCATTGTGACTTCCTGTTTCTTAGTTTCTCAGGTTATGAGTTTAGGGCCTGATCCTTGACTTTGAATACCTCTGGGTGGCTAGTTTATGGCTAAGTCAGGGAAGTCAGTGAGGAATGTAGATGTGTAGGTGAGGGTGAGTCTGACCACTTCAGATTTCTGCCTCTATACCCCTGGGCTATAAGTAGGCTTTTGTTGGTGAGGTGAGGTGGGGCTTGTTGGGACCCCTCCCTCTCTTCTCTTCAGACTCCTGGCTGTCTCAGTTATACCCCTTCTTGGAGACTCTCAAGCCTGGGGCTATTTCCATTAACTTGGGATTTCAATCTGGGTGGGAGACTTATCTTTGGGTTTTCTGCTTCATGAAGGAGGGATGGGAGGACTGGAACAGCTAGAATTTACTTTGCCATTCCAGCCCCTGTATTATACAGGCAGGCAGTTTCTAAACTTCCAGGCTGGGGGCTGAATGCAGCCGGAGAAGCCACTCTCTCCCCTGGGGGCCTGACTCTCCTACCTGGCTCCAATGACCTCTCCCGTCTGTTCATGAGATGAAGGGGAGATGACTGTGATTCATCCTTGGTAAGTCTACAGGCTGGGGCTTTTTCTCTCTCTGGTGTAGTCTGCTTGTCTGCTCTTAGGTCTGGGCTGTGCAGACCCCACACGCTCTGTGCTCATCCTGTCCAGACACACTGGGCAACCTCCTGGCCTGGACTCTGCCACGCTCTGTCTTCCAGTGGGCTCCGTCACTCTGGAATCCGCTCAGATTCACCCTTTGAGACTTAGTGACCAAGGAGCTCAGTGAGATTACTGCTTCCTTTCTGCCATCTTGGCTCCTTCCTCCCCCTCCCCCCCATAGCTCTCAGTTCTTTGTCCAGCTTCTTGTACAGTTCCTGTTCCATATTGAAGCTCACAGTATCTGGTCCACCTCAAGTCCTTCACAGTTTCTGTTCCTGGGAAGGCAAATCTTTTAACATTCATAAACATTGCCAGCACCCTTATCAATTCAGTTTCTGCCTGTGAAATCAACATAGACCCAACAACAAGGTCTGAGTCAACACAAATCATCAGTATAGTCCCAGGACCTGTGAAATCATCAGCAAGACCCTCTTCCAGGATTTCTGTAAACATACAACAAGAAAATCCTCTTTCAGGGCTTCTGAACCAGCAGCAAGGTCCCACGGCTTCTGTAACAACAACACTGTCCTCTATCAGCAGACGAATCTGCAAAGTAACATCAAAACAGACAAAGTACCAGAGCCATGGCCATGCCTCCTTCCAGTTCTCCTCTCTTCTTCTCAGTTCTTCTCAATTCTCAGCTCAGTCCTCAGTTCTCATTTCTCTTCTCAGTTCTCCTCAGTTCTCAGTTCAGTTCTCAATTGTCTTCTCTCTCCCCTGCAGTAGCAGCCCAGCCTCCAGATGCTCACTCCCAGCAGTTCTGGCCTCTCTCAGCTTGGGCTTTTCCTTATATACTATATAAGCTCCTCCCTGTTCCGCCCCTTCCTGTTATATCAATAAGTCCATCCCACTGTGGGATTCCCAAGTTCTAGGTCTTAATACTTGACACAGACATGAACTCTGAACAAGGTGCTAAGTACCTGTTTGATTGCAAATACAAGGGACAGAGAAGATCTTCAAATTCCCATTCCCATTACAATTATATAGGCTTTCTGAAAATGGAAATTTATTGTTTTACATTGAATCCTCTCATGTTCTGCTGTGTACATAATTTTTTTTTCTTTTCTCACTTTGCATTTAAGTTTAAAAAAAAATTTACGAAAAAAAAATATATAGTGAAGGCAGTGGCTACAAAATCAATGTAGGATTGCCAAAAGTTCAGGGAAGGAAGCTTTGGGACCAGGAATAGAATGTTACATTTTTTTTTCTCTCTCAGGGATCAAAGAATAGGGTTGGACCCAAGAGGAAACCGAGTTTGGAAATATAGCACAACCCAAAGAGAGCATAACCTGATTTCTCCACCTAACATGAGCTCAGGAATAAGGTTTTGTAAAGGAGCAAGGATCCTAATATTTTTGGAATTCATAACCAAATCAAAATTATCTGTTGCAAGAAGCTAGAATATCTTTGCTTATTGTACAAGGTGACACATAAAATTGTACTTCATGAAATATTAATAACAATAGTAATCAACTAGGTGGCACAATGGATAGGATGCCAGGTCTGAAGTCAGGAAGGCCATTTTTGTGAGTTCAAATCTGTCCTCAGACACTTACTAGTTGTGTGATCCTGGGAAAGTCACTTAACCCTGTTTGCCTCAGTTTTCTCATCTGTAAAATGAGCTAGAGAAGGAAATGAAAAAACACTCCAGTGTCTTTGCTAAGAGAAATCCAAATGGAGTCATGAAGAATTGGATATGACTGAAACAACTCAACAATAAAAAGCATTTATATGGCACCTACTGTGCCAGACATTATGGTAAGTACTTTATAAATAGTATCTCACTTTATCCCCACAACAACACTAGGAGGGAGGTGTTATTATTACCCCTATTTTACAGCTAAGGAAACTGAGGCAAACAAAAGTTAAATAAACTCAGATCTTCATGACTCCAGGCCCAATGCTCTAGCCACTGTACCACCTAGCTGCCTAGCTTAGTGTTCTTTATTTGTACATTTTATTTATATTTGGTGATCCCAGAATGGTATAGTGGAAAGAACAGTGGATTTGGAGTCAGAGGACCTGGGTTCAAATCTAACACTTACCTTTCTTCTACACTTTGTGCAAGTCACTTTTATTCTTAGGTCCCTGGTTTCTATAATGATGGGCTTACACCAAATATCTCTGATTCTTTCCAGCTCTAAACCCTATGATCTTCTTACCAAAGTGACCTTCTAATGCTAATATTCTCTTATTCTGTTGACATACAGGTACTAAGCAGAGAAAGAGACATACAGATATTAAGCAATAGGAAGAGCCTCCCACTCCCTCAACAACTCTCTAGGAACTAACAATGTTGAAGGGGGAATGAGGAAGGTGTTTCACATAACCCTTTCAAAGAAGCCCAGTTCCTTTTCATTTCCCTCACAGCATACCAAACTTTCTCCTCTTCCTCCTCCTCCTCCTCCTCCTCCTCCTGCTTCCTCTCTCTCTCTCTCTCATTTCCCTCCCTTCTCCCTTTGTCTCTCTCTCCCGCTTCTCCCTCTCTCCCCCTCTCCCTTTCCCTCTTTTCCTTCTTCCCTCCTTCACTTTATCAGATCCTAAGCACAGAAAATTCATTGTTAGATCCTGCACTTGGGAAATGAAATAAGTGTGGTGTGAACATGCAGACTGAATTTAAAATAAGATTAAAATTAAATTCATACTACCCATCCAGTGGGAAAATAGAGTGGCATTTATCTATCCATCAATCCTGGTACAGTATCCTAGTCATCAGCCCCTCTTGTTGCTAGAAGGCATAGTTTATGCAGGATTCTTGTGACACACTGACTAGTTTCTTTTACTGTGAAAAGTCACAACATGAATCGTTTCACTCTAGATGCAACTTTATTTCTTCAGTGGAAATGTTGTCTTTCTTTGTATCCCCAGAACTTAGCACAGGGTCCAGTCCATAGTAAATTTAAATAAATAAATTACTGTTGGGGAGGCTAGGTGGTGCAGTGATTAGAGCACATGCCCTGGAGTCAAGGGGACCTGATTTCAAATCTGCCCTCAGACACTTAACAATTACTAGCCGTATGACCTTGGGCAAGTCACTTAACCCCAATTGCCCTGCCCTCCCCCTCAAACAAGAAAAAAAAGTAAATTATTGTTGATGTGGAGGATTGAAGTGAACTTGTGAGTTCAGTCAGAAAAAGGAATTGCCCCCATACAACCTTAATTGAAAAGTGAAGCCTGGAGAAAGACAAGAAGGAAGGGTAGTAGTAATAATAATAATAGCCATTATTATTATTATTATTAATCATAACAACAACTTTGTGGAATGTGTTCCCATCAAAAGCCCTTTAAAGTGGGTAGAACAAGACCCTTTAAATTTAAGCAACAGAGCCAGAAGGAAACAAAAACCTCAGTGGTCAACTTGAAGTCCCCCCTATCATGCTGAGGGTGGGGTGAAGGAAACATCTTAGAGAACCAGGCAGCCAAAGAAGAAAGGACACAGAAATGGCAAAGCTGAGGCTCTGTTTTAAATCCCATCTACCTGATCCTGCATAACTTACTAGTACTTCAGGAACTGCTAGGTCTTCATATTAAATACATAAAGCCAACATCTGGCTCATACATCTCAGTGTCCCTGAGATATAGTAGGTGAGCATTAATAAAAGGCAAGTCAGTCATTTAACTAACTAGACCCTCTATTTCTCCTTTTAAAAAGTTTATTGATGGGTTAGTTATGGGATGTTCAGGGAGTACTAGTATTTCTGGTATGAGAGCTTGGTGAGTGAGTCCTTTTTAGTGTCACTTTTGGTGTCCACCTGTCACCCAGCTTTCACCTGTGGCTCCAAGGAGCTGTGTACTATGGCTACACCCCAGTACATTGTCTCAGTAGACAGGCTAAAGCATGTTAAGGGGAATGGAAAGGCCTCAAACCTGTCGGTAAATTAGGGGAATGTCTACCCTATGTATGTGAAGACTTCCCTCAGCAGAATGGGTGAATGAGAACAATTTGTTCTGATGGCCACGGGGGTAACTGAAGCAGGTGCTAAGGAGCACTTAGAGCTTGGTCAGACATCAAAGACACCAAGGACAAGGGGTGGCTAGGTGGCATCGTGGATAGAGCACTGGCCTTGGAGTTAGGAGGATCTGAGTTTAAATCTGGACTCAGACACTTAACACTTACTAACCTGGCAACCTTGGGTAAGTCACTTAACCCCAATTGCCCTACCTCCCCCCTCCAAAAAGGCAAAAAAAAAAAAAGATGCCAAGGACATTCACTGCATGCTGGGCCATTGCTGGTTGTCCTGACTTTTATCTTGCCACTGGACTTCAATGATTCTGGAAGACAGTGACAGAGTGAGGCTGACTGCTTTGTGCAACTCTGCCACACTTAAATCCAATTCATAAGTCAAGGCATCACGTGTGATGCCATTGGTCCTCTTCAAAAAGGAAAGATACACAACAAATGTTTCTGCATGAATTCCCTATAGAGAAAGAACTTCCAGAGTAGGTGTTGTGAGTAAAACTTTTGTCACACATGTCTTACATGTGTGCCTCACTATTATTAGGGTTTAAGTTTGAGCTTACTTCTCCCATGGATGTACATATATCTATATATGTGGGAAGAAGTGAACCAGGTTTTTAGGAAAACATTTTGTATTAACTGCCTTTAACATGTTATCTAAGAGTTGTAGTAACTGAACACTGAGGACCCAAACCACCAAATCAAGCAGAAATAGGGAGATGCTACTGCTTCTTCTGCTGCTATTTCTCTTTTCTTCCCCCACCTTCTCCTTTCTTTTTCTCTCTTTCTCCCTTTTGCCTTCCTCTTCTTCCTTTTCTTCCTCCTCTTCTTCCTCCTTTTCTTTCCCTTCCTTGTCTTCCCTCATTACATAGGGTTCCTCTCTACCTGGGACACCATATGCTTACACTTGGATGCTTTGTCCATAAGGATATAATTTTTTATTTCTTATATTTTCTAAGATATTTTGGGGTTTGGATGCTAGACTTTTTTATATTTAAATTTTAATTAATTTTATTAAAATATTTTTTAAAATTGGGACAATTTTTTTTTTGTCTAATGCAGCTTTCATTCAAAATTTCTTGAACTATAGCTCTAAAAATTTGGGCTTAAAAAAAAGCCCATTGTGTTTCAAAAGGAGCTATTTAACTACCCTTTTAACCCAAATCACTCTGGTTTTCACTGAATGGCAAATAATAGCCCAACCCAAACTGTGGCTCACTGTTTAGATTTTGATGGCTTAGAATGAGTGTAAATAGCAATTTTTTCTGTTCTGGCCAGAAACTCTAAAGATCTTCCCCTCCCAGACTGGTATTTCAGTGATGGTATATTGGGCTATATTTTGTCTCAATTCTTACACCTAACCCTTAGTCATTGAATGGTGTGGCCTTAGACAAAATGAGACCTGGGAATGGCCTTAATTTAGAAAGGTCAAGTTCACCCACTGCATCCTGGGTTGTTGTTGTTGTTGTTGTTGTTGTTTTTGTTTTGTTTTGTTTTACCTCTGGACTTCTGTGACTCTGGGGGAGAAAGTGAAGCTGATGACTTTGTGCAATTCTGCCTCACTCAAATCCATTAACCCCTGAGTGAAGACATCACCTTTGTGATGTCATTGGTCTTCTTCAAGAATGAAGGATGCAAAGCCATTCTATGGTAGATCTCCTGGAACAAAGTAGAGCAAATTCAGTCAAATGAGTAGTTCAGTGTGATCTTATCCTCAAGTGAATGTATCTGTGTCTATCTCATTTTTATATGAGATCTGCAGCATCTCACTGCCAAACTCTTTGGATTTTTTTTTTCATTAACAGAGATCTATTTTTTAATCTCCCTCCCATTCCCACCTCATTGGGGAAAAAAGAAAATAAAAAGAGGCTTCTTTGAACAAATATGCATAGTCAAGCAAAACAAATTTCCTCAATTACTATATACAAAAATATGTGTTTCATTCTGCATACTAAATCCATCATTTCTCTGAAATGGATAGTGCATTTCATTACTAGTCCCCAATGTCCTCTTCTTTGCATCCTCAATTTATTCTCTAATTTTTTTTCAGGGGAATGGGTGGCCCTGGAAAGTAAGAGGTTGACTTGTATTTCATCTGCATATGATGGTTTTTCAAATTCCCTGCACCAGTGCAGATTAGCAATTTGCACCTTATTGTTTGGGCATACCTAGAGGTTAAGTGATTTGATCAAGGTCACACATGAACTACAACAATAACATAGATCAACCATTATTTAAGGAGTCTGGGAGGTAGGCCAGCAGAGTACCATTAGAACAGCCTAGTCTTCTCTGGCAGTATCTCAGTGTAATTTTAAGGGAATTTGAAGATTTTCCTTGCCCCTTAATAAGCCAATGTGGTCACATGAAGCCCCTGGTGGGAGGAGCTTGCCAAACAGGTGGAGCAGGAAGGGTGGAGCAGGAAGGGTGGAGCAGGAAGGGTGGAGCAGGAAGGGAGAGTAAGACAGAGTTGGGACAGAGAGAGAGAGAAAGAGAGAGAGAGAGAGAGAGAGAGAGAGAGAGAGAGAGAGAGAGAGAGAAAGAAAGAAAGAAAGCAGGCAGGGTAGCTAGTGTGAGTGAGAGAGAGTGAGGAAACTTGTTTTACAGGGTGGCCCAACAGAGGGAGGGGCTTGGGATGTTTGTATTTCCTGCATTGGTGATGTGTATGGATTTTGCCTTAAAAAGAACGATTGGGGTATCGGTGCTTCCTGCATTGGCAATGTGTATAGACTTCTTTGTTACTATGAAGGATTTGGCTTATTGGTGTTTGAATAAATGTCTTGGTTTCATCTTCTAGGAAGAGAATTTGTTATATCTTGCGATTGAATATGCAGGCATATTCCCAGGTTTGAATCACAAGATACCTGGGAATACGCTGGCATATTCATAGCAGCTGCTGTGGGTATCACATTGGCAAAATACTCAGGATGGTTGCCTTTAGTTTCCTTAGTTTTCTTCCTGGGTAGGTGGTTGCCCAGTCTGCATCTCTAGTCTTTGCAGATTAATAAGATCATAGAGAGCTCAAAGGTTACTTTAAGAGTTAATTTGTCCAATCCCCTCATTTTGCAGATAAGAAAACTGAGGCCCACAAAGCGAAAATTACTTTTGCCAGGTCATAAAAGAAGTAAATGGTAGAGCTGGGATTCTGACTCCAAATCCAGCAGTTTGCTTATTGTGTCATGTTGCATCTTCATCTAAAGGTGTTTGCTCAGTCCACAACTGCCTTTGGACAGAAATTCCTTCTTTCTGTCTGCACCCCTCCTTGACCCCCAAATCTGTAGTTTTCATTCATTGCCTCAGATAAACTAAGACTTTAGCTTTAAAGACCTTAGGTCTCCCACTGCATTCAGGGCCACTGACAGTAGGCTTGACCTATGTCTTGCCAGTGGATTCCAACCACTGGAGGAGAGAGTGAATAAGACTAATGACTCTACTCAGCTCTGCCTCACTTGAATCCAATTCAATTACAAGTCAAGCCATCACCCTCCTGATGCCATTGGTCCACATCAAGGACAAAGGACCAAAACAACAATGATATTTGCCTCATTGATTCATCTCTCCCAATGTGATTACTTTATAAAGAGATTACTAATACCCTTAGATGCTAGCTCCCCTCCCCCACCTTATATTTATTTTATAAATACAAGTTAATGAGTAGATGCTTTTTTCTCTAATAATACATGCACTTTGTCTTTGTCTAGAACCTAGAATCATTCGGTTTAACTCAATAAACATTTATTAAGTGTCTACCACCTGCCAGGCACTGTGTGAAACACAGGGGACACAAAAAGAGACAAAGGACAGCCCCAGCCTTTAAGGAGCTTATAGTTTATTGGGGAGGAGGGTTGGGAGGTGGATGGACAAAATTCAAACAAATATATACAACGTAGGCTATATACAGGAGAAACAGGAAATAATTAACAGAAGGAAGGCACTGGAATTAAGAGAGGTTGGGGAAGGCTTCATGTAGGAGATAGGATTTTAGTTGGGACTTAAAGGAAGCCAACCAGATCAGGAGTTAGAGAGGAGGAGGGAGAATGTTCTAGTGGGGGACAGCCAGAGAGTATGCCTACATCCAGGGACAGTTAAAGAAAAATACCTAGAAGCCAGGAGATATATTAATATGTATAATATTAAGATGTATAATAGCCAGGAGGTCAGTGTCATTGGATCAAGGAGTAAATGTTACAGAGGAAGGTTTAAGAAGACTGGGAAGATGTGGGGGGGGGGGGGGGCTAGGTTATGAAGGGCTTTGAATATCAGACAGAGCATTTTTGTATTTGCTTTTGGAGGCAGTAGGAAGCTACTAGAGTTGGTTGATTGTGGGGGATAAGGAGGACAGATGACATGATCAAACTTGTGTTTTAGGAAAATCAATTTAGTGGTTGAATGGAAAATGGATTGGAGCTGAGGCAGGCAGTCCCACGAATAGGCTATTGAAGTAATTTGAGGCATGAGGTGACAAGGGCCTGCACTAGAGTCAGGTAATCAGAGAAGAGAAGGTAGTGTATTTGGGAGATGTGCCCAGATCATAGGATATACTTAATAAATATTTGTTGATTGATTGTCTTATTAATCAAATTTTTAAAAAATGTAAGAAAAGCAGAAATACCCCTCACATTACATAGATATAGACCCTAGACCAATCCTCTCCCAAAGTCAGAAATTCTTCCCAGGATGAAGCTTATGACCCCAGCCCTAGTTTCTGGTGATGGGATGATGGGACCTGGACCCTGAACTTTCCCATACAACCCAGTCCCTGGCATCTTGCCTGAGGCATCTGGCCCATCACAGCTCACCTTTCCTGGTGACTCAGACTACTTAACTCCTTTCACTACTGCACCTGGGCCACTCCAGGCTATTTCCTACTTCTTAATCACATCCAAAGCTTCTCAGAGTCTTTTTTTTTGGTATAAAAGTATCATTCTCAACCCCATCAAGCAGCAGAATCTTAGAATCTTGCCAGCTTCTATTGCCTAATTCTATTGACATTGCAATACCTAATTCATTTAGAATCTAGCTTCTATTGGCATCATAAATAAACCTCTCTATTTGACTGAAAGAAGGTTTGAGTGGTCGAATTCTTTCAAAGCAGACCCTCTGTACCCTTGCATTTTGGGGTTCCCATTATCCCAAACTTCATCAGTGGGGCCTATTCCAAATGATAGCCATCATAGGATGGTAAGGTTCAGTAGGCATTCATAACCATCTTGGGTCCTAGTAAAACTGATTTGGTATTTGTGGTTATTAAATAGTTAGTTTAGGGTGCCACATAAACCTTCTCTGACACCCTCCTCTCCCCAGCCCCCATGAGACATCATCGTTCCTTATACAGGCTTCACAGAGCATTTCGTTCCCCTCTTATGTATTTTGTATTATAGTTATTTGGGCATCTCTCTCATTTATCTTATTTACTTACTAAATTTCCAGCTCCTTGAGGGCAGGGATCATAGTTTAATTATTTTAAATAGCTTCCACAGTACTTGGCATAGTGTGTTCTACATATATTTGATGTATTAAAGTAAATTGAATTGAGGGTGGATAGACTGAAGAAACTTCTGGTCTACTGAAGGGGAAGGGAAGGAAGAAAAAGAAGAGAGAGCAGCAGGGTTAAGTCTGCAATTATAGTTAAATTTTCTCTCTTATTCCTCTCACTTCAAGCAATTAGCTTACCAAACTTAAAGCTGTTAAGCACATCTAATAGCCTCCTACTCTACCATCAAGGAGGTCTCTCAGGTATGCAGCAAGAAGAAATCCAGAGGCAATCATTTGTCTGGGAAATATTTGCGTATAAACTCACTGACAGTACTCAGAAAAACATCAAACAAAATTAATGTACTCCTTGATTCCTGGAAAAAAAGTTTTACTTCAGAGAGAATTTTGAGCTGTGGCAATTTGAAAATCATTTAAGTAGCATGCAATTCATTTCTGGGTTCAACTTAGCAGACCCTTAACACCAGAAAACTAGATGGATGAGTTCCCACTCTCTGAGCTCTTTGTCTATCCTTAAGATAGCATGGTAATAGCTAGCATTTCTATATCCTGTCAGATAACACTAAGGAGATTATGTGATAAAGCTAAACGCAAATTTCTCAAAGAACTCCTGGTTCTGTACATTTGGACATAAATGCAGGGTTTGGTGTTCAGATTTAGGTTCTGAGTTATGTGTAGTGTATATTTCTGATTGGCAGTATAGGCATTAGCATATAATGGTTCAGCCACCCCCTTGCTTTTGCAATAACTGTGAGGCAAAGACCAAGACAAGAGAGGAGGCCTAACAATTATCTTCATCACTATCCTACACTTTGGTTTTTTGATGGATCTAGGATTTCATTCAAGTTGGTTCTTGCATCACCAATGCAAATGCCAACCCTCTAATGTCCTCTTAATGTGTGTGAAGCTCATTCGTGATTTCCCAGAAAACATCAGTGTACTGTTGCTATTGCTGTTCATTCCTCCTTCTCAAAGAGGCCCAATGATATCACAAGGGTGATGTCTTGACTTGCACATGAATTGTATACAGATGAGGCAGAGCTACACAAAGTCATCAGCCTCACTCTCTTCTCCAGAGTCACAGAAGTCCAGTGACACACAAAGTCAAGATAACTGGTCTATGGTCCAGTATGCAATGGGTGACCTTGACCTTTCTAACTTAAGGTCTTTCCTAGGTCTCGGTTTGTCTGAGGCAACACCCATTCAATGACTAAGGGCTAGGTAAGAGTTGAGACAAAAGGTGGCTCAATGTACCATCACAAAGATACTAGAAGACTTCTTCTGTTTGATCTTGTATTTTAGGAGCACAAATACACACCTCAACATTTCCAACAGTTATATCTCATTCTTACTCTGTGGCCAGCTCATCTTTCCTAGTCAAATAAGTTGTTTAGGAGAACTTTAATAAAAGTTATTGAAGCTGTGCTATAGCCTTCTTTCTCCCATTACTCATCTTTCATTGACTTGCAGGTTAGTTTTAATTTTTGTTCTGAGTTTGTGGCACTCCATAACTTGAAGTCATGCAGTAAATGTAACTGGAATGAGGTCTCTAGTGCAGTGCCCAAGGCATCTATTGTTGGCCCTGTGCTGGTTAGTATTTTTGTCAGTGACTTAGATAAAGGCATAGATGGTATGTTTATCAAATTTTCAGATGATACAGAGCAAGGAAGAATAGATAATATACTAGATGTAAGATGAAGATTCCAGAAAGTTTTCTTTCTATTTATTTTTAACTAATTAGAGCATTGGGACAAATACAAAATGATGAAGGAATAAGCAGGTCAAACAACTGGTTGTCAAAAACATAAAATTAAAGTATGATGACAATGATGTCACAATGATGAGATAAATGGCAGGTCCAGATTTTAAGCACAAGTCCTCTGACTCTAATGGGGTACAGTAATGGGGTACAGGCTCTGGGAACCCCCTTGAGCTTTCCTTGAATCTTCCCACTTGATGAGGCATTTTCCTGAGGCCATAAGCCTTCCATTATCACTCTTCCCAAATCTCTGTTACTCTTAACCTAGCCTAGCCCTCCATTGTCCAGCTACTTCCCACTCTTGATCCTATCGAAATATCTATACCCAAAACTGTTGCCCTTAAACTAACCTAACCCTCCATTGTCTATCATCTCCATGTAGCCTTCAGCTATTTCCCACCATTAATTCCATTCCTGGGGGCTGACCCCAGTTCCTCAAGATCTTCCTTAGACTCATCCTCAAGACCCTCCTCAAACCCCTCCTCTAGACCACCCCTAGATCCCTCACACAGTCTTTCTGTATATCCATCTTGCCTCCATGAAGGGGCTGAGATTCAATCTAGCTCAGACTCAGTCTATGTCAGATTGTTGGCTTGCTTTCAATACAAGCATCACAAATACTTAGGCTCGGGACAGCTAGGTGGTACAGTAAATAGAGTACCATCTGGCCTTAGACACTTAACATTTAGCCGTGTGACCTTGGGCAAGTCTCTCAATCCCAATTGCCCAGCCTTCCCCTCTCCCTCCCCCCCCCCACAAAAAAAACTCAAAAGCAAAACAAAACCAAATACTTAGGTTCCTTAAGAGTCTACCCATCATGGCAAATCTTTAATAAACCTTGTTTTTCTTTGCTTTTCTTTAGCTGAGAGAAGGCTTGAGTTGGAATTCATTCAGCAGGACCCACCCAGTATGTTGGCATTTTGGGGTCTCATTTGCCCCTAAACCCCAAACCTCAACAGTTCTAGGATGATAGACATACACTCTACTATTAGGCCTTTCTAGATAGTATAGTTCGTGTGTAAACCTCTGAAATCCCTTAATGAGTGGGAGAAAGGGGGCAGAGGCAGAGGAGATATTCTTTAAAGGAAGAATGTAGTACTAAGGTGACATTTCATTCAATAAGAGTTTTTAGCCATGAATGCCTAAAGAGGATCTATAGCCAGGGCTAGAGTTTCCTTTGTTCTTGAACTTGATCATTTTACATATATCTACATGGGAATTTTTTTGGTCTGTAGATCTGAACAGATTCTACAAAGGGGTACCCAAACCCTTACATGTCTGCCTGTAGGACTACGTTCAAAGTGTGGTTATCAAGGTATTACAAGTAATGGATGTTTGTCCCCAGGGCTTCTGGTGACATTCACAGACTTTTGGGCGGGTAAAATTCCAGTGGGGCCCAGAAACATATTTTGACATCTTTTTTCAAGACTCTTTTTACAGCTAAGGATCAAGTACACTATACTCTTCAAATATCTACTATGTTAAAGGGAAGCTAAAACTATAAAATGATCTGAGAGTTCCCTATCTAATGTTTAAAAAGTTTGACAGACACAATTTCATTTTTTAAAATAACATCGGCATGATTATTAATAGAAAGATGGTCATTTAGTCATCTCTGTCTTAGAACAAAGACAGTCATAGTGGCAGGCTTATACTTATATGCCTTTTGGGAGAGGAGAGGTCCTGAGAATGGCAATCAACTCTGATTGGTTAACAATTACTGAGAGAATGATTATTACAATGAGGGGCTGAACTTATTCAAATGAACCTTGATGATGCCAATTACTTCTAAATTATTCCCAGAATTGGGTAATCTATTCAAAGAATTTAACCCCACTCAAACCTTAGTAGAACACAATGTCTTCCCTACCTGGGTGGGATCTAAACAAGATTGTTAAGAAACTTAGTCCAGGGGCAGCTAGGTGGCACAGTGAGTGGAGTCAGAAGGACCTGAGTTTGGATCTGGCCTCGGACACTTAATGCACACACAAACAAAAACCTAGCCGTGTGGCCTTGGGCAAGTTACTTAACCCCAATTGCCCTCCAAAAAACAAACAAACAAACAAAAAAAAAGAACTTAGTCCAATCTCATTATCACAATTCCCCTTCAAGAGACTCAAGTTTTAAAATCAGGATTTTAGAAAAAGAAGGGGAACTTTGAAAGTCTCCAAATCATTTGTTATTAATAATCATTTCTCTCACTTCCTAACAGTGGCATGTAGTATTTCCATCCAAAGGGCCTTTGACCAAATCTTTTTAACAATACCATGATGGACTGATTTTAACTGAGCCCTGAGGTTCAGGTCAAAGCCAATCTGACTCAGGGTAACTTGGGACTGGACCAGTGGAGTTAACCCAACTTCCTTCCTTTGGTCAGTGATGGAGATGAGCAGCAGTGTACACTTCTCTCATGCAAAATAAAACAGTCAGTTTTCTTTCTTTTAGAATCACAGCTCAGCAATGAAAGTAGCACAGTGTGCCATGGAACTGGTGGGAATGGTGTCTAAACATTTCCACTGCATAGAATCTAACACTGTATGCCTGTATAGGACAAGAAACCAAGGGAATCCAAGCATGGCACATGATTTGTCCCTTAAGATGTAGAAAAAAGAAAAAAAAGTAAAAAAAATTAAAATAGAAAGAAATACATACTTTCAAGGAAAGGATCATTTCCCCAGATATGAATTTTAAGAGTAGGAACAATGAGAGTTAAAGAAAGATTCTCAGGCACAGACTCACCAGCAGAGTCTTTAGCCAGTTTCCATGGCTCACACTCCCTGGGACTATGGCAGGCTCTGGTGGATTCCCAAGGTTGATTCTCCCCCTTGCCCACAATCAGTCAGTCACCAAGCATTTATTAAGCCCTCAGTGTGTGCCAGGCACAGATGGAGATCGAATCAAAGAGATATTTCAACCAGAGAAATTCTGCACTCTCTATTTAGATACAAACAGAGAACTAGGCCAGACCCAAAAGAGACACAACTCAAACAAACAGTAAGAAGCAAATTCCCCGCATGATTTCCAAATGTATCACATTCATACTGCAAATAGCTCTTCTCTTTACCCACTCCTCATTCCCCTGCACCAAAGGGAGCCACCTTGATTGATCAACAGATCACCAGCAAGAATACTGTCCTTTCTATCAGCTCTTTGTTCTTTGGATGGCAATCGGGTGCCCAGGAGAAAGCAGGTTGCAGTTTGGCAGCTTGCAGAGACTTTGCTGAGCCAGTAAGGCCTGCTTTTCTCTTCTGCCAGCTGTTGGTACTTACAAGGTAGGTATGGCTCCATGTGTTTCTATGTATGCTTCTCCTCCCTCTCAAGCCTTCTCTTCCCTAAAGTACTAACTATGACATTAATGCTGATCTAAAGCCTCTACGATAATATTATATGCTTTGGAATGGCTTCCCTTTGCTTTTACAGATGTAATTGATTTATGGAAGATAGATGGGGAAAGGGAAACAATCTATAATGAATATAACTTTCAAAATACTCTGCTAAATAGGTCACTTAGTCTACATGCTGAAAAAATACAAACAGCTTTTTTTCCACAGAAGCCTTCCTCCTTGTACATAAACTGACCCCTCCAAAATAGATGCGCATACCTGGTTTCATGAAGAGACATGGAAAAACAGGAAGGTACCTTGAAGGTTTCAAGGTTTGTAAAGTGATTGGCATATGTTATTTCACTAGATACTCACAACAACCCTAGGAGGTAGATGTGATGATTATCCCCAGATGGAGATGGGGAAACTGAAGCTAAGAAAGCCTAATTGGCTTATTAAGAGACAAACAGTTGGTAATTCAAGTCCAGTGTTCAAAATATCACTCAGCTGCCTTGCTTATATACCATAATAGCCAGCTATGTGGGAAAGTGGATGGACAGTAGAACTTAGAGTCAGGAAGAAATGAGTTCAAATCCTACCTCATAGACCAACTGAGTGACCCTGAACAAGTCACTTAAATTTTTGTGCCTCAGTTTCCTCATCTGTAAAATTGGGATAACGATAGTACTTACCTTACAGGGTTATCCTGAGTATCAAGTGAATTAATATATGTAAAGTGCTCTGCAAACCATTAAAGCGCTATATAAGTGCTAGCTATTATAATTATTAGCATTACTACAAATGTATTTTAAATGAATTTATGATATATAATCTAGCATCTTTCATACCAGTAGGTTCTATTCCTAGACTTAATTTTACCTGGGTAATCCCTATTTACATTCCTATATGGAAAAGCAATAACTGTGACTGATGATACCTTTCTCACTATGAAAATAATGGAAGAAGGGGGTGTGGTCATATGAATACATATGTGAATGTGTGTGTATATGGTTACAGTTATATATGGATAGAGGGCATAGGTTGAATTTGTTGGGAAGGAGAATACTCAAGGGATGAAATTATGAGGTGAGAGAGGAAAGTGGCAAGAGGAGATGGGGAGAGACAGGGTAGGGTAAACTATCCCATGTAGAAGAAGCAAGGGGAAGTGGTTGCAAAGGAGGGGGAGAAAAAGGAAGGCTAAAAAGACAAAACCACATTCCCATTGAATCTGGTTCAGGGAGAAAATGACATACATACTAAATGGGATATCTCAACCTGCAGCAGGATAGGGGAAGGGGGATGAGAGGAGGGATGATGGATGGGAGGGCATCCTTGTGGGGAGGGGAGGTTGGAAGTACCCACTATAGAAGAGGGACAGGATTATGTAGGGAATGGACCAGGTGGGGGGTGGGATGAGTGGGAGGGAATTATAAGCAGTCTTGTACAATATATCTACTATGATAATGTTTTGCATAGCTAGACATGTACAACATATACTGAATTGCTTATCTCCCAAGAAGGAATGGGTGACAAGGAGGAAGGAAATGGATCTGAAATTCGAGGTCATAACATTAAATGTTTCAAATATATATAAATACTATTAGTAATACTCTTTCGCTTGTAATAGGGAGATAAGATGTGCAGGCATTGGGACACAAAGATTCACCTTCCTCTAATGGAAAAGTCGATGGGGGTATGGGAGAAGGTATGGGAGAGAGCAGATTGGAGGAAGTGATATCTTGTGGGCCTACTATTCTGGGAGGTTGGGTAGGGGAATAATGGGGGGAAAATGATTGTAACTCAAAATCTGGCGGAAATGAATGATGTAAAACAGAAGTTAATAAAGCATTTGTTTAAAAAAAAATAAAAAAAAATAAAAAAAATGAAATAGGGAAATATCTAACAACATTTTAAAAAATACAATAAAACCTAGATGATCCTAATATATGGTTTTCTGAGTCAATTTTTGTCTTGCAGGGATCCTTTTGTACAAGCTAGAGGCCCTTATTTCTTAAAATAAAAATACCCACCCACCCACACACACACACACACACTTAATTGAGACAAATCCTCATTAAGAAGGTTGGATTTGTTAGAACATACCATAGAAGGGGCTGAGGAATGTCTGAGGACGCCAGGATCTAAAGTCAGGAGACCTGGGTTTAAATCCTGACTACAGTATTTATTATCAGTGTGGCCATGAGTTAGTCACTTGCCAAGCCTTACTTCCCTTGTTTATATATAAGTGTGTGTGTGTGTGTGTGTGTATACACATAACTTTTCAATGCAGTGACCCATATTAATGGAGGACTTTTCACTGGAGGGTTATCTTCCTCAGGCTTTTATTCACTTCCATGGCTGAATAGATTTATCACAAAATTCAGTTATGTGGTTGATCCTTGATTATCTTAGCTAATGGAGGGAAACAACAAGACAAATGATGTAATTTGTTGTGGACATCCCAATCTGGGTATTCTTGTATGCCAGAGTGAGCTTATGAATCCTGAAGAAAAAAGAAAATGTAGTGGTGCTGGCATCTTGTTACCTGAATAAGACACAATTTCTCAGCTGCCAATTTCTCTGGCTTCCCCCATGTCTGGAATGCTCTCCTCCCTCATCCTTTGCCCCCATCACCTCCTCCTGGCTTCCTTCAAGTCCCAGTTAAAATCCTACTGTCCACAGCAAAGCTTTCCCAATCCTTCTTAATTCTAGTGTCTCTGTTGATTATTTCCTATTTATCTATTTTGTTTCTACATAGTTTGCATGTTGTCTCCCTCACTAGATTGTGAATTCTTCAAGGGCAGGATCTGTCTTTTCCCTTTGCCTCCGGGACTTGGCACAGCACCTGGAACAGGTCTCCACAACACGTAGCCAAAGGACCGACAAAGGATTTCAGGAGGCCCAAGAATTATGTAGCTTGTCACTGTTCACTGGATCCTGTTTGTCATGTGACCCGCGATAGCCAACCATTGTCAGTCTGTCTGTAGTCTAATCCATTCGCCCCTGGAGAAGTTTATAAATTGTGGAGGTCTGGCCTAGAACATAGTAAGTATCGGCTGAATGTTTACTGACTGAGATTATGGTCAAGTAAAACCCAGAGGGATGCAAAGATAACCATGGGGCATACTGACTGGGTGTCACACCCACCTTGCAATTTGGAACAATGATGATGGATGATTGACAATGAGGAGACAGCTTTCTCCTCATCAACCCAACACAAGTTATGTTCTTAGAGAGATGTTCTTAAACTCTTAAAATCCCAAGTACTTAGTTTAAGTTTTTTTAAAAGATTGTACAAAATGTTACCAGCATTAAAGTAATTTGTGTTCAGACAATTGAGGATTAAGTGATAAGAACATTTTTAACATCTGATCTTTCAACTGAGTTCAAAGCTGAGCCACAAAAACAAAAGAAATGGTTCTCTTTCGTCTATTTATGCTTATGCTTTATCTATAATGAGGTTGTTTTTACTTAAAATTATCTAAATAAAATACTGTTTAAATGCAGCTCCCCTGTGGGGCTTGGAAGTTAATGTGATGAACTCTAAAAAATTTTTAAAAAAGAAGACTTTAATAAGAGTTTATCCAAGCAGTGTAATGGAAAAGAGCGCTAAATTTGGAACTGAGAGATGGGCTTCCAATGCTCACTTTGCTAGTAATGGGCTTCCTCCTCTTCGTGTTACAGTCAGAGAAGTCTATTAAAAATAAATTAAGAAAGATGTAGGTTAACTAGGAAGTTCATAGGACCATAGGCTTATAGCCAGAAGGGACATTGGAGAGAAAACATTCATGCATCATTTTTACACAAGTGGAAACTGAGAAGTGGAGAAGTTATGGCACCTGCCCAATGTTAAGCACAGGTAGTAGCTGATAGAGCTGGCATCTGAAGCCAGGTCATTTGACTGTAAATCCAATGTACTTTCTTATTGCATAATTAATCATAAGATTTAAAGTTCAAAAGGGATCTTGAAGATCACAATAATATAGATCTAGGTCTAGAAAAATCCTTAGAGGAAATTGTACAACCATTCATTTTGCAGGTAAGGAAACTGAGGCATATAGAAGTTGTCAAGTCAACAAGCATTTATTAAGCATCTACTATATGCCAAGAACTGAGGATACAAAGAAAGGGACACACACACACACACATACACACACACACACACACACACACACACACACACACCTGATTTCAAGATGAGTTTATAAGTGACTTTCCTGTGTTGCAGAGTGCAGAACCTTGGAGATCACATAGGCTGTCATTTGGAAAGATGGAATTTGAACCAAGGCCCTCTGACTTATCCAATTCCCTAATCTTTTGGATAAGAGAAAAAGAAGAGATGATTTGCCATTCATTCCATAAGCATTAAGTGTTAATGATACAATAACCTGCTATATGCCAGGCACTGCCCCAGATGCCAGGGATTCAAAGGCAAAAACAAAACCAGAAGCGAACACTCTGCTCAGGGAAGGGAGGAGGGAGCAGGATGGAGGAGATAGACAATGTATATACAGATTATATACAAATATACAAAGTGGGGGAGGGTTGCTGTCTAAAAAACAAGGTGATCCAGAAGACTTCTTGAGGAAGGAAACACTTGAACTGAGCTCTGGAGGAAGACAGGGATTTTAAGAGGCAGAGAAGAGAAGGCAGAATATTCCTCTCTGGAGAGATAGCCTTTGTAAAGCCATGGAGATGGTGATGAAATATCCTTTATGAGGAATGACAGAGGTCAGGTTGGTTGGAACTCAAAGCATTCCAAGGTGAGAAAAATGCAATAAACTTGGAAAGCTAAGTTGAATCCAGATGGTCGAGGATGTCAAATGCTAGAAGAATTTGCATTCTATTTTAGAAGCAATAGGATCTAAATTCCTAACCTAGGATCTGTGAATTTAAATTTTTTAAAAACATTTTAATGATTATATCTTGAGATATTTAGTTTCTTTTGCAGTCCTCTGCATTTGACCATATGTCTTTACAAACATAATTCAGAGAAGGAGTGCATTGACTTTGCCACACTGCCAAAGAGATCCATGATGCAAAAAGGTCTAGAACCCCTCATCTAAGGTCAAAAGCATCCAGACTGGGATGGGAATCTGGATCTCCTGACTTGAAATTCAGTGATCATGCTGCCTCAGGGCTTTAAAGCATTTAGGGTGAAGAATCTTGTCTTTCCTTATTTTTTCAAATATTTTCTTGCATATATATATATATGTATATATGTATGTATATATATGTATATATGTATATATACATATGTATATATATGTATATATATATATATATTTTGTAAGTATCAGTACCTTAACTCTGATAATGTAGGAGGGTCACTTACTTATCTAGGATATACTGAGGCTACAGATGTTTACTATTTATCAACATTTCTTGTCATTCTTCAGAACTTGCCCCTAATTACTGGTCACACACCATAGAGCAAATTCCATTTTAGTATTTATGACAGCTGCTTGTTGAAGAATAGAAAATGACTCTGCTTGAAGCTTGGGAATGTGTTACCTAGGAACCACAGAAGGACTTTGACATTGTAGAAATGTTCTACTCATCCAGGGAATTCTAGGTTGATTTCTATAGTTAATGCCTTTGGCAAGTACCTTTCAGTGGTAGTATTTGATGGAAAATAGTCTTACAATCAGGTTGGACTCCATATCCTATAACTAAGCATGACAGACAAAACTGTATTTCAAAATGGATAAACTACCCATGTGTCAGGTACTGATATTTCTCTTGCCTTCAAGCTTAGAGTATTTAATAATCAGAAAATCATTTAATTCTAGTAGCATTAAATAATAAGAAAAACATGGTTTTAATGAATAAATGAAAACAATGTGTTGAATGGATGTGGTTTTGAGTTTTGTTTGCTTCAGTTAAACCCAAGTTGTTTTTCCGGTATGCAGTCCTTACTAAATGTTAAAACCTGGGACTGATTCCCTCAGAATAAAGAGTTACATGGCTTACTCAAATATTTATATTCCCAAATATCAATATCTCTGCCTGGAAATTCCCATTTCTGTAGCATGCTTTTGTACTCTGGCCGACATTGTAATCATCCTCCCAACTCCCACTGGAACCTTGGGCTTCACCCCAGGTTGGAATCTAATAGGTAAGCCAAACTATCATCTCCCCTAGACCAGCCACCATAGTTTCCTCTCCCAACCCTTTCCAGATTCTCTTTATGTGTTGCCTTCTCCCATTGGAACAGAAACTTCTTGAGGGCAGGTATTTGTATCCTCAGTGATTAGCATGGTGCCCTATGCATAGTAAGTACTTAATAAAAGCTTTATCAAATATTCAGGTTAACATATAACTGTTCCCTCTTGTGAAAGGCCAGGAAACCTTACATCTGTGATACTCTGGGTTCAATATTTCCACAAAAGCGATCTGGACCTATGATTTCATAAGTGTTGGTAACTACTGGGACATAAACTTCCTCTACTATGAATATACACCTGCAGATTTTCTGCATTTATGGTCTTAGAGAATTGCCTGGGGCCACTGAGAGGTTAAATGTTACACATTGTCACAGAGATAGTATGTATCTAAGGCAAAACTTGATCCCTTAAACTTTGGTCCAAAATGCCACAAGCCTCTGAGGAAGGAGGGTAAGATAACCTTCTGTCATCTGACCACCAAGTGTTTTCTTTTTTCAAATAACTTCTCTATCTATTAGTATTTGTAAGAGATCATTTTCTACCTCAGGTTTTAGGATTATACCATAGTAACAATAATAATAATAGCTAACATTTAAATAGTGCTTACCATGTGCCAGACACTGTATTAAGCACTCTATAAATATTATCTCGTCTTATCATACCATCATAGATTTAAATTGAAAGAAACCTTGCTATAAGAAATGATAAGCTCCACGATCTTACAAAAATATGGATAGACTTGCATAAAATAATGGAGAGTGAAATGAGCAGAACCAAGAGAACATTGTATATTGTTTTAAGAACAACTTTGAGCAACTGAAGTCATTTTGACTATTATAAATACCCAAATAATCTACAAAGGACAAATGAAAGAAAGAACTGATAAATAGAAATATGTAAAGATTGATTTTATGTGTGTGTGTATTTGTTTCTAATGGTAGCCATCTGGGAGGGGGGAGGGATGAAAAAGAAAAAAGTTACGTAACTTTATTATATATTTAAAAAGAATAGCAAGTTGGGGTAGCTAGGTGGCGCAGTAAATAGAGCACCAGCCCTGGAGTCAGGAGGACCTGAGTTCAAATTTGACCTCAGACACTTAATACAAAACTAGCAGTGTGACCTTGGGCAAGTCACTTAACCCCAACTGCCCTACTTTCCCTTCTCTGAAAAGCAAAAAAAAAAAAAAGAGTAGCAAGTTGTACATAATAGATTTACACTTTCATGTATAATCATCTTTTTATTCTATCATGTTATAGAAATGCTTGCTTTTTTCCTCAAGTTCAGAATAAAATAAATGTTTGTTTTTTCTAAAAAAAAAATAAAGGAACTTTAGAGGTCATCTATTCTTCATTTGACAGATGAAGAAACCAGAAACCCAGAAAGGTTAAGTGACTCTCTCTCTTGATCCCTGTCTGTTTCTTTGTCTCTCTCTGTATGTGTGTGTGTATATATATATATATATATATATATATATATAGAGAGAGAGAGAGAGAGAGAGAGAGAGAGAGAGAGAGATGTATGTATATATGTATGTATATATACATATATACATACACACACATATATACACATATATGTATATACATACATCTATATACATGAACAAAATTAAGAAAGGGCACAGAGGTGAGTGGGTTAAAGGACTATTTCAGGAATGACATAAACTAATTCTGCTATAATATAAGATTTATGTGAGCAAGTAGAAAGAGGTAAATCTGGAAAAGCAGGTGAAAGCCGATTAGGAAGGACCTTGAATTATAGACTTAGGAATCTGGACTTTTTTCCTAGAGGCCATGTGAAGTTATTGAAGACTTTTGAGTAGAATGTTTTAAGAAGATTAATTTAGTGATTTTTTTGGATAGGGGCAAGAAGAGACTAGGAGAAAGAAGAATAATTAGGAGGCTATTACCATACTTTAGGTTAGAGGAAATAAGAGCTGGGACCAAGATGGTAGAAAAGAATAAAAGGCCTATGGGAAAAACTGAGAAAGGAAAATGAATAAGATCTTTCAAGTGGGTATGGGAAGAAATATTAGCTAAAGATGACTCCAGGTTTTCTGGGGTGATTGTTAATGCCAATGTGGTGGGGGGAGAGGAAAGTGTAGGAAGTTGAAAAGATCCAGTTTGGGAGAGAAGGTGGTGAGTTAGACTTAGGGACTTTACTTTTGAAATGCCAGCCAGAGATATGGGCAGAAATGTCCAGGAATAAGTTGAAAATGTAGGACTAGAATACCATGCAGCTAGGTGGTATAGGCCTGGAGTCAGGAAGACCTGAGTTTAAATTCAGCCTCAGACACTTACTAGTTATGACTTTGTTTTTTTTTTTAGTTTTCAACTTCATTTCTACAAGATTTGGAGTTCCAAATTTTCTCCCCATCTTTCCTCTACCCCCCACCCCAAGATGGTAAGCATACTGATTACTCTTGCCCCCAGTCTGCCCTCTCATATATCCCCTCATCCCTCCCCTTACCCTCTTCCCCCTTACCAGAACACATTTATTAAGCACTTATTATGTACTAGGAACTGTGCTAAGGGCTTGGAATACAGAAAAAGACAAAAATATTCTCAAATACTCTCAAAGCATTATTATTTCGATGGGAAGACATCATGCAAATAATTGCATAGAAGGCTATTCTGCAATGATGTACTGGTAAATTTTTACCAACCAGATCTTTTTTAAAAATTGTTCTAAAGACAATTTTAAGTTTAATGTGTATTAGTAATATTTCTTCATTACTTTATAAAGATTAGGCAATCAACAAAATAAATCAAGTCCTGAATAGTAGGTTGCCAATTTCTGAGATGTAAATGCTTACACTGAAAATTTAACACTAAGTTTTCCTGAACACATTTCTACATGTATAGTACAAATGGAAGCTAATTTCTGAAGAAGACATTGGATGGGTTTGGGTGGGATCAGTCAGTAGGAAAGACCTGAATAAAGTGGGATTTGGGCTAAGTCTTGAAGGAAGCCAGGGAAGTCAGAAGGTGAGGAGGTGAGGGGGAAGAGCTTTCCAGGTACAGTCAGAAGATGGAGTGTCATATGTAAGGAACAGCACGAAGTCCCGGGGTTGCTGGATTGTTGTTGTTTATCCTTCATTTTTGGACCAATGACCTCACAGGTGATATTTTGACTTGAGAGTGAATTGGATTTAAGTGAAGCAGAGTTACACTCTCTTCCAGTCACTGAAGTCCAGTGGCAAGACAAAAGTCAAGATGACTGGTAATGGCCCAGGATAGAATGACCTTTGCATCTTTGATGTTTGACCAAGCTCTAAGTATTCCATATTACCGGCTTCAGCTTCCTTCATGGCCATTGGAACAAATTATTATCATAGCAGTCACCCCCCATATTCCTTAGTAGAGTCCATTAGTCTCTAGCTAAAAAAAAGAAAAGGGGCCTTAACCTCTGGCTAATCTTTCTCTGGCTGCCAGAAAGGGGAACATGGTCCCTGGTCACTCCCACTTTCTACTTAGCCTTTGGTTAACCCAAGAAAGGGGAACTTAACCTTTTGAAAAACCTTATAATCTTATGATTATTTTATTCTTCTAAATTGTCTGCTGCTAAATTACACAGCCTTCTCAATCTAGCTATTTACTAAATCTGTATTAGTCTGGCTGGCTTAGTGCTTAAAGTTATCTCTTTCTAGAGAAGAGAGCCTGGCTCTTTTTGGGTAGTCCCTCTTGCCAAAATGAAATTCAATCTATTTGTAACCTCAGACCAAAGCAAGAACCGAAAGGGACATTTCAGTGCACCCCCCACATTTGGTGCAAGATCATGTTGTCCCTGCTCTCCAAGGAGCTAGGGCAGAAATATATTTATCTGCTTCTTGCCCATCTGAAAGGACAACGAAGTCCAGATGGTTCAAGGACACTATAAAGGTCAGCAAATCGGCAAGGTAGTCCAGGTTTACAGAAAGAAATATATTGTCTACATTGAGTGTGTGCAATATGAAAAAAGCTAATGGCACCACTGTCCATGTGGGAATTCATCCTAGTAAGGTAGTTATCACCAAACTAAAACTGGACAAAAATTGCAAAAAGATTCATGAGTGGAAAGCTAAATCCTGACAAGTTGGGAAGGAGAAGGGCAAATATAAAGAAGAAACCATTGAAAAGATGTAAGAATGAAATGGTCTGCGGTACAGCTGTAATTAAAAATGAATGTTTTAAAGGGAGCCTTGTCCTATAATCAAACTAAAAATAAATCAAAGTAATCAACAAAAGCTGATTTACATGGTTTAGCCCCTCTGTCAAAACAGGGTGTGGCTACTGCATGTACTACAGCTGCTTGGAGCCACAAGTGAGAGTTAAATGACAAGTAGATGCCAAAGGTGGAGGAACATCCCAGAGAAGGGCCCAGCAAGCAATCACACCAGAGGTGTTAGTTCTTCCTGAACACCTGGATCATAAAGAACCTTGAAGGGGAATAAAGTATAAGAGGACTGGAAAAGTGAGAAGGGGTCAGATTGTGTATCACTTTAAAAGCCTAACAAGACATTTTATATTTGATCCTGGAAATAATAGGGAGCCATTGGAGTTGACTGAGTATGGAAATCATATGGTTAGACCTGTACTTTAGGAAAACATATGAGGTAGCTGAATGGAAGGTGGATTGAAATGAGAGACTTAAAGCAGGAATATCTACCAACAGGATGTAATGTTAATGGGATTTAAGATCTTCCCCCAACCATTAATAGACCTCACATGGAGCCCATTAAAAGAAGCTTGCTTAGCTAGCACTGAGTCACAAGGGTCTTGATGACTTCTGGCTCTGAAAAGGGAATATATATATATATATATATATATATATATATATATATATATATATATATATATATATATTCTGAGGTGAGGTTTTGCTTTGGGACTTGCTCATTGAAAGAGTGTTCTTGTGATTTGACCAGATGTGACTCTGGGTAGCTGTTAAGGAGCCCCCCATTTCTGGCAAATAGATAGATAGATAAACAGATAGATAATGATATATTATAAATATAATAAATTATAAATATAAATAATATAATATATAGATTATAAATATACATAATATAATATATAAATATATATTATAATATATTATAAATATATATATATTGCCTTGGCCAGACAGTTTGATCTGTGCTAATTTTTCAGACAGTTAGAAGCCCTGTCTGTTGGTCTTTATTTCTCTGTTTGTATTTTCTCTTTCTTTTCTGTTTGTATTTTCTCTGAAGTTCAGAGTGCTAACTTTTCCCCTGAACTAGTGACTGTAATTAAAAGAAGATTATAGACACCTTTTTGAGCAATCTTTCCTAGTAAAACAGATAAAAGAACTTGCACTAGAAGCCATCCTGGGTATGCCAGTGTGGTTGCTGCTACACAGGAGTACTGCAGTTGTCCAGGCATGAGGTAATGAGACCCTGCCCCAGGGTGGCAGCAATATCAGAGGAGAGGAGACATGTATAAGAGCTGTCATGAAGATATTAACAATAAGACCTGGCAGCAGATTGGGTACAAGGAGTTAGCATGGATGGGGAGTTAAAGATAATACCTATGTGGTGAGCCTGGGTGACTAAGAGGATATCAGTTCCCTTGCAAAGGCTACAGAGTTTGGAAGAAGGAAAAGTCTGGGCAAGGTAGGGGAGGAAGATAAAGAGCTTGGTTTTGGACGTGTTGAGTTTGAGATGCCTACAGGATATACAGTTCAAGATTTTTGTAAGGCACTGGAAGAATGGACCTCAAAAGAGAGGTCAGGACTGGATATTGAGATATGGAAAACATTTGCAATTGAGCCCATTGAACCCATGGTTGCTAATGAGACTACTAAGTGATATGGTATAGAGAAAGAGAAGGCCCAGGGGAGAAACTTGAGGTATACATCAAAGAAGAGAATAATAAGTAAAAGTACAGGATGCCTGTCTTCAGGTATTTGAGTGACTGTTGTATGGACATCACAGAGAAGCAAATTTCAAATCAATATGGAAAATAGCATTTAGTGCTTTTTTTTTAGTGGAATGGGGCTCCTCATTCTGGAGATCTGTAAGTACAGTTTGGACAATGGCTTGTTAGAGATATTATAGAGGAGAATCTTGTTCAGGTAAGGGTTTAATGTCCAGTTTTCTTTTCTTTTTAATTTATGTAATAAAACAAGCATTTCCATAACATAATATAGTTAAAAGATAATTGCAAATAAAACTGTAAATCTATTATGTACAATTTGCCATTCCTATTAAAAATATAATAAGGTTGTGAATAAAGTAATTTTTTCCCTTTTTCTCCCCCTCCCAGCCTAGAGATGGCTACCATTAGACACAAATTATGTGTGTATATATATATGTGTGTATAAAATAATTCTGTATAGGGGCAGCTAGGTGGCACAGTGAGTAAGAGCGCCGGCCTCGGAGTTGGGATGACCCGAGATTGAATCCGGCCTCAGAAAATGAGCACCCACACACAAATAATGACTAGCCGTGTAACCTTGAGCAAGTTACTTAACCCCAATTGCTCAAAAAAAAAATTCTGTATATAAATTTGATTTATCAGTTCTTTCTTTGGATGCAGATATAATCTTCCTTATATGTCCTTTGTAGTTAATTTTGGTATTAGTAAAAATAGTCAAAATGACTTAGTTACTCAAAGTTGTTCTTAAAACAAAATTGTTATTACTTTATATGAGGTTCTCTTGGTTCTGATATTTTGTTCATTATTTCAGGCAAGTCTACCCATGTTTTTCTAATATCATGAAGCTCATTTCTTATAGAACAACAGTATTCCAACACGACTATACACCAAAACTTGTTCAGCCATTCCCCAGTTAATGGGCATCCCTACAATTTCTAGTTCTTTGCCACCACAAAGAGAGCTTCTGTGAATATTTTAGAACACAGAGGTTCTTTCCCTTTTTCCCTAATCATATGTGTCCAGTTTTCTTATACTTTATTCCCCTTCATGTGCTTTAGGACCCAACAGGATGTTTCCATGCTCTTTCTCACATGTCACATTTTGTTTCTCTTTCTTATACCTTTTCACTCTTCATGTCCACCTCCCATCTTCCCTGGATTCTTTTAAGACTTGGCTCAATTCCCATCTTCTGCAAGGTGAGCTCCTGGAGGGCAGGGTCTGATTTTGCTTCTCTTTGTATCTCTAGAGCTTAGCATGGTGCCTGGGGACAAACGATTGGATTATGAGCAGCATTGAGCACTCATCTGAAGTTAGCATGGATTTATAGCACACCAAATCAACATGATTAGGTGACTTACTTCAGCAAGGTTCCTAAATCCATGAGCAGGAATAAGTAAAGCTGTTTTTGCAATGAATGAGATCAAATACTATCTTTCGAACTTAGTTGTTAAAAAAACTTCCTTGCTTCCAAAGATATGAATATGAGAGGTGTATGAGAGAGCTTTTGTTACCTTCCCCCAAAATTAAATGCTTCTTTCAAAATTCAGTGTTGTTGAGACAGAGTTTCCGGGTTCTGTGTGTTAGTACCTCCCATATTCTAGGTCAAGTTATAGCCAACAGGCTGGAACAGCTGCCCCATCAAAGCAGTGACATCTTTTGTTTCATGCTTCAAGCCTCCTTAAAGACCATGGGACACAATGTACACAGCTTGGTATTCGATTCATGTACTATGTGTAGGCCAAGGTCACTTTGAACAAACATGTGGACTACAGGCAGGAAATAATCCTCTAAACACAATGCACATTTGAAAGAGTAATATTGTACATAAATGGGAGAATTTATGAATAAATGGGTATCTCTCAGTGGAGTCCTGCTAACAGAAGATTCTATTTAAGCCCAAATGACAAAACAGGCAGCAGGAATACCATTCTCCTGGCAATGACAGAGTTGCAAGGAAAACATTTCCTGACTGATAGTTTTATTTCTGCCTTTGTAAGAGCAAATAATGTCAGTGCTGTATATATTCGGAACAGCATGCACTATCAGTGACATAGAAAAGTGTCAAAAATCTATTCTTTCACACTCTATTTTCTTCTAATGTAAAGATGTATTTCCCACTCAGTTATTAACATGACACCACAGTTGATAGGATGGGTGCAGGATGTTAGGAATGACAAATCATTGTGTACACATTAACTTCTGAACTTGGTCTCTAAGCTCCTTGAGGAAGAGGGATTGTTTACTTTTTCTTTGTATCTTACTCAAATGCTTACTGCAATGTCCTGTACTGTGTACACCACTGTCAATATTTGCAATGGGAAAGACTGGGATGTGATTTGTGGATTTTTCCCAGTTAAATTTCCCCCAAATACTTAGGATCAGAGGCCCTGTGCCAATTCAAAGTTTCTTTAATCAATCGATGAACATCAATTAAATGTCTACTATGTGCCAGGTACTGTGCTAAGTAATGAGGATGTAAAAAGAGGCAAAAGATGGTGCCTGCCCTCAGGGAGCTTACAATCTAATGAGGGAGACAGCATACAAAGCAGACTATATACAGGATAAATAGGAGTAATTAACAGAGGAAAGGCACTGGAATTAGGAGGGGGTTGGGCAAGGCTTCTTGGAGAAAATGGGATTTCAATTGGCCCTTAAAGGACATCAAAGAAGTCAGCAGTCGGAGTGGAGGAGGGAGAGCATTTCAGGCATGGAGGACAGTCACAGAATGTGCCTTGGGCTGAGAACTGGAGTGTCTTGTTCTTGGAACAGTCTGAAGGCCAATGTCACTGGACCAAAGAATACATGTTGAGGAGCAAGGTGTAAGAACACTGGAAAGGTGAGAGGGGGGGTAGGTTATGAAAGGGTTTGAAGACCAAACAGAGCATTTTGTATTTGCTCCTAGAAGTGATAGGAAGCCACTAGAATTTATTGAATAGGGTAGTGACATAGTTGGAACTTTGTTTTAGAAAAATCACTTTACTGGGTGATAGAGAATACACTGGAGTGGGGAGAGCCTTGAAGCAGGCAGAAATATCAGTAGGGTGTGAGGTGATGAAGTCTACTAGAGTGGTGGCAGTGTCAGAGGAGAGAAGGGTGTGTATTTAAGAGATTTTGCAAAGGTGACATATATAGGTCTTGTCAATAGCTTGGATATGAGGGGTGAGAGACAGTAAGGAATCCAGGATAACTCCTTGGTTTAAAGCCTGAGGGACAGGGAGCATGATACTGTCTGTCATCTACAGGTATAGGGAAAGTAGAGAGATAGGGAGAAATATGGTAAATTCCATTTTGTACATATTACATTTAAGATATCTAGTGGACATCCAGTTTGGCATGTCAGAAAGGTGATTGGAAATTTGAGACTGGAGGTCACCAGAGAGATTAGGAGAAGATGGATAGATCTGAGAATCATTAGCATAGAGACGGGAGCTGATCAGATCACCAAGTGAAGTAGCATAGAGGGAGAAGAGAAGAGGACCCAGGACAGAACCTTGAGGGATATCTAGAGTTAGAGGGCATGACCTGGAAGAGAGTCTAGAAATAGAGACAGGGAGGGAATGATTAAATAGGTAGAAGGACAACCAGGAGAGAATGGTGACCTGAAAACCTAGAGAGAAGATAATATCAAGGGGGAGAGGGGGATCATTAATGTCAAAGGCTGTGGAGAAGTGAAGGAGAATGAGGAATGAGATAAGGCCATTGAATTTGGCAGCTAAGAGGTCATTAATAACTTTGAAGAGTACAGTTTTGGTGGAATGATAAGGTCAGATTTAAGGGGTTAAGAGAAGAGTGAGAGAAAAGAAAGTAGAGGCATTAGTTATAATTGGCCTTTTCAAGGAATTTAGCTACAAAGGGCAGTAGAGATATAGGATGATAGTTAGCAGAGATAGAAGGATCAAGTGAGGGCTATTTCAGGATAAGGGAGACATGCATATTTGTAGGCAGTAGGAAATGAGCCAGTAGACAGGAAGAGATTGAAAATAAGTGTTGGAGTAGAGATGGCAGAGAGGGCGATATGTTGGAGGAGAGAAGATAAAATGGGATAATGGGATCACCTGAACAAATTAAAGGGGCATCCTTGGTAAAAAGGAAGACTACTTCATCATGTGGGACTGGAGTGAAAGGGAAGGAAGTGGAGAATGGCATATGAGTGAAAGAAGATGAGGAAGAGGGAGTTCAATAAATAGCTTCATTTTTTTCTTGTAAAATATAAGACAAAATTCTCAGCTAAGAGAGTGGGGGGAAAGGGGAACCATGGGAAATTTGAAGAGGGATGAAATGATTTGGAAGAGCCCTTGGGAGAGTGAGATAGTGTGTTCATAAGGAATGTATAGTAGGATTGCCTAGCATCAGTGAGGGCCCAACTGAACTTATGCAACATGAATGTGTAGAGGACCCAGTCAGAATGGTTGTGTGATTTTTTTCTAACTTTTTTCAGATGTATGTGTATAGGAGTGAAGGGGATGAATGGTGTGAGTGATCCAAGGCTGAGGCTTGGTTAGATATCATCAGTCATATCAAGGGATTCAAGAGAGAAGGACAGTGTAGAGTTGAATTAATTCACCTATGAGTCAAGATGAGGAGAAGAGGAGAGAGAGCCTAATGCAGGGGAGATGGGCTTGGAAAAGAATTAAGGGGTCAAGGAATTGGAGATCATAGTACAGATAAAGAATAGATGGTAAAGCGAAAAGCTAATACATTTATGGTCAGATAAAGGAATTTCAAAATTCTTTAACATGGAAGTGGCACATTTGTAGATAATATGATCGAGGATATCTTTGTATGTGGCTGAGGGTGAAGGGAGAAGTAGTTCAAGGGAGGTAAGTAGGTTGAGGAACTGAATGATTAGGGTATTTGAGGGAGAATGAACATGTATGTTGAAGTCCCCTAGTATAAGAGTAGGAGTTAAGAAGGGAAAAAAATGCTCAGTCAAGCATTGAACTCAATGTGAGGGAAAGGGGTGTGTGTCTATCGATGACAGATACCAGGATTTTGATTAGGTGGTGGATATAAATATCATGAACCTCAAAGGGATAGGCTACTGAGTGATGGAGGAAGGGTGGAAGCCTGGAAGTGGCAACCAGGAGTAAAAAGAGTGGCTAGGGAGGCTGTGTTATCAAGGGTGAGTCAGGTTTCAGTAAAACCTATTTTTAAAAATTTTTTAAATTTAAGGTTATACAAAAAAAACCCTTTTCTTTTGTCTTATAAGGTCACAGAGTAGATATCTTAAAATTCAGTATTTCATGCAATTTTTAGCAATTGTAAAAAATGTTAAAAGATTGGTTGAAAAAATATTGTGGAATATTAATATCCTTCTAACTGGAATATCTGAAAAAAGTAGGAAGAAGTAACATTTTAGTTAAAATAATTATGCTCAAATATCACAAAAATTCTGGTAGAAAATAAGATTTTTCATATTGTACTTAGTTGTTAGAATTCTGAAACTGAGTTGTAATAAAATTCTAAAATTCAGGGTGAAGCATGTACAAAAACATTTATAACAGCTCTTTGTGTGGTGTCAAAGAATTGGAAATTGAGGGGATGCCCATCAATTGGGAAATGACTGAACAAGTTGTGGTATACGAATCTAATGTAATACTATTGTTCTATAAGAAATGATGAGCAAGCAGACTTCAGAAAAACCTGGAAAAACTTACATGAACTGATGCTGAGTGAAGTGAGCAGAACCAGGACTATATTATACACAGTAACAACAACACTGAGTGATGATCAACTACAATAGACTTAGCTCTTTTCAGAAATTAGATATACAGTGATCCAGTATAATTCCAAAAGACTCTTGATGGAAAATGCTATCCAAATTCAGAGGAAGAACTATGGTATCTGAATGCAAATTGAAGCATACTATTTTCACTTTGGGGCTTTTTTTTGTTTGTTTTTTCTTTCTTTTGATTTTCCCCCTTTTTCTGATTTTTCTTTCATAACATGACTAATGTGAAATATGTTTAACATGATTGTACATGTATAACCTCTATCAGATTGCTTGCTGACTTGGGGAGGGGAGAGGGATAGAAGGAGGGGGGAGAAAAATTTGTAACTCAAAATCTTGCAAAAATGAATGTTAGACTATCTTTACATGTAATTGGAAAAAAAGAAAATATTATTAAGTGGAAAAAATAAAATAAAATTGGGGGTGAGGGAAAAGGAAGGAAGTGGGAAGAGGAAATAATTTAAGGTGAAGGGAAGTTTGTTGCCTATGGAGCAGGCATTCCAGAGAGCACAGTGGAAGGGCTGGATGAAGGTAGGATGAAACTTTAGAATAGGAAAGTTGCGAGGGATAGGGATAAAGAACTGGGTATTAAAGGATGTAGAATAGGGTTTAGATAATTATAGGAGGTCAAAGTCACTGAGGTGTGAAGTGTAAGAATGTTCATTATTTAGTGAAGGGGTGTTGCTCTGCCACAAAGGATGGGTACTTTCAGTCAAAGGGATGATTGCTCTCTATACTAGAAGTTCTCCACATTCCATCTGCAAGACAGGTCTGACAATAGTGGGTAAAAGATGTCTTGTGCTGGTATAGATGGAAATTGTTGTTTTGGAGCAGATGGAAGATGCCCAGGCTGGACCTTAACAGCCTTTCTTCAGGGAACACACTGGGTTCAGTGGGAGATGAAGGCTCAAGGAGGTAGCTCATATGGTCTGAAGACTTCTCACAAAAGGAGGCTGGTTATGAGGCAGCAATAGAGAGCGTAGACTTCTTAATCATTTTTGTGTCATGGACTCCTTGGGCAGTGTGGTGAAACCTATTGGCCCCTTCACAACAATGTTTTTAAATACAGAAAATAAAAAGCGTTGCAAAGGAAACCAGTTGTATCAAAATACATTTATCAAAATATTTTTTAAAAGTTCATGGACCTCAAGCCCATGTGGCATTAGATGATCTAAAAGGAAAAAGTAGAATGGAGTGCCTTGGGAGGTAGCAAGGTCCCCATCCTTGAAGGACTTCAGACAGAAACCAGATCCAGTCTTGTCAGGTATGTTGTAGTGAGAAGTCTTTTTTTTTTTCATGGGTTTGGCTAGATAACTTCTGAGAACCCTTTCCATTCCAAAATTCTTTAATTCTGTGATTGATGGAACAAAAAGCGGAAAATAATTGTCATTTCACCTTTAACACACCTTTGGCTCTATCCACTCAAAAACGTCCAGCTGCATTCAATCAAAATTTCCATTTCTAATCATTTCCTTTTTCCAGTACTCCCTAATTTCTCCCCCACTCCTCTATTAATGCCATGCCCTTTCCTGATCTCAACAGCTGCTTTTCACAAAAGAAATCATAAATATACCAGTCACTTTTATCATCATAATTATGGGAAGAATTACAATGGTGCTTAAGCCTTTACACAAGTGTTAAAATACTTGGAATCCTAAATTAAATACATCACCCCCTATTTAGTGATATTATCTCCTTTTCACAGGTGAAAAAATCAAGAATTTATAGTTGAATCCTCAGATCCATAAGGAAAACTGCTGCTTATATATCATTATGAGATGAGTTTTTTGTTTGTTTGTTTTTTGTAGGGGAGATAGAATTGGTTCAGACCTGTGATTTCATCACTGTGGGGCACTCCCAGTTATAGAAATTCCCTTCACCAATGTAGATCAATAATTCTTTGTAATTTATGATTTTAGAGAGTAGGTAATTATTGCACAGTCAGCCAGCTATGTCAAAAGGTGGGATTTGAATCCTGCCCCTATCATCATTCTGTTTGGCTTTGTAAGTGAACCTGATTTCCGCCTTGTTTCCATATCACATTAGGAGTTAAAGTTAGGTCTTGGGTCCAATTTTCATTCCTAGAATCTATTGAATTAGACTTGGAAGAGAACTTATTATTCAGTTGTTTCAGTTGTCTGACTTTTTGTGACCCCATTTAAGGTCTTCTTGGCAAAGGTACTGGCTTATCATTTCCTTCTCCAGCTAATTTTACAGATAAGGAAACTGAGGCAAACAGGGTTGAGTGACTAGCCCAGGATCACATAGCCAATAAGTGGCTGAGGTCAGATTTGAACTCAGGAAGATTCCTCCTGACTCCAAACCTGGCACTCTATCCACTGTGCCACCTTGATGCCTCAGAAGAGAACTTAGAAATCACGTAGTTCAACAATTTTATTTTACAGGTAAATAAACTGTGACCCAAACAGCTGCTCAAGGTAATTCTGGTATTGTGATGATTTCAGGATTTGAACACAGATCCTTTATTATATGACATCAAATAAGTTCTTTGTCTAATCTTTTGTCTCTGCATTGGATCAATTCAACTTTAGGATAAACAATTCTAGCTTCTAGTTCATGAGGATTCAAGGTAAACACCAGTCAATTCCTGAAATAAACCTATGGACAGTGGATCAGCCATAATACATATAATATATATTTATAATATTAATAAATATAACATATTTTTGCCAATGTCTGCAGAATGTATTTTGCAGACGGCAAAAAAAAATAGCAACATTGTAAATATTTGCAACAAGAAAAGCAAAAAGAAAAGCCGATATTTGATTTGAAGAAATCTTTTCAGGTTAAATTCTCCTAAGCACTCCCTACCAAAGACCCTATGCTAGTGAGTGATTTCCTACCAGATGTTTTCCATTATGCCACAGCTAGGTCATGACTGGCTTTCCACTTTTTGCAGTTTCCATGACAACTATAATTTTTGGTCTGCAGTGGAGAGGATACTGCTCAGTGGTGTACATTTTCTCTTTATAACAGAAATGTTGATCCATCAAAGGAATTGATTAAGTTGACAACTGTGTATTTCATTAATTGGGCCCTGAGATCAAAGGATCATATCCATGATAAGTTATCCTATTCAACAGAGGAGGGCTTGCCACATCTACTAAATTTACAGACAAATAAAGACCCTGGGAGAAAATGTACAATTCTTTAAAATTAATAATATGCTGAAAAAGCTAATTATTATTATAATTCAAACTATTTTTTCCTTTGAAGGAGTATGTTGTGGATAAAGAGGAAAATGACCATGCATTTAATAATTCATATTATTCATTACTATAAAAATTTGTATCTTTTCTGAAAAACAAATACTTTCAGAATGATAATTTAATAATTATGTTGAATACATTCAAGAAGACTATGTGCCATCTAATTGTTTTTAATTTAATTTGAAGACTAGTCACTTATAGTGTCATTAAACTGTTCAAACACAATCATTATGGCAAAACTCAAGATGCTTTTAGATGTAGGACAATTAACATATGCATTACCAATTTAAGGACTAAGCAGGAGGACCATTTGTTGCTTCTTTCTCACAATTGCATGACCAGAAATATATTGCCTGGTCACAGAACCCTTGAGCTCTGTCTCTTATCTGCCATATAACATAACTAGAAATCTAGTGGGATCAGACCCTTTTTTGAAAATAAAAGCTATCCATCATATTAAGGCTTTTGTTAATTATACCAATTAGTACATGCCTATGTATATATGCATATATATTTTATGTGCACACACACCTATGTATATGTGTATATTTTATGTGCACACATGCATATATATATGTATATATATATATATATATATATATATACATAAAGAGAAAGAGAGAGATGGTACTTATTCTACATAATAAAAAAATAAAATTGATTTTCTTCCCCAAAAATGCTATTTTCATTTATGACCAATAGAACAATAAGTTTATTTGCTCCAGTGTAAGAACTACTAATTCTAAAATTCCAGTTATCCAAACATAGGGACAGAAAGCAAACTGACAATTAAATAATGATTTTAATAATACCAAATAGCATTTTGTAGCATTTTAAAATCTGCAAAACATATTATGTGCATTATTTCATTTATCCTCAAGAAAATCCTGTGAGTTAGGTACTATAATTATCTTCACTTTACAGATGAGGAAAGTGAAGCTGAGTGACTTGCCTAAGGTCACACAGTGTCTGAGGCAGGATTAAAATTCAGGACTTTTTGTGTCCAAATCTGGTACTATCTAATGAAATATTCAGTTATTTCCCAACTTTAGTTATTTTGGTAAAATATAACATCTGATATAAAAATACAGTATCTGATAGGTGGCACAGGAGATGGAACACTGGCCTTGGAATTGGAAGACTCATCTTCATGAGTTTAAATCTGGCCTCAGACACTAACAGTGTGACCCTGGGAAAGTCACTTAACCCTGGTTTTCTGTTTTTTCATATGTAAAATGAGCTGGTAAAGGAAATGGCAAACTGCTACAGTATCTTTGCCCAGAAAACCCCAGATGAGGTTAAGAAAAGTCAGACACAATTGAAATGACTCAACAACATCTGATAACCCTAGTACCTAAACTTCAGTAATTTAAAGAAATATCAATGGATGGAATCAGGTCCATTTACAGAGCCCAACTAATTGTGTCTTTAAAAAAACCTTTCTTACAGAATTTAGCGTAAAACAGTGAAATTCTTGATTTTTCTTACCTGTGAAGTAGAGATAGTACCACTTAACAAAGGTGATATATAGAATAATGTAGTAGTTCACACTAGGACTTTATTCTATTTCAGTTTTTTTTTAAATCAACTTAATTCTCTAGAAAAGTGTTAAAATAAATTTAACTAGGAAAGAAGATACCACATTGTATTATCATAACTAAAATACAATTAACACTTTGGAACAACTAGGGGACAGTAGATATCAAGAGCCCTGGCCTGGAGACAGGAAAGGCTGAGTTCAAATTCGACCTCAGACACTAGCTGTGTGACTCTGGGCAAGTCATTTAACCCTCTTTACCTCAGTTTCCTCATTCGTAAAAAATGAGCTGGAGAAGAAAATGGCAAACCACTCCAGTATCTTTGCCAAGAAAACCCCAAATGGGGTCACAAGTTGGTCATGAACAAAACAACTGAACAACAGCAACAAATTTAGCACTTTAAGATTTACAAAGTTTTTTTTCCTAAAAACAACCCTCATATCATATGTTAGTATCATTATCCACATTTTGTACCTGAGGAACCTGAAGGTTAAGAAATTCATTAAGTCAGTGTTTGTGTGTGGCACACTGTGTCCTTGGTCTCAGAACCAGGATTAGATTAAATTCTTCCTACTCTCAAGTCTAGTTTTCTTTCTGTGCTTAATAGAAATCACTCTCTTTAAAAAATCTTATTTTTATTGATATCTTTTGTTTTTACATTAGCTTCATTAACAAATATATTCCTCCCTCTCTCTTCATCCAAGCAAGCAGTGCCTTCTAATGAAATATTTAAAAAGGGAATTCTGCAGCACCAACCAACATGCAATTGTTTTGTAATATTTTGCACTCATAGTCTACCAATTCTGCAAAGAAAAGAAATATGACCTACTTCTTAATGTGCCCTTAATCACTAGTTCAGGGGATGCATCATTTTTTTCTATATGGGCCACTAATCCATACAAAAGGATACCTGCAGGCCTTTTAAAAATGTAATGTTATCTATGTTTTGTTGTATTTCTATTTATTTTATCAAATGGCAGGGGATTGTTTGACATCCTGTTCTAAAGTAATTGATTAATTACCATAAGGGAGGTAAAATTTTTCTGTTACACCGAAACTATTCCAGTAAATCCATGTATTCAGAGGTACAACTTACAAATTTCAGCGAAATTTCATCAAGTTTAAATCTTAATAGCACTTAGTAAAAGGGAAGTAGTTTCATATAGTGTTTTGAAATCAAAGACAGATTTAAGTATCACACCTTGGGATCCCAGTGGATAAAACTTTTTGACTGAGAGAACCTCAAGGTCTGTTATTCCTCAAGGAAGCTTGTCTATCAGGGCATGTAAATCTTGGTGAATGGAGAAGAAAGATTGCTTTACATCCTCCATATTTTGATATTGATATCCTTCCTCCTTCAAGCCTTGAGCCAAAGAAAGAACCCGATTTGTAAGTCAAGATGTCGCGGCAAGACAAGGCCCTGTGTTTGTGCAGCTTATAAGTGGGCAGTCATGAGAGGAATGTTCAGTAATAATTTCTAATATGAGTTTATTAGATTATTCCTAACCCCTACTTCCTTACTCATATAAAACTACCACTGACTTTCATTTAGAATTTTGTATATACAGGGGGAGGGAATTGGACTCTATGGTCTATTTAATATTATGTTTGTAAAATCATTATCTTAGTGAATACCTTAGGGGTTATTCGTAACTCTGAGGAAGAAAATGCTCAACTAAAACTGCAGAAGTAATTTCTCTCCCTGCACTTATATTACTATGTTAACCATTTGTTTTCTTGGATTTATGGAACCACTTTCCCCAAAGGCTCAAGCAATTCTCAGTAGACCTTTAGTAATATAAAACAATGAAATAATTCTTATTGGAAGTGGTAATACTGTTGGAGATATTGTTTCCTAGACAAAAATTCTGACCATTACTGAAACTTGCAGGATCACATGATTCTGAATGCTCTGTCCTTCCGAATAACTGTTACTTATTTGACAGAGGGACAAGGCAGTCAGTCCATCAGCTGGTATTTACTAAGCTGGTGTCAGGTACTGTGTTAAGTGCTAGGGAAAGGCAAAAGTCAGTCCCATCCTCAAGAAGCTCAGTCCATGAGGGGAAAACATGAGAACAACAAACAAGATATATACAGGAAAAATTGGAGATAGTCAATAGATGAAAGGCCCCAGAATTAAAGGGGATTTTAAAAGCTTCCTCTTGAAAGTGGGATTATAGCTGGGACCTGAAGGAAGCCAGGAGGTGGGGATGTGGAGGGAGAACATTATAGGCATGGAAGATAGCCAGTGAAAATGCCTTTGCTCAGGAGATGGAGGAACAGTATGGAGGCCAATGTCAACGGATTGGAAAGTACATGGAGGAGTGGGGTGGAGATATAAGGTGCAAGAAGACTGGAAGCATACGCATGGGCCAAGCTATGAAAGGCTTTGAATGCCAAACAAAGGTCCTGGATTCCTGACAACGGATTCCTGCAGGAAAGATACAAGCAGATGATAGTAAATGATGGAGGCAGGTAAGAAGAAAAAAGAATAACTTTGTTTGCTATCAGCAGGCAACAGGATGTCTGAAGGGTCAGTAATTTCAATACCAGGTGATCATGATGCAGCCAGGGGACCTGAGTTTCAGAGTTAAAATTCCAATTCCTGCTTAACCAGTGCTTACTATCAGCCTGACCCTGTTCATGTTCAGGTGCAAGCACTGGGCAGTCCTATGTTGTTCCATGTGTGTTCCATTGAATACTAGAGAGAGCTACTTGGATAACCTCAACTCTATGGTTTCCAGACTTGTACCTCCTAACTTCAGCCCTATCTTGGTGGCAGCTTCGTATATCATCGATTTAAGGGATGTGATCAGTACAGATTGATCCTATCGGGCCAACTTTCCAGCTCCTGTCCCATCAGGAAAATGAGCCCTCCTGCCTGAATTGGCTGTATTTCACTGTGTAATCATCATGTCAGGGTGACAACCGCATCCTCTCAGCCAAAGGCGTGTGCTGCATCCAGGGTTTACTCATTAATAAAGGAGTAAGGAACTGGAATAACATCAGTAACTACTGGTTGCTACAGCCACAGTTTCTCCCAGACTGACTTCCTATAACCAAAGAATTTTAGGAAAGACATACTTTAATTGTTTAGACCCACTAGCTGCTCCATGAGGTGTTGGGAAGGATGGGAACAGTGTTGAAAGCAAGAGCAAAGCAACAAATACAAAAAAAACCCCCAAAAACAGAATTCCCAGGTGTTTAAAGGCGATTTAAAAAGCTTTTTACATTTAACCTTCAGTAGGGTTATAGTTACATTAGTTGAGAGGCTCATAAACTTGGTACCACATGAATCCTCCTCATTGTATGGAGGAAATAGAAGAAGAGGCCTTCATTTTCTCATACCTGTACTACTTCAATAACCTTTTTGTTGGTCTTCCTGTCTCACATGTCTCTCCTACTATAGTCCATTCTCTGCTCAGCTATCAAAGAGATCTTCCTAAAACTCAGGTCTAACCACATCACTCTTTTCACACACACACACACACACACACACACACACACACACACTTTCTCTCTCTCTCTCTCTCTCTCTCTCTCTCTCTCTCTCTCTCTCTCTCTCTCTCTCTTTTTCTGAATCTCTTTCTCTGTTTCTGTCTCTGTCTCTCCTCTATCCAATAAACTGCCATGGCTCCCTATTACCTCCAGGATCAAATATAATGTATTTTGTTTGGCTTTGTAGGTCCTTCATAATCTCACTCCTTCTTGCTTTTCTGGTTTTCTTATACTTTACTCCTCTGCACATATTTTGTGATCTGTCATATGGCATCTTTGCTGTTCTTGCACAGGACACTCCCATCTCCTGGCTCTATGTGATTTATTCTCTTTCTTCCTTACACCATCTCATAGTTCCACTGACTTTCTTCAAATCTTAGCTAAAAGCTCATCTTCTGCATGAAGTCTTTCCCTGTCCTTCTGAATGCCTCCCCTCTGAGATAATCTCCAGTCTATCCCATAAAATTCTTGTTTGTCCTGCCCCCTCCCCTGCTTAGGTTGTCAACTCCTTGTGGAAAGGGAGTATTTTTATTTTCTTTTTATCTCCAATGCTTAGCATACTACCTGGTACATAGTAGGTACTTAATACATGCTTCTTAACTTGACTTAACTTGACTCTGTCTCCTCAGTTGGAAAGAACTTGCCCATTCCCTCCTCCCCCTCCGCCCCTGTAGTCATGGCAAGATGAAGGCTGCTACATCTGAAATGACTCTGAATCAAGATAGTATTATCTTCCTGCCTCCAATTCTAGAGGAATAAGGGTGGAAAAGCAAAGCAAAGGGGGAAATTGCCAGGTTCCTAGAACTGAGATCGCAGGGGAACAAGTAGTGATTTAAAGACTAAACCAGGTATAAAGTTAGAGCATTACCAGCAAAAGGGACTTGATGTAGAGTTTCTGGATTAGACCTCTCTAGTCAAGAGACAGGACTGGTCCCAGACCTTGAGATACAAGACTGAACTTAGAGTTTGGGGCTTAGTAGCTCCAGGTCAGAAGGATGGAGGCATGGCAGGGAAGAAAGTCAAACCGATTATTCCACTTGTCTGACAGACCAGTTAAACAGACTAACTAGGAACTCAAAATGCCAAACCAACAAGATCCTATTCTTCTTGACCAAACAACTGTGAAACTGGCAGCAATTATTATTCTCTCCATGTGATCAGAAGAAAAAAAGGCAGGAAAACAAGTGACCAGGCAGAAGTCACAAGTTGTATCTCCATATCTCTGTAGCTATACACGAGTTTGTCATACAACATCCCATGGAAACAGAGACTTTTTAAAAAATTAGAAACCTTTATCAAATTTACAGGAAAAGAAAGAACATAATGAAAACAAACATATAAAACATGCATCTCTTATTTGTTTTAACATAATTATAATCAGCACCTTTTTTTAATTCAATTTAACAAACGTATGCAGGCAGCTAGGTGGTACACTGGATAGAGCTGAGACCTGGAGTCAAGAAGATCTGAACTCAGGTGTGGCCTCAAACACTTACTAGCTTTGTTCTTCTTCTATAAAATAAGCTAGAGAAGGAAAGGACAGGCCACTCCAGTTTCTTAGCCAAGAACACCCCAAATGGGGTCATGAAAAGTCCGACACTACTAAAATGAACAATAACATGAAAAGATACAAAAATAAATGAGATCTTCTCTGCCTTTGTGGAACTTATAGTATAAAAATGGCTATAATATAAAATAGAAAACCACACTCAGAAACAGCATTGTGCAATGATTAGGGCGTTTGACTTGGAGGCAGGGTCATGGGACAGTCAAGTGCCAATTCAGACATTTATTAGCTGTGTGACCCTAAGAAAATCACTCTACTATTTGGTGCCTCAGTTTCCTTATCTGTAAAATGACCAGGTTATGACTCTATGACTTTTAAATTTTCTTCCAGCTTTAAATCTATTATCCTATGATCCTACATACACAAAAAGTGCTATTTGAGATCTAAGGAACAAAAGATGACTTCAAAATGAGGGGATCAGGGAAGGCTTCATAAAGGAAGCTGAATTTAAGATAAAATTTATAGGACTGGAAGGCTTCAGGTAGGTAGGGAGGTGAAGGGCATTTCGGGGATGGGGAATAAAGTGAGTGCAGAGGTACCCAGGGGACCACAGAATTCTTCTGCATACTTCTGCTTTTTCATTTAATATAATTTTCTATGCACATTTCCACATATCAACACAATCCATACTCCTGCTATTTTAATAGCTACATTTTATTCCAGTTATTATACTATGGTTGGTTTAACCATTTGCTTATTGTTGAATATTTGGGTTGCTTCCAATTTTTTATTATTATAAGTAGGACTTCTATGAACATCTTCATACAATTTTTCCCCCTTTTAGATTATTTCCTTTGGGTATATTTCCACAAGTGAAAATACTAGGCTAAAGTGTATGAACAGTCTCATGGTTCTTACTAAATATTGCCAGACTGCTCCTCAGAAGTAAAGCACAAAATTATAGGGCTAGCAATCTGAAAGTGTACCTGTTTCTCCAAATGCCATCAGTGATGGGCACTATGATGGAACCCTTATAACTGAAAGGACTCCAGGGCCATGGTTACTTTATGGATGTTCAGTCTCACCCAGAAACTTGGGAAAGTATTTTCTTGTTTAACTAGGGACAATAAGGGAAAATTGGAGGAGACCATGAACAACTTTTCACTGAGCAAAAGTCATTCAATTTCAGTTCAATATATATTTATTAAGTACCTACTGTGTGCTAGGTGCTATAAGACATACAAAGATAAGACACAATTCCTGATCTTAGGGATCTTCCAGTATAGTCAAACACAAACATAGATAACGATAATACAAATTATTAGCTAAGTGCATTGAAAAATTTCAAAATAAAGTTCTTTGTGAGATTTGAGGGGGAAGACCAGTGTTGATGAGAGGCTTCATGGAGGAGGTCACATCTGAGTTGGCTATTAAAGGATTAATGGAACTTAATGGGTGAAAATCAAGCAACTCCCCCCCCCCATTCTATAGGTATAGGGGACAAACATGAACAAAAGCACAGAAGGAGGAGCATTCAGGATGTATTCATGGGGTAAAGACTAGTCCATTTGGCTGGAGAGTAGAGTAAGAAGCAAGGAATGAGGTGACATTAATCTGGCCAAAGTGTCAGGTGTGTCTGAGTGTTTTGGACCCTCATATCACATGTTTATGTAGAGCTTTACAATTGGCACAGTGTCTTGTGTGTATTATCTTCTTTGGTCCTCAAAAAAGTACTGTGTGATATGTGCTTATACCCATTTTGCAGATTAGGAAACTGAGTATGAAAGGAATTAAATGATATGCCTGGGGTCTCACAGGACCTTGCACATAAAATAGAAAAATTTAAATATTACCCAGTAGGCAACAAAGAAATACAAAAGATTTTTTTAAAGTTAAAGCTGCTATATGATCATATTTATGCATAATAAAGGTTCTGATAGTAGTACCAAAAATGAGTATTTATTAAGTACCCTATGCACCAAGCACTGTGCTAAGTACTGGTGATACAAGTGCAAAAAAAAATTAAACACCTCCCTTCAAGAAGCTTGCATTCTAACGGGAATGAAACTAAGTACATTAGAAAAATCTGTAGTACAAATATAGAGTTAATTAATACATCAATATTGTGTTTAATTGTAATTAATACATCAATATCATATATTGATATTGATACATATATATGTACATACACAATAGTTAAATATAAGCTAGTTTAGATGAGAGGGCACTAGCAGTTGGAGAGATTAGGAAAGTCTGGGGCCTGGGCACCATTTTAAAGAATATGATATGAAGGTACTTAAATGACTATTCTGATAGAGATGTGAGAGTGAGTGGGGAGATGAGGTATAACTAGATGGTTGTAGAAACCCCACCCTTTCTTCCCTTTCCAAGTCCTAATTACAACTCAATGGCATTTATAAATTTATATAATTTTGTTAATAAGGAAGAGGGCAGCTAGGTGGCACAGTGAATAGAGCACTGGGCTTGGAATCAGGAAGATTCTTCTTCCTGAGTTCAAATCTGACCTTAGCCACTTATTAGCTGTGTAACCCTGGGCAAGTCACTAACCCTGTTTACCTCAGTTTCCTCATGTGTAAAATGAGCTGGAGAAGTGAATGGCAAAGCATTCCAGTATCTTTGCCAAGAAAACCTAAATGAGGTCACAAATAGCTGGACCCATCTGAAAAACAACGAGAATAAGGAAGAATCAGTTTTGGTTCCAAAATAGAAATAGGGAGGTAGATATGTAGATTGAATGGATGGATTGAAGGATGGAGAAATGGTGGACGGATGATAGGGTTAGAGTTAGAATAAATCTCAGAGGCCATTCAAGTGCAGTTCTGTGTTATCTTCTGCACATAAGAAAATTGAGTCCCAGGGAAATTTAAGTGACTCATCTGAGAGTATACAGAAGAATAAGGGAGCAATTAAAACCCAGGTCCCCTGAAAGGCAGATAGACATGTATATGTATGAATGTGCTTATGTATGTATGTGCTTATATGTATGTACAAACATATATTCTGATTCTACTTCTAACTTCATTTTGCAAATTCCCAAACCAACATATTCTGTGTATATACATATACATATATATGTAATGTACATATATACATATAATTTAGTCATTTTTAAAAATTGATTAAATGTTTGAGAATTTTTAAGAATGTAGTCAAAGTTGAACAATCATTTAGGGTGCATATAATATATATGTATGTATCTATGTACACATATACATATATACACACACACTCAAGTAGTTGTCCATGAAACCCCTAAGTTTTCCTTCTTGTGTCCTCCCATTTTGCCTAACCCCTTCCCCCTTCTCCCAACCTCTCAGGTCAATTTTATTAGGCTGCAATATTGCAGGGGAAGAGATCATTTTCCATTTCCTAATAGAGGAGAGATGCAAAGGAGGTCTGAAAAAATAAGATTCTATTATATCCCAAACTTAGCAAAAATGGAGTCATCCTATGTGCTACAAACTAACAGAATAAGCTATGAATTATCGTCTAAAGACTGAAACCCTGGTTATATTTTTGTAATTGGAGAAAGGACTCATAGAAACCAGCTTCTCGTCAATGTAAATCTAGAAGAGATGTCTGGTTTATTATTCATACGGCACTCTGGGAAAATGTGTACTTTTCTACAGCTAGGAAATATTACAATCATTGTGATGTTGGAGAAACTTGAATCTTTTGTGAAAGGAAGGGGAATGTCTACGATGGTACTCTCAAAGAGGAGAGGCAGGTGAGGTCGTGATGGAGATGGTGATTGGCAGTGGGTCTGTGTCTGAAGCCGTTCACTAGATGTCACCCCACACTCATGTCAAGTTTAATGCTCTTACTCCTGAGAATGCTTTTCTAGAAAATGTGTTCTATGCTTGTTTGCGGCTAAGAAATGAACAATTCTACACTAACACAAACTGTCAGAATGTCTGCATAGGGATTTAAGTCCTGTATTCACTGCATGGATTTTGCCTGAGTTTTTAAAGGTTACTAAGTTTGTATTTCTAGTCAGGGAAAAAGGAACAACAATGAGCTGCTATTATCTAAGTTACTTTATTGCTTGTACTTCAGATTAATAAATGTAAATGATCTTTGATTCATTTTTGTCTTACTTTATATGCCACAATCAATATGTTTTATTTAAACATTTTAAACCACCTCATTTGAAGTAATTTTTCCAGAATTTAAAATATTTGCTGTAAAATGGCTTCATTTTTAAAAATATCAGTATGCTGGGGCAGCTAGGTGGCACAGTGAATAGAGCACCAGGCCTGGAGTCAGGAGGATCTGAGTTCAAATCCATCTCAGACACGTAGTACTTACTAGCCATGTGACCTTGGGCAAGTCACTTAACTCCAATTGCCCTGCCTCTCCCCCTCCAAAAATAATAAAAAAAAAATTCAAAAATATCAGTATGCTTAAAAATCTAGATAAAAATAGTAACTAACATTTATATAGTGTTCACTTCGTGCCTGGAACTGTGTTAAGTGCTTTTAGAATTATTATCCTCTTTGATCCTCTTAACAACAACCCTGGGAGTTAAGTGTTATTATTATCCCCATTTTACAGATGTGGAATCTGAGACAAACAGAGGTGAAGTGACTTGCCTAGAGTCACACAGCTAGTTAAGTGTCTGAGGTCAGATCTGTGCTCAGGCTCAGCACTTTATCCACTGCACCACCAGCTGTATTTCATACAAGACAAATTGAGGAGTTGCTTACTTTACAGTAGAAGTGTGTAATGGTAATGGTAATTTGAAGATTTTCCCTGACCCTTCATAAGCCTAAAGGAATTTGAAGATATTCCCTGTCCCCTAATAAGTCAAATGTAATTACATGGAAACTGTGGTGGGAGGAGTTTGCTGAAGGGTGGAAAAGAGCCCACAGGAAGCTGGGAGTCAGAGCAGTTAGAATTGGAGGGAGGAGAGGATGTATCCAGGGAGATAGCTAGGCTTGTGAGTGTTGGTTTGTGGGAAGGCTAAATGATGGTGTGGCTACATGCTGTGTTATGGTATATTAACATCTTTGGTACTATGATGGATTCGGCTTTTTGATTTTGGGATTCAGTTTTCTGGTGGCTGAATTACTGTTTTGTTTCTGTCTTCTATATAAAGAGTTTGTTATATTTTGTGATTGAGAACTATGCCAGTATATTTATAGTCACCATCGGCATTGTGAATATTGCATTGGTGCTACAGAGTGTCAGGAGGGTTTAGGGAAAAGTGTGCTGAAGCCCTTTTATCCCTGTTACTTTCTTGGGCAGGTCACTTTTCTTCTGGTCTTGCTTTAAAATCTATGGTTCTTTATTTTATGGAAATGCAATTTAGACTTTCCCAAAATACATTTGTTAAATATGTAAGATTATGTCTGTAAACTGGTAGCTGATTTAGCATTTTTTATGTTTCATAAGATCATAGGCTACTGTCTGGAAAAGACCTAATCCAACCCCTTTATTTTATAGGTATGAAAACTGAGGCCCTTAGAGATGAAGTCCAAGGTCACACTCAAATATTTCAAGGATACATCATTTTGTCAGTGTAGGCCTCCTACTACTGATGCAAATCATGACCCTTCTATACATCAGTAGATAATTTCCATGAATTGCTGTGACCAAAAGGACCCAGTCATTCTGTACTGGAGGGTTTTTTTTCAAGTTCAGCAAGATTGATCCTCATATGCCAGATGTCAAAGTATAGTCTGTCTCCAGGCTTTTTTTTTCATAATAGAACCTGCCAGGAACTGTCTTCCAGTGTCATGGATAACCATGATGATGCCACTAGTCTAAATCAGTTCCCTTATTCACCAGACTGGACTCCAAGTATCTCTTCATGGTTTCCCCAAATCACATTTATACCCAAAGCATGAAATCTTGCTATGATTGAGGTCATTCAAAGGAATATGAGTGTTAGCATTCTCTCCCTTTTAAAATTACCTTTTATTTGTTGTGTTGTATGCCCCAGTAAAATCTATGCTCCCTGAAGCCAAGTGCTTTTTTTGTTTTTGCTTCCCTAATTCCTGCCTAGACCAGTCAGTGTCTTGTGTTTACAGGTAGAGAGTGGTTGAGCAGTAGGCACTCAATAAAAGCTTGCCAAATTACATTGAACCAAATCTTATTTTTCTGGGTTTTTTTCCTGAGTATTTTCTTTTTGTTTTTTCCAACCTGGCATCCTAACAGGGTCCTTCAGGTCAGCCTGACAATCAGCCCCTCTGGTTCATGAATGCATCATTTCCATTTCTGTTGATATTCCTCATATGCTTTTGCAAAGCTCAGGTTTGGATTTTGAAAGGAAATAATGAGGTGATCACTCTGACAGCTAGCCTTTGCCACCCTTCTTCATAATAGCATCACATATAATAGGATAGAGCTTGCTTTTCCTTGACAAAGCTTCTCATTGTCTTTCCAGGCCTATCTCAACAGCTTTGGTGGACTCTAGCCAGCAGTGGAAAGGGGGAGAAAGGGAGAGGAGGGAAGCAAGTTGACCCCTTCACCACTCGGCCTCCACCCCTCCTTTTGACAGATCCCCTGGGTAGATATTATATGCAAGGTCTGTTTGCATTAGAGCGTATGTTTTGCCTTTATCAAGAAATGGTTTTCTGTATGCTTGGAACTGAATAGACACTGTGCTAATCTTGACTTAGCAAAGAATCAAATGCATGTGCCTAGTGTGTATGCACGTAGGTGTTCTGTTTTACAGGAACTCCATCTCTTCATCTCCTGAAATTTCTCCATCAAAGAGTCATGTTAAAACAGGCAGAGAATGAGATAGTTATCTGGGAATAGGCCTGTTACTATCGATTCTCTTCCATTAGTAGGTATTTTCTTTGTCCAGAGCTGTTTGTCTGGATATTTTCAAAAGGAGTTAGTAGGTGGCTACCTTCATCTCAGCTTTCTAAGCTAACCATGCCTGCTTTTACCCAGAGCCCTTTGCAGCTCATTGTGATCCAGCTGCTTTACTATTCACTCCAACTACAACACTGACCCAAAAAGATAAAAGAGGAGGTCAGAGTAAACACATTCCATTTGTGTTCCTGTGTAAATGCCTATTTTTGTTGTTAAACTCTTCCTGCTAGAGTGCTCATTCACACCTCTCCTGGAAAGCAGAAAAAAAAAAAGAAAGAAAGAAAGAAAGAGGATCTTTCTCCAATCAGTTTATAGGGCCCTATTCCGGAGTCAAGGTCACAGAATTAACTGAATCCTGTATTTATTGCCTCCCTCTGGTTATATGTATCCTTAACTCGGTGGCCTTCCTTGAATGAGCTTTCACAGAATTTGTCAAGTAACACAAACCAAAAAAACTCTGAATTTCTTTTTTGGGTATAAGATGAAGAGCACTTAGCTTTTCAGGATAATTAGATGGCAAGTAGGAATGCAGATGGCTCTGACAAAGACTTCTCTATTATATAATAGGAGGCATTTAATAGTACTTTATATATCTTAAATCATTTAATCCCCACAGCAACTCTTTGAGATGAGACTATTATCTCCAAGGTTTACATGAGGAAATTAAGACAGATAGAGGTTGGTGATTTGCCCATGGTCACACAGCTAGCAAAATGTCAGAGGCAAAATTCAGACCCAGCTCTTTCTTGGCTCCCGATTCAACTCTGTTTCCACTCTACCACACTGCTTTTCAGCTGTGGCAAAAGTTAAATAGATAGGCGCGGCTAGGTGGGGCAGTGAGTAGAGCATCCAGCCCCGGAGTCAGAAGGACCTGAGTTCAGCTCCAATCTCATACACTTAATGCACACACAAACAAAAAACCTAGCCATGTGACCTTAGGCAAAGTTAAATAGACAAACAGATGTATGGATGAATGTTATAGAAAACAGATAATAGAAAGCAACAAGGTAGAAATCCAGCTACGAGATTTGGTATTGGACCTGAATGTCAGAAGACCCAGTGACCATATGCTCAAGAAAATAAGAATTTGTGATAATAACTCTCATTTATATATGTCTCTAAGGTTTATAAAGTACTTTATGTACATTATTACATTTGACCCTCATAACAGTTCTGTGACATAGTTATTATTGTCAGCTCTATATTATCAGAGGAAATTGAGGCTAAGAGAAATTGAATGTCTTGACCAGGGAGGCCTGCCTTGTAAGGATTTGAAATGGTACTTGAACTCAGGTCTTTCTGACTGAAGGCCAAACCTTTTTTTCTGTAGATACTGACAATAGTAGATCCTATGCTATGCTATCTCTCAGGAGTCTTTATATACAATCCATTTCTCAAGTACCTTAGCACTTACTTCAGCAATCATTTCTTTTTTTTTTTGCTTTTTTGGAGGGCAATTGGGGTTAAGTGACTTGCCCAAGGTCACATGGCTAGGTTTTGTGTGTGTGTGTGTGTGTGTGTGTGTGTGTGTGTGTTAAGTGTCTGAGGCCCAATTTGAACTCAGGTCCTCCTGACTCTAGGGCTGGTGCTCTATTCACTGCGCCACCTAGCCGCCCCTATCAGCAATCATTTCTGAAAAAAAGAATCTAAGTTTCATAGGCTTGTTCTGACATAGATCTTATCATCCCTGTCTTCCAGTTGAAGAGGGTGAGGTTGATTACACATATAAAGTTAGTCAGTCAATAAGCATTTATTAAATGCCTACTGTGTGCTAAGCACTGGTAATTGTTTTTTAAAGGCAAAAACCAAAAACCCCTGCCCTCAAGAAGCTTATAATGTGAAGGGGAGAGAGCTTAAGAAATGGGTCCAGTTAATTTCAACCATGACACAAATAAATAACACCTTTTTTTCTACTCATCTGATTTTTGAAGAGGAACATAGCTCACTTGATTGAAATGCAGACATTCCAGAGATGCACAAATGACGATTATTGGGGATATTTCTATTTTTGCTATTTTTGCTGAAAATGATTAACAAACTAAAGACACAACAAACAAATGAAAGGTTGTGCCAGAGAGCAGATCTAGGACTTGATAAGCACCCATATGATAATGTCAAATCCACTCAGCATGTTAATGAAACCTGACAAGATTTATGTATTTGTCTTAGCAACCTCCACAGGAAACCCTAGTTTAGCTGGGATGATACCATCAGATGAAAGGGCAGACCTGCATGTCATTAACATTTGTGTTGGCAGAAGCCCCAAAAGAGGTGTAGTCTGGCCTCAATGTGGGGATGAACATACAAGGCCAATACCGTCACAGCAGGAGCATCAAAACATCAGAAGAAAGGGTACCAATTACATTTTTTCATGCAAAAATGATCGGTGCCAGCATTATTGGCAACATAATTTCATTCAGCCACTGCACCTGTGCTGTAACTAGGGAACTATCTGGTTAGGTATGTTTGTTTCACATCTGTGAACTGAACCTGAAAATAGCACATACATACACACGTACACAACACACACAACGACTCTTGGGGGTAGCAGCAGGGCCCTCTCCCTGCTCTTGGAGTAGTTTGAGACTGTAAAGAACAGAACATACTTAGGCATAAAAGTGTTTGCATCTATGATAGATACATAATTTCTGCAGTGTGAATCATGACATTTAAAAGGGAAGTGTGCCCATTTTGTCACTGGCAGCTCCCACTCCATAGCAAACTTGGAATTTCCATCTTGAGCTGCCTCTCTTAGAGATCCAGAATGCATCACTGGCCATAGGCCAATCTATTCTGTGCCAAAATATTATTTCTCAAACCACGTTATCTAGAAAACCCATAATATATATTCATTGGTATGTTTGAAAAGTCTTTCTCTAAGCAGAGTTTTAAATGGGAGTAGAAATCTCTAGCAGGGATCTTCTTGCCCCTCTTTTGTGGATTGGAAGAAAAATGGAATAGAGAATAAAAGTGTGACCTTGTGTGTGTGAAAAAAACCCAACACCCCTGGGTGAAAATGTATTGTGGACTCCTACATACAATGAAGTCATGCTCAGATGTGAAAGATCCAGAAATTAATCTCCTGCATGCTGGGCCTGGGGTGAGGAAGATTCATCTTCATATTTTCAAATCTGGACATTCAAACCTTGGACATTGACCAGCTGTGTGACCCTGAGCAAGTCATTTAACCCGTTTGCCTCAGTTTTCCCATATGCAAAATCAGCTGGAGGAGGAAATGGCAAACCACTTCAGTATCTTTGCCAAGAAAATCCCTAACTGGGTCTTGAAGAGTCAGATATAACTGAAGAAATCACTGAACAACAACACCCAACTCTCATTCTGAAAGCCCCTTGCCCCCAAGGTTATTCCTCTCTGACCCCAGACAGGCAGAATAAGACCTGAATGCTGATCAGGCTGCTCAGAGTTTTTCCAGAAACCAAGGTGGGTGGGGGGAGCTATTGGAGAAGGGCTGCAGGAGCATCACTGGATGACCTATGACAGGGGTGGGGAACATTTGGCCTTGAGGCCTCATGTACCCTCAAGGCCTCAGGTTCTGCACTCCTGACTTATGACTTAGGCCATCTTATCTGCCCAGGGAAAGAAGAATTTATCTCTAGAGGCTCCTTCCCCTACATCTATCCTTTATGTGTGAAACAATTAAAATCCAGCTTCTACCTTGCACTAGAGTATCCTTTTGTTCTCGTAAGCAATTGGGGTTAAGTGACTTGCCCAGGGTTACATAGCTTTAAGTAAGTGTCTGAGGTCAAGTTTGTACTCAGGTCCTCCTGACTACAGGGCCAGTGCTTTATCCACTGTGCCACCTAGCTGCCCCAGAAGAATGAAATTCATTCTCAAACTCTGTGTGTGTGTGTGTGTGTGTGTGTGTGTGTGTGTGTGTTTAAGATTCTTGTGGCAACTAACTTATTTTCAGTAGAGACCCTCAGGTCAGTGGGATGAAAATAGGGAGCATTTGGGGAAGTTGTGGTTGTGACTGGCATCTGATAAAGCTATTGCTCAGGGCACTTTTTATACTATACCATTATAAAATGAGTGAATATACTCCCCTCCCACCCTTTACATAAGAGTCAATTGGCTTTCTTTAGCAATGTTTTTTACTTTGCTCCTAAAAAGGATTCTCAAGACCTGGTTTCAAATACTGACCTTTATACTTGTGTGACTTTGGTCAAGTCACCTAACCTTTCTGAGCCTCAGTTTCCTCATTTGTGAAATGAGGTAGTTGAACTGAGGTCCATTTCAGGGCTAGACATGTGGTCCAGTGACCTCTTATATGGACAAATAAAAGGGATCCTTATACTATCTCAGGTTCTATTACTAACAGTTGTCATGGATATTGTGCTGCAATGTCCAAAGAACATTTCCCTTATGCCACACCCTAAAAGGTAGGCAGTGAAAGTATCATTATGGCTAGTATAATTGAGTCTCATAGAAGTTAGAACTTTATCTGATATCACAGAGCTAGAAATCACCACCAATTTATTGATCTCAGGCCTAGGTCTCTTTTCAGTGACCTCCAACTAAAGCTAAGCTTTTCACAAGAGAAGGAATGCAGTAGTAGAAAAAAAAAATCCCAGTAAACAGAGGATTCAAATCCTGAGTCTGCTGTAACTGACCTTGGGAAAGTCATGTGGTCCTTCTAGGCCTCAGATTCCTCATCTGTAAAATTATATAATTGGACAAGACAACCTCTAAATTCCCTTCCAGCTCTGACTTTCTAATCCTACTGCAGGAGGGACCTGCTGGAACGCACCTTCTGCTGTACCTTGCCTGTACTGAGGATCAAAGTCAGCCTTTCTAAAGAAAAAAGTGTAATGCAACATTTTATCATTCAAGTCAGAAATGGTGGGATTGGGGAGGAAGCAATGGGGAAAAGCAACTACAAAACCATTTACAGTCTGATAGTGGAGGGTGCTTATAAAAATGAAACATACGATATTCGAAATGTGTCTTTTCACCCTGTTTAAGAAAAATGCCATTCTCAGGGATTTGGGAAGGATAGAAAATATATTAAAGTAGAAGATTTGTGAGTAGGCAGCATAGCCCAAGCTCCCTGTGGAGAGCATCAACAATGGCTGCCTCAGTAACATTTTTAGAAACTGAATGGAACCACACTCAGGCCTGGAGATAGGATGCTGCAATTCAAGTGAAACCTTCAGAACTGCTCATACCATTTATAGAAGAAAATCCAGTGGGAACTAAATAGGAATCTAGTACATCTTTTTTTCACCCTACTTGGGCTAAATCAAAAAGGTAACATATTGCTTCCCTTTGCATCTTGGAGTGTGTGTTATTTGATGTCTGAAGGAAGAAATCCTATAAAGAAATTAAGTTCTTGGTGAAGTAAGGCATGAATCCAACCATGTTACTATCCCTCCTTAAAAGGTATGCATTGATGATTGCACATGTTTAATCTATATCAAATTGCTTACCTTCTCAGGAAGGAGAGAGAATTTGGGACTAATTTTAAGTGATTGTTAAAAATTATCTTTGTGGGTAATTGGGGAAAATATTATCGTTTTTTTTTAAAGTATGCATTGATTCCCTATTGCCACTAGGCTGAAATGCAAATTCCTCAGTCTGTCATTCAAAGCCCTCTACAATCTGACTCCAACCTCTATTGCCAGCCTTATTTCATATTATTCCCATATGTGTTTTCATTTCAGCTAAACTAGCCTATTAGTCGTCCCTAAAACTCAGTATTATCTCTTTATCTTTGCACATGACTGGAATGGACTAACTGCTCATTTCCACCTCTTACAATTCTTAGGTTTCTGTAACGCTCAGCTAAGGTACCACTTCCTATGAAAAGCCTTTCCTAATCCCCTCAGTATTTCTTCCAATTACCTTCACTTTACTTATCTGTGTACATGCTGTGTCAGCCAACAAACACTTACCAGGCATCATGCTGGGTACTGGGATGCAAAGAGAAGCGAAGCTGTCTCTGCCCTCAAGGAGCTTATGATCTGCAAACCCCGCCCCCCCCCCCCCCGTAGTAACTCCTTGAAGTTCATGGGTCTGTTTCATTGTCTACTTTCAATAAATCTGTTAATTGAATTAATTGAATTGAAATGTGTCTATGGGAAAATTACATCCATCTTGATAGAATGTAAAATTTTTGCAAGCATTGTGCCCAGCTTCTCTGAATGAAGTAAACCAGAGGTATCCATCACCTGGCCAGAAACAGTCATGAGTGCTGCCCAAACCAGATTAAAATGGAATTGGGAAATATTTAATAAAATAATAATATTAATAATTATTCATAATATAATAAAACTTAAATACAATAGAGCATAGATAATGTTAATATGTGGCTTTCTAAGTCACTATGCTACCAGCAGGGATCATTAAATATGATTTAGTGGCCCAGTTTTTTCTGGGTTTGACAACACTAGTGTATGATATAGCAATCTTGATCTGAGGAATCAGTGTCTAAGAGGAACAGCTAGGCAAAATGCCAAGGCACAACCAGGTCTTAGCAACCTCCCCCTGCTTCCCCACTAGCTGAGGGTGGTAGCCACTCCTAATTGGCTGAATGTTAGGATAGTAAATATGTCTATGGGATAAATAAATGTGACCAGAAGCTAGGCAGATCCAGAGTTGGCAGAGGTCTCTGAGAAAGAGAAATAATAATTTGGCTATAAAAAGCAGAGGTTACATGACAGTGATTCTCCATGATAAAATATTATCGCAGATTGGATGTGCAATCTGACACCCAGATGGAGCTTGGTGGAGGGAGGGGGACCTCCTAAGATTAGACAAACAAGATTAAAGCCAACCAGTGGATCCCTTGGTGAGATTGCTTTTTCTAGTCTGCGACTCCTTGTACACACTCAGATTATTTATGGATGAACTCTACCCTAGCGAATAAACCCTCCCAAGGCTTCTATGAACTCTTCAACTCTGCCTCTCAGAATCCCTAGAGCCATTAAAGGCTTAACTCATGTGCCATTCCTATAAAGAAGTCTTTGCCCGTCTCCCCACTTGTAATTGTTCCCTCCTCAAATTATTGCATACACTCTTTTAGCTGGTTGCATGGAAGCAGGTTGGTGTGCTATAGAAAGCATGCTCTTTTTGGAGGGAGAGGACTTGAGCTCTTGCCTGATTCTGCTACATTTTTTACTTGTGTGATTTTGGGCAAGTCACTTATCTGTTTGGGTCTCTGTTTCTCGTTTGTAAAATAATTATAATAATTTTGATTCTTTGTTATATATTTCCCTAGCAGATTGTAAACTCCTTGAGGGTAGGGATTTAAAAAAATACAAACAAAATACATTTCAATTCATTTAATTCAGTTTGTATCCCTAGCACCTGGCACATGTAGTAGATATTTAATGTAGGCTTTATAGATTGAATTAGGTAGATTTACAGCTGGGTAGGAAGGGAAATGGAAAGAGGGGCAGGTGCTCCTGTAGGGCATCCAGAAATTATAGTGGCATTTGGGAGGCCAAGGTGCAGAGCCTGACGTGGGATTTAGGATTGACTGGAGTTTATGTGATTAATGAGGATGCTAGTTCATTAGTGAGGCAGCACAGCTTTAGCAAAGGATTTCTCTCCAGGAAAGTAAAGCCAAGATCTAAGCCCCTGGGTAAAGCCAAGAGGTTTTTGCATGAGTCCTGTGTCCTCATCCATGACTTCTCCATTTTCCTTTCAGATCCTTACATTTGGCCTTATCAGAGAGAAAAAAGATCAGTTCCCAGCCTGCTATTAAAGTGGACCATGTTGACTATTCCAAATGATTCATGGAAGGAGGAGGGAAGAGAGGGAGGGATAGAATTTGGAATTCAAAACCTTAAAAAAATGTTAAAAATTGTTTTGACGTGTAATTGGGGAAAAATTAGATATTATTATAAAAATAAAGAGGCCTTTGTCTTTATGATAAACTGTGGTAGGTGTTGTTTAAATAAGATCTCAGTCTATAAACTCTAATAATCCAACAAGCACTTATTAAATACCTACTGTGTATTGGATGCAAAAACATAAATGAAATAACCCCTCCCCTCAAAAAGCTTCCTTTTTAGGTGGGGAACAGCCAAATGAAATATAAAATATAAATATAACATGTGTACAATTTATATAAAGTAAATGCAAATATAAAAATGACCAGAACACAGATAATTAGATATAAAATGTATATAAAGTCAATGCAAAGTAATTTCTGGGGGTGAAAAGCAAATTGACAATTTGTCCTTTAGGAAGCAGAACCTGACTGGAGCCTTGAGGAAGCTGAGGACTGTTGGAGGTAGAAGAGAGGAAGGAGCCCATTCTAGGCACAGGGGACAGCCTGTGCAAAGGTACAGAGACAGGACATGGAAACATATTTGACTGGGAAAGATAACGCTTGAAGAAGGGTAATAGGCAGTCATTCTAAAAAAAAGCTGACTGGGAAGGGTTTTAAATGCCAAGCAGAGGAGTCTGCATTTTATCCTAGGAGCTCCCTTGAGCGGGGGTGTGACGTGGTCAGTTTGGAGAGGGGAGAGCCTGGAATAAGGGAGACCAATTAGGAAGCTAGTGAGAAGCAATGAAAGCCTACAATGTATGAGTGGAGAGAAAGGGGATGGATTCAAGAAATGTTAGGAAGGAAGAATGGATGTGACACAGCATTTGATTTGCTATAGTGGGGGAAGGGTATTGTGAGCCAGAGGAAAGAGTGAGGATGAATCTAAGGCTGTGTATCTGGAAGGATGCTATTATCCTTCACAGAAATAAAGACTATAACACAGAGAAAATGGGCATGGCAGATATGCCTAGGACATGTAAAGAACAGGGGAGTAAGGATTGAAATAATAAATGACTAGACTAAAATATTTAATATAGAGGTGCATTTTAGGAGCAGGGAAAAGGTAAGTATACAATGGAAGTGAAGGATGAAGGAGAGAGAGGAGAGAGACAGAGAGAAAGCATGTAATTAGAAGGGTCTATAGGCATATCATATGTAGACAATCTCATAAGGGCATTTGCCTAGATCACAATTAATAAGAAAAGGAGAAAAGAAGTATGTAGCTCATTTGTCTTTTTAATATATGTACTGCATATACACACACAGAGATGCACATATGTGTGTATATGCAGGTGTGTATGTGTGTATATATATACCCACACACACACACATACATATATATACTTAGACCTACAAGGAATATAGATTTGAAGAGGTGCATACTTGCATTAGTCCCATTATCATGAAATCAGTCTTTTATTTCCTTCTGTTTGTTAATCTATATCTATGTGTTTTTCAAGAGGCCAAATACACATTAGTAAAAACAAAAAGCATCCCAGAACTCCCAAGTACCATGCAGGAAACATACCTATATAAATAAACATATACATGGTATATTCCTCAGAATTTTATTAAAGAAAAACTTTAATTTCTCAAAAAAATTCCTTTTATTTAGTGTTTCCAAAGTTGTCTTTTTTTCCTCCACTAATTAAATATATGAGCATTTTAGAATTCTAGCAACTAGTTGTAACTAAACTTAGGACTTAGAATCTTAAGGTACGTTAATATGATAGTTAATTAGTCCTTGTGGTATGATTTTTGTTTCCATATCTTCACTTAAAAGATTCTAAGTCAAATCACAGACTTCAAGTTGGATAGGATCTAAATGGTCTTCTAGTCCAACCTTCCTCCCAATGCAGGAGTCTCTTTTATATTATCCCTGATAGGTGGCCATCAAACCAGTGTTCAGAACTTTGGATAGGGAATTCATTACTTTGTAAGACAACTTGGTCTGTTGTTGGATAGGTCTATTAGAAAGAGTACTTGTATTTCACTGAAATTTGTCTCTGTGTAACTTCAGTACATATATCCTCTCTATATGTCTAAAGACATTTTTTTTACTATAAGAGATTTTCTTTATTTAGATTTTAAAGATAACTAAATTATCTCTTCTCCCCACAGTTCCTCAGATATAGCAAACATTTTACATGATATTATTTCCAGATTTCTCATCACTCTGGTTGTCTGCTGGAGTTTCTCTGGCCTTCACAACTATGTGTTGAATCAAGATGTGGGTGCAATATTCTTAAGAGTGGTCTAGAGCAGAGAATGGAGGAATTACTACTTTTCTTAATCTTATCACTGTAATTCTGTGAGCATAGCTTAAGATCACATTAGATTTTTGTTTGTTTGGGAACAGACTCACATTCTTGGCTCATAATAGTCTTGTAGTCAACTACTTGGGGCAGCTGGGTGGTGCAATGGATAGAGTTCTGCGCCCAGAATCAGGAAGACTCATCTTCCCTAATCCAAATCTAGCTGCAGACACTTACTAGCTGTGGAACCCTGGACAAGTCACTTAACCCTGTTTGCCTCGATTTCCCCATTTGTAAAATGAGCTATAGAGGGAAATAGCAAACTACTCTAGTAGCTTTACAAAGAAAATCCCAAAAGGAGTGGCAAAGAATTGGGCACAACTGAACAAGCCAATGGCAGTCCATTCCCCCTTCCCATTATTCTCATATTAAGCTACTGTGTGGATACTTCTACCCTGTTGGTTTTATTTTTTTGATGCATCTAATACCAATGACCAATCCTTTTTTTTAACATTCCTTTCTAATCCTCTTTCATGGTACTATTTTTTCTTCTTCTGGTTGTCCTGGTCTTTGATAGATTTTGCTATTGTTTTTCCACTCTTCCCCTTCACCTTCCCTACTTTACCCCCACTAAACTTTTAGTATTCCTTCACAATAATCCTGTGAAGTAGGTAGTACAAGTATTATCATTCCCATTTTATAGATGGGGAAAATAAGGCTCAGAGAGCTGAAGAATTTGCCTTATACTAGTAAGAGCCAGGAATGAAATGTCTCCTGAATCCAAATCCAAAGCTCTTTCAACTACTCTATATCACCCCTCTCTTTTTATAATTTTTACTCTCTTCCTATTTATTATTTCCCTCAATCCTGCCTTCATGTATGCCCAAGTTCCTTATGTTCTTAAAAAAAACTTGACAAAGCAAAAAAAAAAAAGCCCTCTAGATTTTACCATACCCACCCTTGTCCTGTATATTTTTTTCCTTCTCAAACTTCTTGAAAAAGTCATGTGTACTAGGTATCTCCACTTTCTTTCCTTTCACTGTCTTAACTGTACAGTCTGATTTCTGTCCTCATTACTCAGTTAAAACTTCTCTCCCCGAAGCTATTGATGATCTCCTAATCACTAAGTACTAGTGACCTCTTCTCAGTCTTCATTCTTTTTGACCTCTGTAGCGTTCAACACTACTGACCACTTTCTCTTCTTAGCTTTGGCATCAGGGACCCTGGATTCAAAGCAGATCTCCTATAACCACCCATGTGGTGTTATGTGATGGGACACTTCTTGTCTTTAGATGGCAATTTCCTTTGTAAAAGTGAGGGATTTGGATGAGATCATCTCTGAGGTCCCTTTCAGCAGTCTAGTTCCATAATCCTACCTGCCCAACCATTCTTTCTCAGTCTTCTTCTTTGATTCATCAGTCATGTGAGGCCCATTAACTGTGGGTGTACCCCAAACCTCTTTAAAATATTTTCTCTCTACCCTGTCTCACTTTTTGACCTCATTAGTTCCTAGAAGGATCAATTACCATAATTCTCATATCTGTATATTTAGACCGAATTTCACTCTCAGGCTCCAGTCCCATATCAATAACTGTCTATTGAGCATTTCCAACTAGTTGTCCCACAGGCAACTCAGTATGTCCAAAACAGAACTGATCATCTTTCCTTCTCCTATTCAAATTCCACCCATCTTCTGTACTTTTCTGTTACCATTGAAAGTACCACTATATTTCTTGTCACCTCGGTTAACAACCACCATATCATCTTCCTGACTCCTCACTCTCATTTACCTCACATGTACAGCTGGTTGTCAAATTATGGTATTTCCTGCTTCACCACTCAAGTAGGCCCCTTACCTGCCTCCTGTTTTCATCTCTCTGTCTCAAGCCTTTCCCCACTCCAATTCATCTTCTACAAAGCCTACATGCTGCTCTGTATGCATGACCTCTGTACATATTATACAACTCCATGACATTGCAATGATTGTCCCCCAAGCCCACAATGTGCTCCCTCCTCACCTCTACCTCTTGTAATCTTTCTTCAAGATTAAGCTCAGGCATCACTGGCTCAGACACTTAATATCTGTGTGACCTTGGGCAAATCACTTAACTTCTATCTGCCTTGGTTTCTTCACATGTAATGTGGGAAAAATAATAGCACCTACTTTTCAGGGTAATTGTAAGAATCAAATGAGTTAACATGTAAAATATTTAATAAGCTTTAAGGTGCTATATAAATGCTAGTTACTATTATTACTACTAGTACAATTCTTCCTCCTCCTCCTCTTCTTTCTCCTATCTTCTACATTAAGCCTTTCATGATCTCTGGGGTGCTGGTAACTTCCCTGCAAAAACTAGCCTTATTGACCTATACACATATGTATTCTATGTGTATGCATATATAACATACTGGGGAGAACACATAAGCATATGTGTATATGCATTTACATATATACACATGTACGTATATACATTATTTGTATGTTTATACACTGCCCTTGACAATAACGGAGAAACAAATGTAAAGAAAACTGGCTCAATATATTCTGGTTAGAAAGTTTGCACAAGAAATTATTAAAGAACATTTATAAACAGGGAAGTGCAGATATGTATACATAAATGTTTGTGTATACATAGATGTACATATTCATAAATACACATATACATCTTTATGTACTGTGTATGTACACCCATATTTATAATGTCTTCCCAATAGAATGTATACATGTGTATACATTCATCCTACCTATATTTACACACATGCATATGCACATATTTTAATGTATACAATCTAAGTTCCTTGAGGGTAGGAACTGTTTCTCTTTGTCTTTCAATTGCTAGGGCTTAGCACAGAGCCAGGCATATGGTAAATGCTTGTTGATTGATTAACAGAGCATACCGTATTTCCCATATTTTGCTTAGTAAATGTTCTTGAATTAATTCTTGTGCCTATTTTCCAACTAGAGTAGATTGAGCCTATTTTCTTTGTATTTGTTTTTCCCCTTATAGCTTTGGCAGTGACCTGCTTGCTAAGAAATTTTTTGACTTAATTATAACCTTCTTTATGTCTCCTGAATTGAAGAACTCCATAGGATGAAAAATTATTTAGGTCGAATAAGAAAGATTATTTTGAATTTTTCCTTTTTGAATGTGCTTATAAAAAGTATGTGACTTTTATGAATATTTAAAGCTGTACTTTAGCTATAAAATTCCAGCACACATTCAAACACATAAAAATTATAGGAATCTATAAAGGACAAAAGTGTGGCTGAAAAAAATTACAGAGAAATACAATCTCCCTCATAGGTCACCCATATAGCTAATGATGATGGGAGAGATTGATTACATCTTGTGTAACTACAAGGAGATCTGGGTAGCTCTGTCTTGTCTTAAAGGATTTAAAAAAAGGTGAGTTGAGATATATGCCCCTCAACAATTGCTTTTTTGCTCCTAAGACTCATAGACAAAGTAATTCATATCATAGACTGGTTTTCTTTCCTTTTGTGAATTTAAGAGATTTTCTTTTTTTCTTTCTTTTCCCCCCCTTTTTTTTATGTTGTATTAACTAACTGAAAACAAACCTTGTTGGCTTTCAAGGCATTTTAGGGTCATTTGCAAGTACTATTAAAAAAAAAAAAAGACCCACATCTCATAGCACCTGCTTTACTTGAGGTTCTCTGGTTAATCTAGATTTGACCAGGGTCAGGAACTGAAAATTTTAATATTGTGTGTGTGTGTGTGTGTGTGTGTGTGTGTGTGTGTGTTTTAAAAGAGAGAGGGTAGGAGAAAAGAGGAAGGCAAAAACAAGAAAAGAGGGAGGTTTGGAGAGGAAAGATGTAGGGGAGGCTTATTTAATGGGGGAGACTTTAGAAACTTTTTCTAAGTAGAGGTGAGAAAAGGGGTGAGGGGTGGCTAGGTGGTGCAGTGAATAGAGCACTGGCCTTGGAATTAGGAGGACCTGAGGTCAAATCCGGCCTCAGACACTTAACACTTACTAGCCATGTGACTTTGAGCAAGTCACTTAACCCCAATTGCCCTGCCCTCCCCCCTCCAAAAGGCCAAAATAAAAAAAAAGGGTGAAAAATCATACTCTCACTTACCCGCCTGTGGATTGCTGTGATTTGTCCACTAAAGGCAGTACTGAGTGTAGAGGCTACTTTGTGAAGCAGTTGTTTTCCTTCATTTCTACAGAGAAGGGCATTTTTGCTTAGATGGGAAAGAAATAGAAAAGGACGCATCTTTCAAGTCGAGCAAGCGAAAAAGTGAACTTCCGTATTAGTAACTCTCTGCTGTTGTTTTAATAAAACTTTTTTAATAAAACACTTCTCTTGTTCAGCTCTGCTACAAGTCCTTACTTTTATATCATCTTAAAGATTTGAAATCTACAGGAAAGCAAGAGACTTGTGTCTTGGCCAGTCTCACAGATATTATATGGTTTTCTTGTTTTATGTTTTTAGAAAGAATTCAGTCAGTTCATTAACCAAACATTTATTTAGCACCTACCATGTCCCAGGCACTGTGCCAGGTGCTGAGGACATACAAAGTGAGGGAGGGGCCTGCCCTTGTAGAACTTATGTTCTACTGAGAACTCAGGATCTATTTCTTAATTCACCATATGGGCCACTTACTTTTCTTCCCTATAGGAGTGATGCAAACATGAAAGAAAAACATAATTCTTCTGTTAATTGTTTTCACTTATTTCCCAGTTCCTCAGAGTTAAATGGAATTTCTCCAAACTGTAGATGTAGCAATAACCTGGCTAGCTTCACTTCTGTATGTAATATAACTAAGGAATAGTCGAGACAACTCTTCACTGTGATTGTTCCAGATTAGAGCTCAATGTCTTTTTACTGGCAGGGCAGTACCATACACCCTTAATGGTGTCTAGGGAGAAATGACTCCCAAGGGCTATCCATTGGGATTAACTTGAGGGCCATAAGGTGACAAAGCATTCTTCAACTTTCCTATCCACCAAAGAATGACTACAGAAATTCAGGATGTACATGCCTGATAATACCCATCTTGAAGATTTACTCAAATTGTTCCTCTCAGATTGCTATTACTTTCCTCCGTGTTATAGGCTGCCATTAAATCCTCTACCCTCACTATTACAGCTTCCATTACCACCCACATGGCATGATGGCTTTATCCATGGGTGGCAGATGTTATCACCATATGTCATCTGATCAATTTTCCATTCAAGGGTAATGTAATGTTTGGGGAAAAGCCAAATTCCACTTTAGGAGAGGCTGTCTCTGTAGTTTTCACCACGCATTAAATGCATGCGTCCTTTCAACTTCCTGGCTCTGATATCAAACCAGGAAAACAGCGTGGAACCTGGTGTAGCTTTGTGTACTTCAGTGTGAGTGGGGTTCTCTCTCTGTCACTATCATCTGCCAAATTGTTTTCCAATAAGGAGTTTGGCATTCTTTCTCTTTCTTTCATTTTCATTCACCTCAGGATATTCTGGGCTTAGAGTCACCAGTTCCATTAAATAGAAAACCAAAGTAAAGCTATCGTCTCAGATTATTTCCTTAAGGCCATGTTTATTCTTTTATTTATTTTTGCATGCCAGTAAATCTTTATGCATAACCATCATATTCCTGAAAGAGTGGTTTATGTGTCTGATTCTTGTTCTACACCAGCTAACTGAAACTTGGACTACATTATAAAATTTTTCACAAATGTGTTATTCACACCTCTTTTGAGGTAAAAAAAAATCAACAGTTATTCTTTTATTAGAAGCATAACACAGTCATGGATTTGCAGAACAGAAACAGACTTAAGATATCCTCTCAATCAGGGAAAAGATATCACAAATTTGATTCAACCGAGCAAGAATCTTACAGAGTAATATTTTGGGGGGACAAAGGGGAAGGAATATTTCTTAATAAAGTTTGAATTTCTTAATAAATATTTCTTCCTGGTAGACTTCTGTGGCTTTCGTGTTGTTCAGTTGTTTCTGACTCTTTGTGATGCCATTTGGAATTTTCTTGGCAGCAATATCAGAGCAATTTGCCATTTCCTTCTCCAGCTCATTATACAGATGAAGAAACTGAGACAAGTCAGTGTCTGAGGCCAGACTTAAACTCAGCTGAATCTTCCTGACTCCAGGCCCAGTGCTCTCTCTATTAAACTACCTAGCTGCTATGTGGCTATCACCAAGAGAGAAGAACTTCTGAAGCTAATGGTAATGACAATAATAATAAAGCATTTATATGGAGCTTTAAAGTTGGAAAGCACTTTACAAGTACTCTCTAATTTCATCCTCACAACAGCCCTGAAAATAGGTTATATTATTATACCCATTTTGGGGGGTGAGGAAACTGGGGCAGGATATGAGTATTTGAAGAGCTATGAATAAACTAATGGGAATTTCAAAGGTGAGAAGAAAAAGATGATGGTTCCTTGTAAACCTATAGCTCAAATAAAGTGCCTGGAATCCTTTCCCTCCCAATATCCAAATTTTAAAATGTCTGGCTTGCTTTAAGACACAGCTTAAGTACCACCTCCTCCAGGAAGCCTTTCTTGATTCCCCTAGCTGCTTGGACCATGTTTCCCAAAGTTAGTGCCTCTCTACCCTATATTTAATTAACATGTTTTATATATCCATACAAACACATATGCATGTGTACATGTATATATATACATATATGTGTGTGTGTGTATTTGTCTCCTTCATTAAAATGTAAGCTTTATAAGAGCAGGAACTGTTTTTGTTTTGCTCTTTGTATCTTCAATGCCTATTACAGAGCCTGGCACAGATTAAATACTTAATAAGTTCTTATTGATTACTTAATTACAAATATTACAGTGACATATAAATGCACACTGTTATAATAATCTGTATGACTATATGTAACCCAAAGATGTTGAGTTCAAAGAAAGTTCTTGTTCAAAGGACAGAAGACTCATTCCTTTCTGAGGGGTCAGAGAAGGTATTATAAACAATGAACAATTGGACCTGAGCCTTAAAGAATGGGCAAGGTTTGGTAAGAAAAAAAGAAGGAGGGAGGAATCCAATAATAAGCAAAAGCACAAAATTCAGTAAGAATTCATTATATTTAAGGAATGGTTTATAGTCCAGTTTGATGAGAGCATAGCGAATGTGAAATGTAGTCATGTAGGACAAGGTTTTATTGGTTGATGAGACAGACTGTAGTGAGTCTTGAATGTCAGAATTTTTACTTCATTTTTTAGAGTCATTAATTTTTTGTGTATTAATTTATTGATAATTACAATGAGTAAAAAACTTGTACAGAATATGCAAGAAATAATACAAGAAAACTGTCCAGAACTTCTGAACACAGAAAACAAAGTAGCAATCAAGAGAATCCACAGATCTCTAGAAAGAAGATATGTAATAGTTTCAGCAGACTTGTTTTAAAGTTAATAATAATAAGAAATACAACACTATATTCAATAAATCAATAGTCAATAATTTTTTATTCCTTACCTTATATTTGGGTCATTTGATTTTTTTTTTACCTCATCATAGCAACATCTTCTTAGTCTTGTGTTGAGATCATTGAGAAAAAATGCTGTTTTTTGCTGTTGCTAATATTTACTGAGGGGCTGGTCACTGCTCCTGGTATCATCCAGAAACTCATCCAACAAGGATCTGATCCATTATCCAGACCATTAATGAAGTTGCAGACAATACTGGATTCTGAACTGTGACCACTGCAATAAAGCAAATATCACAATAAATCAAGTCACATGAGTTTTTTGGTTCCCCATGCACATAAAAGTTATGTTTACACTTTATGTAGTCCATTAAGTGTGCAATAGTGTTGTATGTAAAAAAAAACCCAATGTACATATCTTAATTTAAAAATACTTTCTTGTTAAAAAATGCTAACCATCATCTAAGCCTTCAGAGAGTCATAATCTATTTGCTGGTAGAGGGTCACTAGTGATGGCAACTGACTGATCAGGGTGGTAGTTGCTGATGTTTGGGGTGTCTGTGATAATTTCTTAAAATAAGGCAACAAAGAAATTTGCTGCATCAATTTACTCTTCTGTTGGTTGATGGAGCAGTCAGAACAGACAGACCATTTATCGATTAAGTTTGTCATCTGATAGGGGTGCAGTTCATGGTACTCCAAAACAATTACTAAAGTAACATCAAAGATCATTGATCACAGGTCACCCTAACAGATAGAATAATAATGAAAAAGTTTGAAATATTGTTAGAATTACCAGAACATGACACAGAGACTACATGAGCACATGCTATTGAAAAAAATGGTACCAATAGAGGCTTGTTTGCTACAAGATTGCCACACGCCTTCAGTTTGTTAAAAGAAAAAGTAATATCTATAAAGCAAGGTGCAATCAGAGGAGGTATGCTTGTTCTATATTTTCTCAGTTCATTGGTGACTTTTCTTGTGGTTCTGATTAAAGGTGTCACTTAGTAGCAGTACATTCTGTTTTGTCATGAGAGAAGGGTTCTTGAATGCATTTGGGATATACTCAGGGTATCCAAAGGTGAAGGAAAATATCCCTAGGGTATCTGGGATTATAAATGTCCAAAGGACTGGGGAAATGTTCACTTGTTCTGTGGTTCACCACAATGCTTATTCCAAAATTTCCAATCAGTTTGTGAGGAAACACCAATACATCATGAACCTTCACCATAATTTCCTGGTAAGCCAGGTTTCTGTGTCTGATATTTTTGGTACATATGACATTTCTGACCACCTGCTTCAAAAATTCATTCAAAAGCAAAAGAGTAGAATTTAAATAATCTTACTGTCTTCCTTGGTAAATGATGAAGCAAGGAATTAATTATTTAATTAGTAGTAGATTAATTTATTCGCTGTACCTATGACATATCACCATCAAATAAGTTCCATTGCTTCTTTCAGGGATTTTTATCTATTTAAAGTCGTTTTTGAGTAGTGGTGTTTGAGCTCCTTGCTAAAGGGTAGTCTTCAAATACTCTTTGATCTTTAAAATTTCTAGTTTGCATCTGACCTATTCTTCCCATTTGGTCAGTTTTTCTGGCATTTTAATGTCTTTTTCCTCATGAAGGCCCTTTTTAAATTCAGTTCAACAGATATTTATTCAATATCTACCATGTGTAAGTTGCTGCACTAGCTTCTAGGGCTACAAAGTAAAAAATGGCAAAATTCTTCCCCTCCAGGATCTGATATTCTACTCTTTCATTTTGCCAGTTATCCATGAAGTATTTTTATTTTATTTAAGCACTTGGTCTTTACCCATGGCACTGCTCCATAACACATGTCATTAAAGATTCTAAAATTACTTGTTCTTAGCCATTTATCTTATAAGATAATCCAATAGTTATTTATCTTTATTCTCACTACACTCGAGCATTCTTCCTACACCAAACTGAAATCCTCTATTATGACTATCTAGCCTAATTTCACATATCCCACAGTTTTGTTTAACATTTCCAGATTATTCTTATTAGCTTAAACAGTATAGCTGTAGCCTTATTAAATTTTTTTAGGTATTAAATTTCCATCCACAAAGATTCTAAGCGTTCACATCAAACTAAACCATTTAAATTCCATCTGATAGACAACTTCACTCTGTAACCAATTACTTATTCTATCTCTCAGAGGAGAGGTCTTTGTACAAAGACTCAGTTTCTTGGAGACTGTAGTTTAACAGGTGGGTATGACACATGCACAAATAATCTCAATATAAAAATGAGTACTGTGCATAATAAGAATGTAAGATCAGTATAAGCAAAGTGTTAAGCAAGATTCCAAGGAAGAAAAATAATTTCTGCCTGGGATAGGGATGATAGAAAGATTTACTGACAAGGTAGAATCTGAATTGAGATTTAAAGGATGAATGGAATTTCAACAGATAGGAAGGGGTATTTTAGCCAGTAGTCAACAGCATAAGTAAAGGTACATAAGTGGAAAACATAGCACATGTATGGAAGATGACAAATAATCCTGCTTGGCTTAAGCATAGACTATAAGGAGAGTAACAGAATGAGATAAGGCTGGAAATTTGTTAGTGCTTGATTGTAGAAGGCCTTGAGTACCATGCAAATGAGACTGACTTTTACTTGGTACACAAAAGGGAGCCATTAAAATGATCTGAGCAGAGGCATAGCATAAAATCAGAATCTCAAAATTTTCAAGGCCCTCAGAGGTCAACCCATACTCAAACAGAAATTCCTTCTGCAATATCCCCTCTGACAAGTTTAAGTTAAAATATTCACCTTCATAAATACAAGATGGGGGAAATATGGCTAGAGAGAAATTCATTTGTATAGATTTAGGTGTTCTAGTGAATTAACTAAATATGAATCAACTGTTCAGAAAAAAAGTCTAATGAGAATTTAGGTAGCAATAGAGTCTCAGTGTCCAGAATGAGAGAGGTGTTATTTCTACTATACTATACTCTGGCCTTGTTGAAATATATCAGTATTATTGTGTTCTATTTTGAGTGCTGCATTTTAGGAAGAATATGAAGAAAAACGTAGACATATGAATATCAGTTGAAAGAACTAGGGTTATGTGTGTGTGTGTGTGTGTGTATCTTAGAGAAAAAAAAGACTTAGGGGCACAAGTATTTGAAGAATTGATATAAATAAGAGGCATTGGACATTTTACGTTTGGCCCTAGAAGACAGAAGTGAGAATAATAGAAGAGACCAAATTGGTTTTGATATGTAAAGTGTGTGTAAAAGTATGTTAACTTTTTAGCTTACATGTCTACATGGGCTATGTAGATGTGGCTCAAAGAGAAGCATGAATCTCTAGAGTATCCAGCCACCCCTCACCAAGGGAGACATTCCTTCTAAAATGAGAGTGGGAGATTGAGGCTGTATGGCCACAAGACCATAAAGCCATTTTCCTAAGAGAGAGGCTACTAGGCTAGAATTATAATGACCTCCCTCAGTATTGTTTCACAAATAGTGAAACAATAGTAGTGATTCACAAAGTGTGGTCATTGACCCCTGGGGTGCTGGAGGGGTTTTCAAAAGGTCCATCAGGTCAAAACTATTTTCATAATAATACTAATTGTTAATATGACAAATATTTCTATGATATAAACAAAAGCTTTGGAGGATATAATCAATAATTTTTAATTGTGTCATGGGATCCTGACACCAAAAAGTTTAAGAACTGCTGGTCCAAGGGAAATAATTGTTTTGGTAAGCTGTGTTCCTGATCATCATCCTTGTATAGAGTTAGACTATCCCAAGCTATATACCCAAGGCTTAACTCCCTTCTTACCAAATTCAAGCTACACAAAAGTCACACATACTGAATATCCTATAAACCCATTTATCCAAGCTGAGAGTGAATGGAAACCAGAAAAGTTATATAGATGAGAATATACCAAATAAAACACAGAGTAAATGAGCTCTCCCAGTGAGAGCTAGATATATTAACTCAACTAAAGAGAGTATCCCAGATCTCACTGAGTGAGAAATCCCCTGTAGTCTCTATTGTGGTGAGCTGGTGATAGGGATGTCATCAAGATTCCAGTTCTTCTACATATTCGTACCTCCCTAGATTCTTTCCCTTCAAGGACCTCTTTTTCAAGAGAGTCTAGAATAGACTTTTCTTTTACAAAGTTGGAAGCCAAAAGACCAAGATCTCTCGTTTCCCAAATTCTAGCCAATTCTGTCTCTCATGCAGGAATGGAGCACTGGGTGGTCAATCTTGACCAATGAGAAGAGTCTTATGCAAATAGCTTTGAGCACAAGGTCACAGATATAAGGAAACACTTCCTAATGATCAGAGCTATCCCAAAGTGGTTGTGGCTACTTCAGGATGGATTCAATTACCTCTCACTGGAGGGTGTCAGACAAAGATTAGATGATCTTCTGGTGGGATATTAAAGAGGAGATTCTTAACTACATATGAATTGGACTAAATGACCAGTTGAGGTCTCCCCCAGGTCTGAGATTCTGTGATTATCTAGTCTCTATTTGATAACTTCCAGCAATTGAGAACCATCACTTGTATGGGTTTATATCTTAAACACGAATGAAGTATATTATATTCCTCTCTATTAATATCCAAATTACTAGAACTGACCCATCATTTTAGCCTGATGGGATCTTTTTGGATCCTGACTCTATCATTCACCATGTTAACTGTCTCACAGCTATCACCTCCATATTTAATAAGCGTACCATCTTTGCTTCCATTCAGTTAATCAATAAAGATGTTGAACATAGCTGGGCTAGAGACAGATTCTTAGGGCAGTCCACTAGAGACCTTCCACCACAATGGCATCATTACTCCTTTGTCTCGGGCATTTTAACAATTACAGTCCATAAGTATACATATTTCCATTTTATACACAAATGATTTTATACAATGCCTTACTAAAACCCAGGTATACTATTTCTGTGGGGCAGCTAGGTGGCAAAGTGACTAGAGTATTGGAATTGAAATGAGCAAGTTATTTAACCCTCTTTGCCTTAGTTTCTCATCTACAAAATGAGCCAGAGAAGAAAATGACAAACCACTCCAGTATCTTTGCCAAAGACCCCAGATGGGGTCGCAAAGAGTCAGACATGACTGAAACAATGTAACAACATGTTACATTTGTACCATTTCTCTGTTGTTTCAGATTTGTGCATGAGGAAAATTAATCTGTAAAAGATGGTTTATGAAAGGAGACAGGAAAGACCAGAAGACAGAAGACTTGTAGAAAGACTATAGCCAATAGTCCAGATAGATAGCAATGTCTCAATCAGGATAGTGGCATGGAAACATAGAGGAAGAAATGGGTGCTGGGTGGGGGGTGGGGCAGAGTCAAGATGGCAGAGTAGAAGCAGGATTTCCGTGCAGCTCGGGCTTCCACCTCCTCCAATTCATGTAAAAAAAATGACTCTAAACAAACTTTGGAACTACAGAACCCACAAAATGACGGAGAGAGGCTAACTTCCCACTGAAGACAGTCTGGTAGGCTGGCAGGAAGGGGCCAGCCTCAGGTTGGCCACAACCAGCTTCTGGCTGAAGGGACTCCAGATCACCAACAGCTATGGTGGTTTCCAGAATTATCAACCCATAGATGCTAAGGATAAAGTCAGAGGTCAGTGCAGGGTGGACTTTAGGAACTGGGAGCTCAGGAGTACAGTCCAGCCTTTATCCGCTGGAGGGAGAAGCCACTGAAGCACCGTGGCCATGCATGGCTGTTTCAGAGCTCCTGACCTGCACATTGTAGGGGGATGAAGCAACCGGTCTGAGGAGTAATTGCTCTTGCTTTAACCTGCTTGGATCTGGATCCCTGTCCTGGGTAGAGGTCCTGGGGTGTGTGACCAGTTTAAGTGTGTGGAGGCTTCAGAGAGGGCACCCAACTAATAGTTCCAGCAGCTGAGAAACTCCAACTCTGGTAGCAGAGTTCTACTGTGGCAAAAAGCTCAAAAGTCAAGTAAATGAGTGGCAACATGAGCAAGCAAAAGAAGCAATGCAAGCAGAGCAATCTGACATTAGACTCCTATTTTGGGGACAAAAAGGATCAAAGCATAGAACAGGATGAAGACAGTGAAGTCAAAACTCCTGCACCAAAAGCTTCCAAGAAAAATACGAGCTGGTTACAGGCCATACAGGAGCTTAAGAAGGATTTTGAAAACCAAAAAAAAAGAGAAGTGGAGGAAAAATTGGGAAGAGAAATGAGAATGATGCAAGAAAATTATGAAATGAGAGTCAACAACCTGACTGAAGAAAATAACACCTTAAAAAATAGACTAACTCAAATGGCAAAAGAGGCTCAAAAAGGCAATGAGGAGAAGAATGCTTTAAAATACCAAATTTGCCAGATGGAAAAAGAATCTCAAAAGCTCACTGAAGAGAATCATTCCTTCAGAATTAGATTGGAGCAAATGAAAGCCAATGACTTTATGAAAAATCAAGATACTATTAAACAGATCAAAAAAAATGAAAAAATAGAAGGCAATGTTAAATATCTCATTGGGAAAACCACTGACCTGGAAAACAGACCCAGGAAAGATAAATTTAAAATTATTGGGGTGGCTAGGTGTCACAGAGAATAGAGCATCAGCCCTGGAGTCAGGAGGACTTGAGCCCCAATTGCCTTCCAAAAAAAAGCAATGTGTATACATATATACATATATATATATATGTGTATATATATGTATACACATATATATTTTTTATTTATATACATATATATATTTATATATATTTTGTATATATATATGTGTGTATATATATATATATATTGGACTACCTGAAAGCCATGATCAAAAAAAGAACCTAGAAACCATCCTTCAAGAAATTCTCAAGGAAAATTGCCCCGATGTTTTAGAACCAGAGGGCAAAATAGAGGTTGAAAGAATCCACCAGTGACCTCCTGAAAAAGATCCCAAAAAGAAAACTCCTAGGAATGTTATAGCCAGGTTCCAGAGGAGTTCCCAGATCAAGAAGAAAATATTATAAGCAGCCAGGAAGAAACAATTTGAATATTGTGGGGACACAATCAGGATAGCACAGGATCTGGCAGCTTCTACACTTAGGGATTAAAGGGCTTGGAATATGATATTCCAGAGGTCAAAGGAGCTGGGATCAAAACCAAGAATCCCCTACCCAGCAAAACTGAGTATCATATTTCAGGGGAAAATATGGTCATTCAATGGAATGAGGACTTTCAAGCATTCATGATGAAAAAAAACAGAGTTGAAAAGAAAATTTGAAATTCAGATACAGGAAGCAAAACAGGGAAAAGAAATCATAAGGAACTTATCAAGGTTGAACTATTTACATTTCTACATGGAAAAATTATAATTGTAACTTATGAAACTTTTCTCAGTATAAGAATAGTTGAAGGAAATAGAAATGTGTGTATACATACATGCATACATACATATATACATGTCTATATAGGAGGGAATATGGGCATTTAAATGCATATGTGAGTGTGTGTATATATGTGTATAAGTATACATAGATAGAGGGCACAGGATCAGTTTAATGGGAAGGGATGATACTTAAAAGGTGAAATTAAGAGGTAAAAGAGGAATGTAATGAGAGGAGATGGAGAGAGACAGAATGGGGTAAATTATCTCATATAGAAGAGGCACGGGGAAACTGTTACAATGGAGGGGAAGAACAGGAAGGCAAAAGGGAATGAGTCAACTTTATTCTCATTGAATTTGGCTTAGGGAGGGAATGATATACACACTAAATAGGGTATCTCACCCTACAGGAGAGTAAGGAGGAAGGGGATGAGAGGGGGGATGATGGAAGGGAGGTCAGGCTGGGGGGGAGGGAAGTTGGAAGCACCCACTTTTGAAAAGGGATAGGATCAAAGTAGAGAATAGAACAAGTGGGGATGGGATAGGACGGAGGGAAATATAGTCAGTATTTTACAATGTATCCACTATGGAAATGTTTTGCATAACTACACATGTACAACTTATACTGAATTGCTTAATTTCCCAATAAGGGTGGGTGATGAGAGAGGAAGGGAATGAATCTGGAATTCAAAGTTTTAAATCAAATGTTTCTATATATGTGTATATATAATTGTTTTACATGTAACTGGGAAATAAGATATACAGGCACTGGGGCATAGAGATCCACCGTGCCCTGCTGGAAAGTTGGAGGGGTGATAGGGGAAAATACAGGAGAGAGCAGATTGGGGGAGGGGATATTCAGTGGGATTGCTATTTTGGGGTGATAGGTAGGAGGAAAATGGGGAGAAAATTTGTAACTCAAAATCTTATGAAAATGAATGGTGCAAACTAAAAAATAAAGAAGAGAGAACAAAAGAAATACATTCCAGAGATATTATGGAGGTAGAATTAACAGGACAAGGCAGCAAATTTGATTTGATAATTAGAGGAGTAGGCAGAATAAGAGACAATAGCAAGTTTTTTGAAAAGGGAAGATTAGGTAAATTGAGTTTTCACTGGAAAAAGTAAACTCATAAGGAGGTGCAAATTTTGATGGAAAGGAAATATATGTTAAGCATGTTGAATTTGAGGCATCAGAAGGGCATCCAGGTGGTAATGTCTTGAAGGCAGGTGGAGATGAAGCTCTAGAGCCTGAGAAAGAGGTTCTGACTGTAGCAATCTGCTTGAAGGTGATAGCTAGAAATTGCTGAGGGGAGAATATATAAAAGGAAAAGAGGAAAGGAAAGAAGAAAGGAGATGAAAAGTGAAGAGATAAAAAGAAAAAAAGACAAAAGGACCTGGCTTCCAACCAATTTTATTCTATCTGTGTTAATCTAATGAGAATCAAGTTCTCCAGCTAATATCTTGATACAGTAAAATTTCAATATAGCTAACAGAGGTTTTGTTTTTTTTTTTTGGTTCCTACTTACAACTCTCCCTTCCAATCTCCATGGAAACTGCCAGTTTCTGTGTCTGTCCTGACTGCCCTAGAATCTAAACACTAGCTTCTATGAGTTCCCTCTAAGCTGACTCTGCAGATAATAAAGTGCCACCAAATAAAAAAGGTCAGGTAAATATGACCGAATGTGGTTCTCTGGGTTTGATAGATGTTTGTTCCCTGGATACCTGACTTGAAGTCTAGTTTTCTGAAGTCTTAAAGAATCTTTAGTGGGTGGAAACTAGATTATGGTGCTTTGAAGACAGTTCCCTTCACTACTTACTCTGGAAATGCTTGGAACCAATTAAAGTCTCCTTAGGGATCATCTGATAAAAATTCCTTCACTTTTCTCTACCGCATTGAGACTATGTTGTAGTTTTACCTAAGACTTTCCCTGAAGACTTCTTTTCCAAAGTCAGCTCTTCTATCTGTGTTCTTATACCCATTCCCTTCCCCTTCCTCAGGGGCCTTGACACATCAGTCATATTCTCTCCCTCTCCCTCTTTCTATCTCCTGCTTTCATCTTCAGTCTGTCCCACCACTCTGGCTCTTTCCCCTTTGGCTAGATAACAATACTCATCTCTCTGATCCTAAAACAAAGACAAAACAAATGAACAGCAACACGAAGAAGCCACCCTTCACCTTATGAAACTATTGTCCCATTACTTTCTCCTCATTTTACTCCAAAACTTTTTGAAAAAGTAGTCCCCATCAAATAGCAAGTACTTACTCTGATAGCTCTTTGGGTTTATTATAGACTGGGCTACAAGGTTCATTGACTTTTGTGTGATGTATACCTGATCTATTCCATTTTAAACTTTTTTTAAACCAGTACCAAATTAGTTGAATAATTACTACTTTGTAGTATAGTTTGAGATCTGATACTGCTACCTTTTTCCCACTTCCCCACCCCCCTTATTTCCTTTGAATGTCTTAAACTTGCACTTTTGTGTCTCTAGACAAATTTCTTTTGTTATTTTTTTTCTAGTTCTATAACGTAATCCTTTGGCAATCAGATCAGTAGGGGATGAATATATAAATTAACTTAGGTAGTGTTGTCAATTTAATTTATTGGCTCAGTCTGCTTATGGACAATTAATATTTCTACAGTAATTTAGGTCTGTCTTTATTTCCATATAAACAGTGCTTTGGTAGTTGTATTAATAGAGTTTTTATGAATGTCTTTCCAGGTAGATTTTCAAGTATCTTATTCTGTAGCTATTTTTGATGGTTTTTTTTTTTTGGAGGGCACATGGGGTTAAGTGACTTGCCCAAGGTCACACGGCTAGTTTTGTGTGTGTGTTTGTGTGTTAAGTGTCTGAGACCAGATTTGAACAAAGGTACTCTGACTCCAGTGCCGCTTCTCTATTCACTGTGCCACCTAGCTGCCCCTCTGTAGTTATTTTCAGTGAAATTTCTCTTACTGTCTCTTCTTTCTGGGAAAATGGGCAACAATATGGCAGAAATTGAGCTTAGACAAACACCTCACACCTCATATCCAGATAAGTTCCAAATGGATATGTGATCTAGAAATAAAAGATTATCTCATAAACTAATTAAAAGAACAAGGAAGAGGGCAGCTAGGTGGCGCAGTGAATAGAGTGCCGGCCCTGGAGTCAGAACGACCTGAGTTCAGATCTGGCCTCAGACACTTAACTCGCGCGCGCGCGCACACACACACACACACACACACACACACACACACACACACACACACACACAACTAGCCGTGTGACCTTGGGCAAGTTACTTAATCCCAATTGCCCTCAAAAAAAAAAAACAAAAAACAAAAAAAAGAACAAAGAAGAAATTATCTTTCAGAGCTATAGATAGGGAAGAGTTCATGACCAAATGAAGTGAGAAATACAGAAGATTAAATAGAAAATTTTGATTACATAAAATTTTAAAAAATTTACAAAAGCAAAATATGAACAAGGAAATAAAGAAAGTCTAATTTGGAGGAAAAATATAGCAAATTTCTCAAAGGTCTGATCTTCAAGACATGTAAGAAATTATAAAAATTACTCTGAATGTTGAAGGGAAAATAAGTACATTGTTTCACTGTTAGTGGAGCTGTGAATTATGCCCCAAGCGTTATAAAACCGTGCATGCCTTTTAACCTAGTTGTACCACTTATACCCCAAAGGAATTAAAGAAAGAAAAAAAAAGGTTTATGTCTACAAACATTTTTATTCTAGTTATTTTTGTTGTGACAGAGAACTGGAACCTAAGGGAGTAACCATTACTTGGTGAATGGCTGAACAAATTATAGTATATAAATGTAATGGGATACTATCATGCTGTAATAAATGAGGAAGGAGACTCAGAGAGACCTGGAAGTATTTTGAAAGAACTGATGAAAAGTGAAGTAAGTAGAAACAGGATAACAATTTATATTATAACTTCAATATTTTAAAAATGAATAATTCTGAAAGATTTAACAAGTCTGAGCAATGAAATATTCAACAATGATTCCAGAAGTCTCATGCTCCACTTCAAGATGTAGAGATGATAAACTAATATCCAGAATTAGAAGCCCTTTTTTTCATATGTGGCCAATGAAGAAATTTGTTTTGGTTGACTACATTTCTATGATAAAAGGGGTCTATATTTCCTTTTTCCTCTTTTCAGTCAGTAAGGCAAGTGGGTAGGAAAAAATAAACAGTGATCTACCACAGTTGCAAAGGACTCATGATGAAAAATGCCATGCACTTCCAGAGACAGAACTGATGCACTCATAGTGCAGATTGAAGTATGTGTTTTTGTTTTCTTTTTCTTTGTTTTTCTTGTTTATTTTTTTGAAACATGATTAATTCCAATATTACATGAATTGTTTGAAAAATGAAAAAAGAAGGTGCTTTACCAAATTCCTTCTTTGATACAAATATGGTGTTGTAGCTAAATCAGGGAGGGTGAAAACAGAGAAAGAAAATTATAGACTAATAGCTCTAATGAATATTGATGCAGAAGAGTATGAATAAAGTATTAGCAAGGAGACTACAGCAACATATCACACAAATTATACACCATGACCAGATTGGATCTCTACCAGGAATGCAAGGTTGGTTTAATAGTAGGAAAACTCTCAAGATAATAGACCATATCAATAACAAGAAGAAGAAAAATATGATTATACCAGTGAATGCAGAAAAAACTTTTGACAAGATACCGCATCATTTTTGTTTTTTAAAAATCATTAAAAACACAAGAATAAACAACCTCTTTCATTTAAGTGGTATTTATCTAAAATCTCTTTGTGGCTCATTTTGGTGTTTTCTTGGCAAAGATACTGGAGTGGTTTGCTGTTTCCTTCTCCAGATCATTTTATAGATGAGGAAACTGAGGTAATCAGTGTTAAATGACTTGCTGAGGTTCATGGAGCTGGTGTCTGAGGTCACATTCGAACTCAGGTCTTCCTGACTCTAGGCACCACCTAGATGTTTACAATGCAGCATTCATTGAACAACTTAGTACTTATTAAGAAATGGAGAGGTCAATCAATGCAATATACCATTCAGAAGCAAATAGCCCAGTGCTTGATAAACTAAAGACCCCAGTAAATAGAGTAAGAGCACACAACTCAATAAAAACTGCTAGGAAAATTGGAACACATTCTGGCAGAAACTAGGTATAGACCAATATCTCACACATTATATCAAGATAAATTCCAAATGTATCCATGATGTAGATATAAATAAGAGAAGAAAAAAATTACCTTTCAGATCTATGGATAGGGGGAGAGTTCATAACCAAAATTGCAGAAAATAAAGGGGACAGTTTTGACTACATAAAAAAATTTTTTAAAGGTTTTGCAGCTAAAAAAAAAAGGAAGAAGTAACTGGGGAAAAATTCTTTCCTGAAAGTTTCTCTGATAAGGGTTTCATTTCCAAGACTAAGATCTATCCCCCAATTAATAATGGTCAAATGATATAAACATGTATAATAATAATATGAAAAAATATTTCAATCACTAATAGAGAAATAAAAACTTAAGCCACTCTGAGATTCTATTTCATACATGTCATGCTGACACAATTGATAAAAGCAGAAAAATAACAAATATTAGAAGAGATATGGGGAAATAGTCACCTTAATTCACTATTGGTAGAGCTAGAAAGCAATTTGTAACTATAACCAATAAGTTACTAAGTTCTGACTCATATAATACCATTAGAAAACACTAAGGAGATAAAAAAAGAGGAAAGGGATCCATATATTCAAAAATACAAAAGCAATTTCTGCTGAAGAAACATAATTTTAAAAGCATATCCTAGCCCATGTTGGAATCAATCAAAAAAAGGAATCACTTTTCATGTTGGCTCAAAGAGGGCCAGATTCCAAGAGCTTGAAAGAGGTCAGACATAGGACTTTTATCTAAAATACAAAACAAAACACATGTCCTCTGAGAGGAGAGCAGCTACGGAGCCATATTCTTGCTTTCTCATTTTTGAAAAAAAAATGTTTATGAAAAAGGTTTATTCAAGCATAAAAATTATACTTGAAAATATGACAAGGGAAAAGAGGCTTTTCACACTTGATTTTCTATAGAAGACTTCTTTATAGTCACACAACTGACTGAGTGAAAGCTTATGGTAAAAGGGCCCACCAAGTCTATTTTCTGTTTAATTCCATTCAATGGCAGGAAATGTTTATTATGAACCTCACATGTACAAGGTGCAATGTGAGGTTCTAAGGATGCACAGACAAAGATGAAACATTCTTTGACCTTCAAGGAACTTACATTTGTATGGGCCAGGGTATGCAATATTTAACCATGGTAGGTAAATGGAAAGTAACTTAGGAGGGAGCATAGCACTAATCGCTTGGGGCAGGGACAGGGGGTGGGGGAAGGTTCAATAGACAAAAGGTCCAGCTTTGAAGTTTCTTATGAAACAAGATGAGAAACACATCCACAGATATTAAAAGAGAAATTCATATATTTTAAAGCACTACAAGAGACTATGATGTATGTGACTACAGAGAACACTAGTTCTATTGAACACTAGTTCAATAGTCTGCTGGGTATTGTGGCACAGTAGATAGAATGCCAAGCCTGAAGTCAGGAAGACTCATCTTCCTGAGTTTAAATCTGGTCTCAGACACTGACTAGCTATGTGACCCTGGGCAAGTCACTTAACCCTGTTTGCCTTCAGGTTCCTATCTGTAAAATGAGCTGGAGAGGACATGGCAAACCATTCCAATATCTCTGCCAAGAAAACCCCAGATGGGGTCACAAAGAGTTGGATACAACTGAAACAACTGAATATACATACATACATACATACATATATATATATATATACACATACCTACATACATACATATAATCATATCAGAATTTGAAGGGACCTCAGAACTACTAATCCAATCCATGCCTGAACAACAATGTCCTCAATAAGACCTTCAACAAGTGGTTCCCCAGTTTTGGCTTAAAGACTTCCAGAGAGGGGGCTTTGGCTTCCTGAGACTATTTGCTATATTTTAACAAATTCTAATTGTTAGGAAAGTTTTCCTTCCAGTGATCCTAAATCTACCTCTCTGCAACTTTTATTCCTTAGTTCTGTATATTGGAGTCAAAGAGAATAAATTCACTCCTTTTTTATGTGATAGCTTTTTTTCAAGTACTTGAGGCCAACTATCATGTCTCCTCCCAGGTCTTCTCTTTTTTAGATGAAACATCTCTAATTCCTTCAATCAATCTTCATACATGATATTTTTGTGGCAATAGAGTTAAATGACTTGCCCAGTGTTACATAGCTAGTAAGTTTCAAATGTCTGAGGTCATATTTGAATTCAGGTCCTTCTGACTCCAGAGCTGGTGCTCTATCCACTGTGCCATCTAGCTGCCCCGTACATGATGATCTTAAGATCCTTCTCCATCTTGGTAATTTGGCTTTGAATTTTTCAGCTTGCCAATGTTTTTCTAGTGACTTCCACAACTGACTTTGATACACCAAATATGGCCTAATTTCCAATGTAAACTAATATCTCTATAGTTTCAAAGATTGCAATATCATACTATTGACCAATATTGAAGCTGTGGTCCACTAAAAACTTTTCCCTGGATCTAGAGAATGAGGTTAATCTGGCACCTATTTTTATTGTCATGCTAATTTGCTATGATCACTACTTCCTTTTTAGATGCAGATGTCATACAGTTTTGGGAGGATGCACTGGCAGCTGGAGGAAGGTTAGGAAAGGTATCAAGTAGAAAAGTGGTGTTAAACTCAAATAGAAATGAGGGAGACACTAATTCATGTACAGAGTCTGCATATTGGCTTAGTTTAGTAACGTAATATTATCTGTGTTCTATTGTATTTTATTTGTTTTGCTAAACATGTCCTAATTATATTCTAATCTAGTATGGGCAGCAGTTGAGTGGGCCACATATTAAAGCTCCGATGTAGAACATGGCGCCCTGAACAGAGTTTTGAAGGAAACAAGGGATTCTATCTGATAGGTGGATGGGAAGAGGGAGGACATTCAAGGCACAGGGCATAATAGCCTGAGAAAGTCACAGAGACCAGAAGCAGAACATTGGGTGTGAAGAATAACAAGAAGACCATAGAGTAACATAGAGTTCATGAAAGAGAGGAATGCATAAAATAAAGGAAAGGTAGGTTGGAGCCATGCTGTGAAGGACTTGAAATGCCAAGCCAGGGACTCCTGTATTTGACCCTAGAGTTAATAAAGAAGCACTGAAGTTTATTGATGCAGAGGTTGAGGTGTTATATGTTTAGACCTGTGCTTAAGGAAATTAATTTTGGAAACTCTGCAGATAATAATTTGGAAGGGGAGAAATTTGAGGTAGGGAGATCCATTAAGAGGCTTTGATAGTACTCTAGGTGAGAGATGATGCAGGCCTGAACCAGGTGAGTTGTGTGAGTAGACAAAAGGAGAAAGATGCTAGTATGTATTTGCATATGGAAAACAAAAGCAGAGTGTCATCTTGCAAAGAGGAATCAGGAGCCCTGAACTCACATCCCATCTCAGTTTCTAGCTATGTGACCACAGGCACATCACTCATTTTCTCAAAGTCTCAGTTTCCTAATCTGCAAAATGGGAATAATAAAACTTTCACTACTTACCTCAGAGAACTGTTACAAGGAAAGCTTTTTTGGTAAATATTAATGTGCTATATAGATTGGGATAAATAATAATTATTATCAATCAATAAAGACTTTTTAAACATATACCACATGTCAGGCCCTGCGCTGAGTGCTGGGAAATCAAAAGGAATCAGAAGACAGCTGCTGCCTTCAAGGAGCTCATAATCTAATGGGGAAGAAGACATGCAAACATTATCAAATATAACGGTTTTGCTTACCTTCTATTACTTTTGCTTATCTTCTTAGCTAGTTTAACTAGGTAACCAATTATTGGCTCTCAATTAAGTCTTCAACTAGCAGGTTCCATTAGTCATGTTGGCATTCAAGAAGTTTGCGGTAAAGAAAAGATGTTAACCTAGGAATCGGCATTCTCACTAACTTTTGTACTGCCTTGACCTGAGTGATTTGCACATTCTGATATGAAAGATGATCTCTCTCTCTCTCTCTTTCTCTCTCTCTCTCTCTCTCTCTCTCTCTCTCTCTCTCTCTCTCTCTCTCTCTCTCTCTCTTCCTCTCATTCTCTTCTGGTTCCAGAACTTATTTCATATAGAAGCATTGCTAAATGAATGTTGCAGGCAAATGATAAAAAGATCTATTTAAAAGCATTTTGATTCATTTTAATTTTTAATCTTCAGGCAGATGGAATGAACCCAGTCTAACACTGATGCCCAGACTTCAGCCAGTTTAGCATGTACACTGGACAATGAGAGCCCGTAGATGGTTCACAGAGAATGATCAGAAGCTGGAATATGGGCACTTTGCCTCTTTCAGAATAGGTGCTTTGCTTGTATTTCAGGTGGTCAGCCCTTTAGAATCATGGATCATTTGTGCTTTACTCACTTCACTGATAGAGTAGAAAACAAAGAAAGGAGGACCTTTTTCCTCATCTGAATTTATCTGCAGCAGAGCTAGGCTCTGTAGTTTGGGGCTATTCTGTGAACTTTAATTTCTGGCCATACTCCTTTTCTTTTTAGCTTTCTTTTCAGAATTATTTTTTTCTTCTGCCACTCCCTTTCCCCCTCCCAGCTACATGGATTTGTCCTCTAAATGAGCCATGGGTGGGAGGGACCACTGGATGGAAGTAAAGCAGCGAGCATGAGCCAGAGAATGCCAGGATCAGCTCTTTGTTATTGGTTGGTTGCTGTCTGATGGATGGATGAGGGAGGAGTAAGCTCATCAGTCGGCTCTGACAGAACTGAAGTACAGAAACCAAATATACAGGTAAGGGGTGGGGGGGAGGGGCAGAATCCTTAACACAGGGGACCTTCTAAGTTGTTATGGGACAAATTTTATAATGTGAAAATTATTCTGATCGTGGCCATGTAATTTGGACTGCATTCACGCCATGAGGCAGCCTTTCTAATGAGCTATTCTTTCTCCCCATAAGAAATCTCAGCTGATAACGATGCCAGTGGCAGGTCTAGCACAGGATAACTTTCTCTACAAGTATCACTGAGGAAAATCCATAGATAATGATGCTAAGGGTATTCCTTAGTCTTTAAACATTAAGCATGTAGCATGGGGGATAAAAGAAAGGACAAGGAAAGCTGCCTGCATTCCAATGGTTCAGAGAAAATGGAGCCATCAGTGAATATGCAATCTATTCTAAATGACACGCAGTGTCCTTTTATAATGGTACCGACAAGGTGGATGAGTGAGAACAGCTTTCCCGTCTATGCCAATTGTTGCGGCATCGCCTAGCACTAACGTACTATGATTATGTGTTTCCTTAAGCCATTTGCTGTAACTAACTGCTTAGGGAGAGTTTCATGCAGTTGAAGGCTTGGAATCCTTTCATTTAATAAATTAAACTGTGCTAAATCAGGGAAGAATTGTAAGACTGTGCTTGTCAATAGACATGCACATATTTTCATCCCAAAATGCTGGGCAACATAATTTTTGAGGGGGTTACCTTATGGAAAGAAATAGTCGTTTAATTGACCTACTACTGCAATAGCAATTTCATCCAGGAAGCAAATATGTTTAAAGACCAATTCCAACACAGCATTCATTTCATCAGTAATGTGAGTAATTCTCCTTTTGAAGACAGCTGAAGGATTAAGGTTTCATTTTTTTAATTAGGACATAGTAGTGCTTTAAAAGATGATTCTCTCCTTCACCCCCACCATATGTAGGAAAAGTCAACAATATATGGATTTAATCAATTAAAAAGGGGAATGCATTAATCTTCCCTTTGGTCATAAACATACTTGCATATCTATTCAAGTGATTTAATGAATTGGATGTACATTTTTTTCAAATGATGACATTAAATGAAAGAAAATGATTGTGTTCATATGTAGTTTTCTGGATGAAAATCTTAGAACATATTTGTTTTTCTCTGGAAGACAATTACAAACCTGGTCATATAACACGTGGTCAAAAAGTACTTGTTGAAGTGAATTTTAAAATGGAAAACTTTGACTGTATTTTCATTACTTTTTCAATATTTCTCCAACTGACTAAACATAAAAAGATAATCTGCCAGAATAACTATTATTTCTTCTTTGCAGTGCATAATTTAACTTCAAGAAATTCTTTTTTTAAACTAGCAAAAACTTGAATAATTACCTAATTGAATAGAAGAATACCGTCTTTTTAATTTAGAAAAAAAATAGACACTGAATTTTACACATTTAAAGTGTCATATTGGCCTACTTAAATCCCATATAATAAATTATGTTATAAATAATGTTCTATATTTCAAAAATAATTGTATAATGCATCAATTTTGAAAGTGTTTCCAGTTAGTCATGGATACCTCTGAATTTGCCATTAACACAAAGTAGTGGTCAAAAAATCATTTCAAATATTAATCCATTAAAAAGTAATTAAGGTGGCATATAACTAGAATTATATTTTTTCAGGAATGGGTTGGAGATATCTCTTGTCTGTGTGGTTATATCTTTTAAATTATGAATTCTGAATAAAGCTACCTTCAGGAATGAAGGGGAATTGATGAAAATTAGAGAGCAGAGTTCCACATGGTTTTAAATTATTCTGTCTCCTTGGAAACCAGCTGCTGCAGATGCATTTTGCTTTCTTTGGCTAAAAATATCATCCTTTTAATAATCACTATGGGAGAGATGCTGAATAAAACCAGAGGATATTGTTACTGGTTTTTATAATTTCCTTAATGGCGCGCATATTTTGGATGAAGTATAGATATGCCATTGCTCATCCAGTATTTCCTATCAGTGGCTGGCAGACGTCTGTAAGCCTTGTAAAAATGAGATAACTATAGTAGCTTTAACTGCATGGTCTACTGGGAAAAGAAAGACCATAAGTGTGTATGTTTTAGAGTAGAAGAGGATGAGAGTGAATAAATATGAGAGAGAACAGCTAAAAGATTCCTGTCTGTAGGAGATTAAAACATAAGGCAAATAAAATGTACTTATGACTGCTTTGTGAAAGCTGTCTAGGTAAGATTCTTTGTGTTTTCTGTGAATTCATTATTTTAAATAGGGTTTTTTTTTGTATTTAAATGAACATCATGATACCCAACTTCAAATCATTTTTGGATTTACCTTCCTTTTCCCTTTTTTGAACTAGTTCAATCCACACTGAATTACAGGCTTAATCGAGAAACTTTACTTCATGTGTCAAAATGTGTATTTCTGTAGTTTTAAAAAAAATAATATTTAATGTGTACTATCTATGATGCATTTTCAGAATAGGAATGATGGTGGGAGTGATTTAAATTAAAGAAATTAAATTATTTATGGACAGAAGTTGTAAAAATATTGTAACACATATATCCCCCTTATCTTTGAATCTCTTTAAAATGTTCTTATTCACATATCGTCTCAAACTCCAAATTGCTCTTGCTTTAAACAGTGAAGCTATGATGTATAAGTAGCTCATCCAAGATCTAATGAAGATTCTTATCATCACAATAACAAGCAATGCATTTTAAAACTGAGTGCTTTTTATTTAAAACAATATATTTTCCCTATAAAGATCTTTTAAACTAATTATATATTTAATTACATCTTTTTAATTTTAATCTTTGTGTATTTCAAGAATAACTATGCCCCCCATCACACACACACACACACACACACACACACACACACAATTTTTATCAGTCCTCAGTGCAGAAAAAAAATGCAATTTTGCTACTATGCTTGCTCTTTTATTCCTCTAGAAATTTAAATCTTCTTAACTGTATTTTTCTTTTTCCAAGAATAGTTTCATTTCAGACAGTTTTGATGAGAAAATAAATACTTTATTTTCATAATATTACTCTTAGCCCATATTAGAATTCTTGTTAGCAATAAAGGAAGTCTAATACTAAACTGTTATACATTGTTTCAAAATATTTAATTTCCAGTCAATACATAATTTAATAACAAATTAATTTGGAATGTCAATATATTATCTTCCATGATAATTTAAGAGAGTAGTGAATATTTGGTTTTGATTAATTAGCATATGCAAGAGAGATGTTCTCAGTAGCTCTTTCATTATAAACTTAGACAATATTAATGAGCATATTAACAATAAAGCAGATGGATTATGTAAATGGATTATGAGATTAATGTATGTAACCCCTATTTTAGAGACAATCAAAATTAATCAGGCACACTTTTAGGTTTCTGAAAATAATCTGTTGCATAGCAATAGCTCTGAACTATAGACAATTTAAAAATACACTTTAGCAACAGTATGTAATTATGGCTTCATGCTTCTTTATTTGCTAAAACTAGCCTGCCAGATTTGTAGGTAAGTTTATATGGGCCTCTTAAGTGTCACAAAATGTACTTAGGAAAATGAAACATTTAACAACTTCCTCTCTAATATCAAAAGGCAGCTTTACATCTGTAATGGAATTGTGCCAGTTTGGCCCAGGGCCCTATTTGACTGGAAATGAAGAGCGAGTGTTACTACCACTGGAAATAAAGCTTGTGTTATGTTGCACGGTCTAGATTGTGTTATATGATTACCGTCACTTAGCCAAGTGAATAACTCCATTCAGATGTGTGCTATGGTGAGATTTGACTTTCAAAAATATTGCCGGTCAAGATTTTTCCTTGTTGTATTGTATTGTTAGTTCCTGAGAGCAAAGACTTTAGTGGAATCAGGCAACAAGAGTAGAAAATACAAACTTCATTCAGGGAAAAGTGGCCAGCAGTGCAAGGCAACATCTATATTTCATGGCTCTACCATTGCAACTGAAGAATGCTGTGCAATGGATTATTTTACTATTTTTTCATCATATTTTTTATTTCAGGCATTGTAATTCCCCAACTTAAGTAGTTTATTAGATGCTTATGCACTGGTTAGTGTCCTAATGTTATGACAGGTGAAAACAGTCAATTTGACCCAAGAATCACTATTGTATATAAATATATACCCACAATCCATCTGTTAGAGTATAAGATAATGATGGTCCCAGCAACTATAAAAACTTAGATCTAATTAAAAGCACTTAACACAACAACAGAGTCAATATTTTTGTGAGAAATTAGGATACCATCATTCCATATCATGTGGCCAAGAAGAAAAATGGTTGTGAAAATGAATCTTTTAAATACAGCATTAAATGTAGTTGGATTGAAACCTAGGGTGGTTATCTTCCAATATTAGCAGAGATATTGGTGCTGAAGAGACACCACGAATGTAAGCCAACTAATTATTTCTACACTATCCTTGAGTCACTTGAATGCTGAGTAAAAAAATATAAAGAAACCTCTTAAAACAATAACCACTAACAATGAGTGAGTCCCTATCACTAATTTTTTTTCCTTTGAGGTATCAAGACAACATACAAATGTATGTTAGAGAAGGTATAAGGCATACAGGAGAGGTAAGAGGCATAAGGCTGCATTGACTTTGATGCAAAGTGTGGAAAGCATAGAATTATAGCATAGAAGCAATGACTGATACAGTGAAACCAGAAACTGCTTCCTACCTATACGACCTTGAGTAAATTATTTAACTTCCCTGAGCCTTATTTTCCTGAACATCAAAATGAAGGGATTGGACTAGGTGGCCTCCCAAGTCTTTCCAGCTCTGGAACTGTGATCCCATGACCTTTTTAGAGTTTCTCTTTGGTTGCATACCCTGATTAAGACCATGTGCTATAAGAATTGTTATATATCATTGGCTCCTCATATCCTCACAGAGCTGAAAAGCTTTGATTCATTGTCACCTATGGTCTCTGTGACAACTTATATATTTATTATTCAGGGCTAAAAGCAGATTTTAGTATGTTTCCTATTGAGTGTCTAAACCATTTTTAGAAGCTATTGTATTATGGAGTATATCACTACTGGCCAACTAAATAAATGAAATAAATTCCTAAATAGGTCCCTGGGATGTATTTACAAAGATCTTCATTTTCTTTTGTATTTCCAGCTAGGTTAGCAGCAGAAAACCAATGTTTGTCCTCTTTCATTTCCCAGGATCCTATTGGTTATGCTACTGACAGCAGAATAAGACAAAAAAGACAGTAGACTGTGGAAATGGCTGCCGGCAACTATAGAAACCCTTTTCCCCCCTCAATTTCTTGTAGTTCCACTAGTTCATAGTTTTTTTGTATAGTGCTGTGTTTACTTGTAATGATCATTTTAATTTTAAATAATAGTGTCAACCTGGCAAGGTGGCCCATAAATGAAAGCAATTAAGGGATGAGAAGTAAGCACAAGATATTGGTGACAAAGAAAAGGTCTTAAAGTTATAGTGCTAAGAGAACCCCCTAATGGGCCCAGTAATAATACTGATACAAGATGCAGTATGAATATATTAGAACAAAGGCCATATAGAAATCTGGTTCTGAAAGGTTGACTCCAGGTGATTATGGAGCCATCAAGGAAAGGACTTCCTGTTCTCTGTAAACTATTTGTTTTCACCAGCAAGTCCAGGGCTATTGAATACACCTGCTCTACCAAGCTACCTATTTCATTTGAAAAATGGAATTGGTTTGACATAGTTCCTTCTTAGTGAATCCATTGTGTCTTCCAATCCTAGTGATTATTTCATTGGGCTAGGAATAGAAGTAGGGAATGGATTAATGATTACATTATTCTAGGTAATTCCCAGATAAGGAACTTTATTGATGCAGGTTGGCACCTTCTCTGCAACTTGTAGTTTTAAAGAGTTTCCTTGGACACTGAGATACTAAGTGACTTGACCAGGGTAACAGAGTACTTGTCTGAGTAAGGGCTCAAACCCAAGTCTTTCTGATTCCAAGGCTGGCTCTCTATCCACTGTGTCATTCTTCTAAATATGATGATACAGTACATTTTTTCCTGCTTGATATAGAAGGTTACAAGAGCCTAGAGTTTTATCTATCTTATCAATCATAGCTGAACAAAGTAATTATTTTCTCTTACTTTCTGGGTCCATAACCCCTCAAGATTTTGGCTGACCATCCACATAGAAAAGACCATGTGGATGAGGAATTTCTATTGCCTGAATTTGACACGAATTGGATAGACAACTTATAGAGTTTGCCCATTAGTATATCTATATCTATATATAGATATAGATATGTGGCACAAAGAGTAAAAGTGGATAATGAATTAGAACTAGAATTAAACTAGAAGAATAATGCAAACTGGACTGCCTGCAGAAAACTACAAAGGTCTTTTATTAATCCCAAATTTCTCCTGGAAACAAAGGCCTTTTTAAATATCAGTGTTTGCTACAGTTATTGTGTGGCTGTTAGACATGGAACATGATAGTTTTCCCCAGGGAAATGGAGAGGAATGTGGTGGTGTTGAACAGGATACAAAATGAGCCAGTGAGGGACTTCAAAGAATAGTAGGAAAAGATGTCATCAGATAAATGTTTGATGGGAAAAGAACGATGGGCTGATCATGTGGCGGGGGCAAGGAATGACAAGGAGACAGCCAGAACTTTCCAGGAGCTCCCTGTAATAAAATTATGGAATGTTGTGGACAAGAATCATTCAGAATCAGGAGGCAAAGATGAACTGAAGTTTGCATAGTGGAAGGGAACATGCGGATTCATGAGATCACAAATTCATTTTGTATATTTGAGTACTTGAGTTAGTTGCAAGTGAAACTTTGAAGTAAAGAGGTTCAGATAATGGCAATACTTTTATTTTCTGTGGCCATACTGTTTCTTTTATGTGCCAAAGAAAAAATGTCGACTCTCATAAGCCATTAATTATATGAGAAGTCACAACACAAAAGACTTTCTAGCCTTAAAATAGAAATGTGGTTTTTTGGAATCTCAGTTCCATTTAAATGATGGGGATAAGCCTAGGAATTCCAGGTCTACAACCAAAGAAAGAGGAAGAAAGAAGATTGTTTCAGAATTATTTGAATAGCAGTGATTCTTCTCGCTGAAATTATTAATTTGTCCAGAAATCATACTAGTGTCAGGAATAAAAAACAAGAATTGTGTCCTTTTTTCTTCTGTGGGTTGTAAGTGCCAAGAGAATGCTGTGTACCTTAAGGGCATTCTTGTTAACTGTTAACTAAGAAATGTCTTTCGGAACCAAAAATATATTCTCTAATGACCCCAAAATATGCATAAATTTTGAATAACATATTTTCTGTAATTTATTGAATACTTAAAATGAATAAATTTTTGAGCATCCATGATGTCCATAGCATTCTACAGGGTACTCTTGGTACACACCTTTCGTAGTCTCTAAATTCAAGAAGAGGCAGCTAGGTAGCTAAGTGGATAGAGCCCTAGGTCTGGAGTGAGGAAGACTTGGGTTCAAATATAGCCTCAGACACTTACTAGCTGTGTGACCCTGGGCAAGTCACTTAACCACATTTGCCTCAATTTCCTCATCTGTAAAATGAGCTGGAGAAGGAAATGGCAAACCACTCCAATATCTTTGCCAACAAAACCCTCCATGGGGTCACAAAGAGTCAGGGATGACTGAACTACTGAACAATTCAAGAAGTTTACAATTAAGACGAGGAAACAAAACTTAAGTGAACTGTGTAGATAATTGCATAAGACAATTTGTGATTTAGTGCCAAAATGTTGATGATGCTTCAGGAGTTGAAAAAGAAGAGAGCACTGTGGCCTAGAATGATCAGGATTGAAAAAAGTGGAGTTTGGGATAAGCCCTGAAGGAGAGGTAACATTTAGGGTGAGGGCAGAGAATCTATGCAGGGACAAAGCATATGGAAAGGCATAAATAACTTCAAAATTCAGGAAGGAAAGAAGTTGATTGCATCAAAGCATTACTGCTGGTATGGAGTAGGAGATAATATTGTAAAGGTAAGTGAAGGAGAGGAGGTTGACGTCTTTGGCACTAAAACAAGAGAACTGAGTGTTGATGGAGGATCATAGAAAGGTATTAAACGGAAAATTATTATGGAAATAGTCTTTTACAAATAATAATCTGGTAAAAACATGCAAAAAGAATTGGAGGTGGGGTGCAGATACAAAAATTGAGGAGAGCAATTACAATATATTGGAATAAGTCAGGTGTAGCTTGGTGATGGCCTAGAGAAGGGTGGTAAAAGTGGAAATGGAAGAGAGAAAAAGAGAAAGAGTCTATAGGTGGGCAATTAGGAGGGACAGGTTAGGCTATAGTTCATTTTAGAAATTGAGTAGGTCTTCCAATGATCCCAAATTGCCTGATGCCACAAAAGCCCATCTCTTTAATGATAATATTCTTACAGTGATGCTACATTTGAAAATCATGAAATAGAATATGAGAAGAATAAAATTGTAAGTAAACTAGAGGACAGTCCAGATCCTCATGGTGAGTGTAAGTAAGCTGCCACATATGGTCACAATGGTGATATCCCCTACCACTAATGATGAAACAAATACATATAAAAAAAGAAAGAAAGACAGTCATCAAACAAGAGTGACAGGCAACTGCTTAAGGTCTACACTGATATGTCTGAGTTAGAGAGATGAAAAGCAGGTAGATTGAGTGAAGGATTGAGCCCTAGGCCTGAAGATCTTGCTTCAGACACTGAGTAGCTGTGTGACCCCTTGGCAAGACACTTAACCCCTGTCTGCCTCAGATTCCCCAACTGTAAGATGAGGATAATTACAGTACCTGTTGTGAGAATCAAATAAGATAATATTTGGAAAGCCCTTAACATAGTGCCTGGCACTTAGTAGGTCCTGTGTAAATAAATACCTATTCCCAAGAGCACATTGGGTGATTACTCTGTGGAGGGTCAAAGGAAAATATGGATGAGAATTTCACTGAATGAGATTATGTGGGAGGGTTTTAATTTGCAACAGATAGGGGGTTATTCGAAGGAGTGAAACTATAGGAATATCCACCCAAGTATCAAAGCAAAGTGGTGTTTTGGTTTCGCAAAGTATCTTAAAGCCACGTGCAAATGCTATTTCTAACTTCCTACCTTTGTGTTTGTCTTGCTCTTTCATGGATGTGGTTCTTCCATTTAACTCTCACGTGCCTCCCAGAGTGCAGGAAGGCACATAGTTATTTATTGCCATATGGATGAGGAGGCTGTGGGTTTGATAACTTAATAAGCTATATTTCACCAAACTAACTGGCCCTTTTCTGAGTCTTGCCTTCTTTCCACTTTGGTTATACATTCTTAATCATTCTCTGATAATTCAAATCTGTGTCCACTATGTCTAGATCCTGACGTCTTCCCATGTCCTTCTTTTTCCTCTCCAGTGAGGGGAGCCTGGTAGAACTGAATCCTGACAATGGGGATAATGCTGATATGGTCACAGGATAGAAGGACTGTAGTCTGAGAGCCAGAAGGGACATCAGAGGCCACTGAGTACAATCCCCTCATTTTATGGCTGAGGAAACAGAGACTTAGAAACCAATTTAATATTAGTGTAAAGATTTAAAAGTTCTTCTGAGTTCTAATGGCTATTAGGCCTTTTTGGAATAAAGTTTATTCTTTCATCCTTTCCAAAGTTCTATGACCATTTATAAAAGAAAATTATTTTGGAGATTTCTGCAACAGGTCACTTGTCAAAGTAATGTCTCCTGTCCATGACTCCTGAGGTTAGTGGTCTTTCCACCACAGCATTTGTCAAGTCATTTTTCCATCATACCTGACTTTTTGTGACCCCATTTGGGGTTTTCTTGTCAAAGATACCGGAATGGTTTACCATTTTCTTCTCCAGCTCACTTTACAGATAAGGAAACTGAGGCAAACAGGGTTAAGTGACTTACCTAGGGTCACACAGCAAGTAAATAGCTGAAGCCAGATTTGAATTCAGGAAGTCTTTCTGACTTCAGGCCTGGTGCTCTATCCACTGCGCCATCTAGTTGTCCCCTCTACCTCATGGGGCTGCCTAAAATGATTAATTATATCCTTTTATTGTGCTGAAAACAGGTGGACCAGTTACTATCAGTTTAAGGAGTATGATTTATAAAATAAATATTTTTTAAAAACCAATTTATACAGTCCTTCCTACAAGCAGGAAGGCAGGGTGCACATTTAGGTGAAGGAAGCTGAACTTCTTTTCCCTTGCTGCTATGCTGTGAAAGAGTTAGTATTTACTTGGCATCTCTTGGATGCATGAGGGATATATAGATTTAGTATGAATGAGAAAGGATAGATTTAGTATGAATGGAGTAGAAAAAAGATCTGAGGACCTTTGAGTCACCAGTTGAATTGCCAGGTGAACTGGGCCTGAAGAGTATGAGTTATCTTCCCCAATATCTCCTTGCTTCATCCAGCCTCTTTTTTTGCCTCCACCAGGCTAACCCTGTTCATGACCTGATCAGGATGTCCCAAAAGTCTGGATGCAGTTTTATTTAATAGCATAAAACTAAGCAGACTTTTGGAAAATCCTGGACTTGAAGCTTTTGGAATATATGAGTAATAGACTGTAGCAACCAGCTTCTCTACCCTGTCAATCAGCTTTAAAAATTCTTCCTTCCTATAGGGAATGGATCCTTACTAAATAAGCTTCTCATTAATGAGTGAAAAAGATGAACAGAGAACCCACTCGTGATCGGCAGGTTTGGAGTTTCTGATTTTTTTCTTCTTCCTGCCTTGCCCTGGCATTTTCCCACCGTATGAATAATTAAATTGATACTGTGATATAATTGTCTTTTAGTCCTTCACTATGTAAAGGTGATATAGCATGATGTGGGAATACAGGGGAACTCCTCTATTTTATATAAAACATCCTAAAATCAAAAGTTTCTGGAATAATAGATGGAAAGTACCTTGGGAGGTCTGGCTGCTGAATGCATCATTCTCTTGATTCTGATCAGATGATTATCTGTTATTTTCTTGATGAAATCCAGGGTCAAGGATCATACAAGTTTGTTATCATTATCATTACCTTGAAAGGTATTTTGTAAACATTTCACCCACTAAGTACCTACTCTAAAGACTCATGCTGTCAGAGAGGTGACTTTGGATTCTCAGAGGCTATGACAGAAGAGGACAAAATTCTTTTTTCATTTCCACCAGACTGGAAACGCTTTGAGTACAAGCCTGATGACAGAATGTGGGTATATCCAAGGACCCACTCAGACAAATTTGGAAAGGTTCATGATTGGAACATAGACAGTCAGGTTATAAATGTTTCTGATCACAGGTACTCTGGAAGACTCTCTCTGAAAGTAGGGGTCTGGAAACTAAGACCCAAGTGTTGGCCCACTGCCAGTTTTGTATGACAAGTAAGTTACGAATGGTTTGTGCATTTTAAAATAAAATTTATTATATTTAAAAATGCAAAAAATATATTTTTAGCTCCTAGGCTGGTGGGAAAAAAAGTGGCAGCAGGCCAGATTTGGCCCATAGACTGTGGTTTACCAACTTCTGTCTTTAAGCATGGATGGACTGCCATCTGTCTTAGTGGATGGTGTATCCACACTGATGAAATCATATATCTTTTTTTTTTTTTTGCTTTTTGGAGGGGAGAGGGTGGGGCAATTGGGGTTAAATGACTTTCCCAAGGTCACACTGCTAGTAAGTGTTAAGTGTCTATGGCTGGATTTGAACTCAGGTCCTCTTGACTCCAGGGCTGGTACTCTATTCACTGTGCCACCTAGCTTCCCTGAAATCATAGATCTTGAGAATTTTGAAGTATATTTACACATGTTTACAATTATTTCCATCCTGCCAAAGGGATAACAAATCTTGCTACTAACATTCAATGTTAAATATAGTATATTACATAGAATAAATGTTTGCTAAATGAATTATTTTGTTTGGTGCATTTTAAAGTACTTTTATTTAGCAGCTTCTACTTTGGAAATGTTTTCATTTTTTACAGGAGGAAAGTACAGTGTAATGGAAGGAGTCACTGAGCTTGAAGTTCTAGGACCTGAGTTCTTGTTCCAGTCATGACACTTACTTGTAGGATGTTGATCAAATCACCACCATCTTTCATGGCCTCCGTTTCTTTATCAATAAAATTAGGAATTGAACTAGATAACTACTCATATTGCACCCAACTCAGGATCTAGGATTTCTCTCTCTGTCTCTGTTTCTATGTCTCTTTCACATGTGTGTTCCTCAAAGGAGTTTCTATGAGATGATGTCAGTAACACTTGCCCCATCACAAGATAAAGGAAAATTGTGATGAGATTTCTTGTCCTATGGTTCCAAAATAAGTCACTGGAAGAGCATAAAGCAAAATTTAAAAAATTTTTACTTCTGACAAAACCCTACTCATATTATTCCTTCTTTTAAATGTTGAAAAAAAATTGGAACCGATCTTTACTTTTCCCTTTTGTTAACACTTTATTTTAACAATATCCTTTCAAAGGCAATGCCTTCTGCTGTTCCACAGTTCTAAATGATGCTCAGAATTACTTTCACTTAAGTCTCTGTGTGACAGGACAAATATATTGAGGGTCATTGATGCTAAATGTCTTCTTCCTTTCTCTGTATGATTTTCCTTCCTGCCTATTATTAGAGACATATCAATGGAAGTAGAATCATCTTAATTTTTTTCCCAACCACGCTTCTTCTGCAGTCAAGTCACAGTCCTTTGTTTATGATTTTGCTGTCGGTTGCCATGGAAATAATTGCAACATCGCAAATTCTATGTTACAACCACAGGGATTACAGTAGGAAAAGAGTGGCCGACAGCAAAAATAAAAAAAGAGAAAAAAGAAAAGGAATATTTTTACAAGGGTTTTCCATGCGTTAGGATAATCAGTTATTCAACAAGTATAGCACCTGCTATGTGCCAAGGATTGTGCTGGGGATACAAATACAGAAATGAAACAGCCCTTGCCCTCAGGGGACTATCATTCTATTAAGAGTGATAGAGTACATATTAAGGCATAGTGGCCAGGGAAGGGAACTAGCTTTATTTTGGCAGCCATAAGTATTATGAGTGAAGCTGTAGGAAAGTAGATTGTCATGTACTTTCCAGTAGCAATGGTTTTGTTGATTTAATTATCATTCCCTGATTGAGAAATAGAAAGGTGGGAAAGGATACTTGAAAGGACAGAGAGCCAGATTACTGCACCGGTAAGGTATTGATGGGTGGACAGCTCAATGGATGGGATGAGGCATAGTCTGGGGATAGTTGATATAAAAAGTTGAAGGGAGGACTGATTCAGCTAGGTGAGTTGGTGCATTAACTCATAGGAGGCCAAGGGAGGGGAGAGGAAGAGGGATGAAGTAAACAAACCTATATTCCCTCCATTCTGCTTTTTGGCTCTTTTTCCTCCAAGGCCTTTGGTTTAATCTTTCTTACAATTTTGTATAAAACTATGCTTCCAAGTTTCCAGAGACTAAAATGTATACTGAAATAATGCTAATTACTTATAAATTATATGTATATATATGTATATATGTATGATAAAAATTATACAACCAAAGGTATCATCATAATGGTTTCTAAACAAAGCCCTCCATTTCAGTACATCAATGAATCCATGACTCCATCCATGTGGATATTCCCTTCCAAACTCCAATAATGCAGATAATCTCATCTATGTCTGCCTATCTTGTATACCTCTTGTGCATATCTTCCCATAAGATATGCACTAGAGATCCACCCAGGATGCTAAGGAAAGGGATCTTCATGTTTTCTTGACATCATGAGGATACAATTGGAACATAAAGTATTCTTTACAGCCCATGACCAGCCCATCTTCTTCTTCAGTCCTATATTTCTTTGCTCTTGACTAGTTCCACTTTGGCAATGTGTTACAGTTATTTCCCACCCACACACCATTTCCGTTGACCTTTGGGGGATCCTTAGCTTCAACTCTTCTGAGACTGTAGTATTTCATGATATAACATCACTAAAAGAATAGTAGAATTTTGAAAAGAGAGAAGTTAAGATTGTTAAAAACAAACAAAAAACAACTTTACTGTTTCCCAAGGATGATCCAATTTGCCTTTCTCCTTATGTTCAATTCGAGAAACCCCTGTAACTATAAATTAATATTTGAAAGCATGGAGCTATCTGAAGTTAGTAGACAGTCAATAAACATCTTAAAAACTCAGTTGAATTACTATCCTGATCCCCATGAGTTTTTCTAAGAAAACTACAACAGTTAAACAGTCACTGAAATATATGGACTTAAGAGCTCCTGGCAGATGTCACCTCACCATTTAACCTTAAAATCAGTCCAGTCCAAGATATATGGATATACTCTCCTTCTGAAGTAGAAACCAGCAATGATCCTTTCACTTGGTTCTACCCCACAGAGTAAATCCAACTCATATATATGGAATGAAAAAAAATAAAAATAAAAAGCAAACAGCCAGATTATGGGGGGGAGTCATTTGGTCGTCATGTGAATTTGATCAGAGACAGACAAGCTTTTAAAATAACATTTTCAGAATCAGAGGTTCATAATCACAGCTGCTAATTTTCTAAGAGATTTTGGACAAGGTATTAAGTTACTATGTGTCTCCTTTTCTCTATATACATAAAAATTCTCATAATTCTTTAATACTAACTTAGAAATTTATTTCTCTAAAGTAATATGGATATGTTTATTTGTAGTCATTATTGTAAACTTTTTCAGCATATTTGGAAATGGAGCTCCATTTCCAACACAATATTAATACATAGAGTGTTAGATTTCGAATCAAGAAGATCTGCATTCAGATCCTACATCGGATACTTCCTAACTGTGTGACCTTCCACAATTTACTTATCCCCTCTGGATTTCAGTTTCCTAGTCTATAAAATGAAGGGGTTAGACTCAATGACCTCTAAAGTCCACTCCAGCTAAAAATCTAGAATCCTATTTATTGCTCCCTGAAAGTAAATGGGCAAAATTTTACCATCTTCAAATATTAGTTAGATTTGAATGCAATTCAAAGAAGTTAAAAAAAAAACCTGGAATTAGAGTTAGACCTACAAAAAAATTGTCAAGTAAGAAAAAGAATGCTTTGGCAGCAGCACTTCATACCTAACCCCCACAGACTTCCCTTCCCTTCCCTTCTTCACTTCTGATGTTTACTACTTTTCCTATCAGCACTTTGGCTTCCTTGATGGTCACGATGCTAAACCTTCATTATCCAATATTTGACATGCAAATTTGATATTTCACCTAGGTAGGTCTGTGTGCCCTGAGAAGCAACCCAGACCTTTCTATTCCCCTACCAAAACATATTTGTTCTGTGACTTTGTTTCAGACCCCTAACCTGTACTTTACAAGGCAATAGCTAACTAATCTGGCAGATTATCACAATGAGATTTATATGGATTTAGATGGTTTAATATGTCACCCTTCCCAGGTGATAGACCTACGTCTTAGAGGGGCCCTCTCTAAAGGAGTCCCTTAACCTGAGAGAGCAATTCTGTTGGGAAGAATTCTAAGCTTCATGGTAGATATTTTTGGATAAGTGGAATTTTCTGCATTCTTCAAGTTATACATGTAAAGGGGTTTCTAACCTGCCCTATCTACAGGGTCAGCCATGCTTGGATCATAATCTAAGTATCCTCCTTTCTCTAGGGCTCCTTTATGAACTCCAAAAATTAAGAAAAACAAGAAGAATGCAAATGGAATACAGAATACAATATTATGAGGGATACTAAAGATAAATGATTACATTTGTCAGTGTCTGTGGTAGTACATGTAATCTTTAGGAAAGGCAGATTGTGAGAGAATCAATTTCTTCCATTCCTCCCCTTACAACTTGATATGCTATCTCTAGCCAACACAGTGTATAGGTACAACACAGTGTATAGTACAACACAGTACTGTATAGGTATGTGGCGTGGGAGGAAGGAGGTGGGGTTTGTGTGAGTGTGTGTCTGTGTGTCTGTGTGTGTTGGGGGGGGTGTTTCTAAGAACTCATCTTCTTTAAAAGAAATTGTCTCTTGGCTTGATTAATATTTTAAAATGTGTATTTTAGGACCACATTCTTTTGGACTGCAATGACTATATTGAGAATGAAGCTGAAGAGAAATAAGTAAATATTTTATTCTGTACAAGAGTTTAGAGGAGGTACACAGAGTTCAGGGACTTTCATTCACCCCATATATTCCTAGTTCAATCAGCCTCCTTGGAATTGGACCTAAGTAAGTGTTCCATGTGGTCATACTGAGTTAGCTAGTAACATAAGGCATCTAAATTCTGTAGTTATAGCCATCCCTAGCAACCCACTTTATTTCTGATGGAAAGCCCCAGGAAAGCATATACCTCTGCACCTGAATAAAGAGAGTATGCCAGAAGCACCTCTTAATCTGTATGCCCTGAATGTACCACTGCCTAAAGTGAATGATCTAGTTTGTTCCGGACTGAGAGGCTTTGTCATTGATAATACATGTTCTTCCAGTACAAATCAAGTAAATATATTTGATTCTGGGTTTGATGTTTCAAGACATTGAATTGTATTTCCTTGTACAGTGCCTCTCATTCTGTACCCTTAATTTTTTAGAAGAGACTGATGTCAGTGTAAATAAGAAAAACAATGTGTCGTGATGGGATGCTTCTGTTAGCTGTTAAAAAAAATCACAGGAAAGATTCATTTGGGCATGGATGTGATCACTGATTGTACATGGCTCTAAAAAAAATTAAAGTCCCCATTAAAAAAAGCCTTCAGAGACCTTGGCTTCACAGTCAGCGGTCAAATGTTTCAATGCTTTATTGCTCCTGTCCCTGTTACAGGTACATGTGACAGTGCTGCAGCAATGAGTGGAATTTTAAAGAGGAATTTGGAAGAAGTTGAGGGCTCCTCATCCTGTTCCTCTGTGCGGGAATCAGATGATGAAGTTTTTAGCGGTGACAGTGCTGACAGTGGTGATAGTGTCAATCCATCCACTTCTAATCATTTTACCCGTAAGTACAAAAGCTGTATTTCAGTCTACCCTCTAAATCGCATTGTGTGGCTAAATCTTGGTGGCTTTAACTTTATCCATGCACTAATATCTGTCCCTAAGTCTTTCATCATAAAGGAATTATTTGCCAAACACGACATAGTTTCAGTCAATTAAGTCCTCAGGAGTGTGGTCCCATCCTTTGCTGTATACTGATATTCTGAGAGGTGCAGAGAGAGATAGTCAGGCATGAGACTGATTGAAGGTGAACAAATAGCAACTAGAAATGAGTTAAATAGATGCCTCTAGCCTCCAGAAATAGATCCACAAGAGTAATCTGATTAGATGAACTATATTGTCATCCCAACACTTAGCAGAGACTTGTGGACTATTTGCAGTAGGACCAGGTATGATATAAATTCTTTCTCAAGGAAAGAGAATCACATTCCTTTGCAAAGAAAAGAACACAGATCAAACAATGTCATTGGCAGCCCTGGACTTTCTATTAAGTGGTTTGGGCTTACTTTATTTCCAGATTGGAGAAAGTACTTCCTGTAATAGATCTAAGGTTTATTGCATACACTTATAGGAGATACTCCCAGACTGAGTGACTTAGCTCACTGACACTATTCCAATCCCTGATTCTTTGTAAATTTCACTGGGTTTTAATTAGCTTGATAGTTCTCATTCAGTAATTTATGAATCTTTAAATTATTTCTTTCCAAAAATTCTGATAAGAAAATTATTTTGTAATTGTCCTTATCTTTTTCAGTTTACCTCTTTTCAATTCCCACTTACTATTTACAAAAGGAGAATCAAGCCCATTATTTTCTTGTTTAGAGGTGCTGCAAGAATGGGAAAGCATTCTTATTTTTGCTTTAAAGAAAATTATATCCTAAGTATTTTCTCAAGATCTCCTCAAACAGATCAATCCTTTTGAGATCTGAGTAAGATTTTAGAAATTACTAAATCACAGAATATGAGGGCTAACAGCAAGCATACAAGTCAGTCCAACTTCCCCCTTTTCAAGGTGATGACACTGAGATATGAAGACACAGATATGTGAAGTCATTTGCTCAGTCACACAGCTAATTAATGCCAAGCTTAGAATTTGTAACTATTGCTTTGCCATCCCAACCTAGTGCTCTTTCCATTATTCTCTGTGAGCATATATAAAGAGATTTTTTTTACCCTCAATACTCTACTAGTAATATTTCAAGAAGATATAGATCTAGGGTTAATTAAATTGACCAAAACCATTGCTTGATTTTTTGTCCTAGCATAATTTCATGAGTAGTATTCATTTCAGACTCCTTCCTTTAAAACAGATAGGTAACTTTTCTGCAGTTTGTAGCCTGAGAGAGTTGCCTGGGGGTACTGAGAAGTTTAAATGACTTGCCTGGAGGTATCAGAAGCCGGACTTGAACCCAGCTCTCCTTACTCCAAGCAGCCAAGTCCAGTAGGTTAAACTATCTCTCTTAACACATCAAAGAGAAAATAACAGAATAGATAAACCAAAAAAGGACAGAAATTTTACTTGTTGTTCGTGACCTCTTTATTCAGCCCTTAAAAAGAAAAATGGGTAAAATTATTAGGGTTATGTTTTCATTTTTTAGGATTTCTTAGACTTTCTAATTTTTAAGTTACTCAAGTGAAACAAAAGAATATAATTATTTTTTCATACACGTGTCTGTCAAGGGCAGGAGGTACAAAGGAAAAAGGAATGTAGTTATTTTGAGGACAAGTTCTTAAATCGATGCATTCATATCATGCCTGTCAAGGTACCTTTTATTTCTGAAACATTTCTAACTGTGCTTAGGGTCTAACTAGTGATGAAGTGGATAGAGTGCTGGGTCTGGCGTCAGGAAGACTCATCTTTGTGAGTTCAAATCCAGCCTCAGGCACTTAGTAACTGTGTGATCCTGGGCAAGTCACTTAATTCTGTTTGCCTCAATTTCCTCATCTGCAAAATCAGCTGGAGAAGGAAATGGCAAACCACTCCAGTATCTTTGCAAAGAAAACCCCAAATGGGGTGCTGGAAAGTCAGACAGGACTGAAAAATTACTTAATTTAAATTACTTTTAAAATTACATGTCTATTCAATGCTTCCCCTAATTTTTCAATTAGTAGTTCAAAGCTTTCTGCTACATTATAAATTAACTCCTTTTGGTAAAAAAAAAATCATTTGACTCCCATTGATTTTTATATACCTATGTATTCACAAAGTAACAATAAGGCTCATTAACAACCTGCAAAAGGGTAGGATGGAGAGGAAGGAATCGTGTAGTTCTTTTAAGGATGAGCATCTGAATTAGTAAATTCATCTCCAGGTCTGGGGTGTGTCATGAGAGGCAAGCCCACATTCACACGACAGATTTTTTTGTTCTTTGGGAGACTGTGTCCAGGCCTTATCTAAGCTTGTAAAGCTATAAGCTTCTTGAAAGTAGAGACCAGGGGCGGCCAGTGGCTCAAAGGAATAGAGCATGGGCCCTGGAGTCGAAACACCTGAGTCCGGATCCCGACCTCACACTTAAACGCACATACAAATAAAAACCTAGCCGTGTGTCCTTGGGCAAGTTACTTAACCCCAATTGCCCTCCAAAAACCAAAAAAAAAAAAAAAAAAAAGAATGTAGACACCAGGCCTGCCTTTAGTATTCCTTCAGAATCTAGCAAAGGATTTTGAATGCATAGTACATTTCTGGATAAATATTTGTTTTATGAATGAATAAATGAACTTTTAAGAAGTCCTTACATATTATTATTACTGTCTCCTCTATACCCCCAAATGAGATAGCAGGAGATTCCTATTTCAAAAGGGAAATTTCCCTATGTTTACATTTTAAACCCTAAAAAAATGAATTAAATACCCTTGTAGTGAACCTCTTGATGCAGTCTCCTTTCCTGAGACCTGTAAACAGCACAGGGGCTGATTGAACAGTAGATGCACCTACCCAAAAGGATTTTTTTTCCTGCCCCACTGTTTTCCCACTTTTTCCCCACTCCTCAAAAACTATTCGATTGAAGAGTCCCTCTCAGTGAGAAACCATCTCATTTAAATACTCACATCAAAAAGGAAATAAACACTATAATGTTTTCCCCATCTCTGTGATGTTTCTGTGCCCTTTGAATGCTTTCAGCTTGCTAGTGTCTATTCAATGACTCTTAATTTCTCAATTAGTAGTTCAAAGATGCTGGCCATGTTACAAATTGACTCCTTCGGCTAAAAATCAATTGTGGTTCTTCTGTATGCAAGACTCCCATTGATTTCTATAAAACAGTGCACTCACAAAATAACCGTAATGCTCATTTAATGACCAATAGGATTTACAGTTATGGGGAAAGTTGCTTTTTAGTTGAGACTGATAATGGGAGTGAGGGCTTAGTGTAGTTGTGAATATTACAGGTCAGCAATTTCTTCTGAGCAACCAAAAAAAGATTCTCTGGGTGAGTAAAACTTTTGGTGTAGGGTGAATGATTTTATTACTTTTAAAAATAACTTTTTTGAAAAAAAAAAACTCTTATGCTCTCTGGTTTGTAAATAAATGGTGGGCCCCCCCATCATAGTCAGCTCATTCTAAGGACTCACTATATATATATTACTACCCTTTGTTTCCTGTGGCCAGCGGGGATATAGCAAAGGCCATTAAAGGGACAGCCACAAAGCCACACATTGTAATGAGGTTTTTCCAGCAATGTTGCTAATGTACTTTTCTTTGCAAAATTTTGAGGTTTGTCACGCAACATTTGCTGATACTTACATAAAAAGGTACATTACTTATGCGTCATTGAATTCCTTATAATTGAGTGTGCTGGGGAGCATGGCTTGGGATGAAGGGAAGGTTGAAAGGGTTGGTGAAAACTGGGATCTGGAGGAGAATTTGATGGGTCAGGAACTTTTTTGAATCAATGTCCCAGATGAGCTGAGAGGTGTCATGGGAGGCTTTGCCTGACGATTAATTATTGTACAGTATTGGGCAGGTTGGAATAGGATTTGGGAGAGAAAGAAAACATGTTACACTTTTTTTCTGAGTTGATTTAATATATCATACTAGAGGAAGACATTAGCAAAACACCAGAAATCTTGTTATTGTATCACAGAATATAAGGGCTGAAAGGAGCTCTAGATGTCACCTAATTTAGCTTTCTCATTTTACAAATTCAGAAACTGAGATTCAGCGTTATATAAAAGGTCATGTTGCTGTTGTCAAAGTGATGTGGAAGAGCCATGTCTCTTTATTTCAGTCTTCTACACAATGAGAATTCTTAATATAAGTGATTATTTCCTTTCATTGTGCTAAGAACTGATGGTTCAGTTACTACTAGTTTAAGGGGTCTGAATACTAAAAACAAAAAATATAATTTAAATAGGCCCTTGTATAAATAGAAATACTGGGTCTACCTTTAAGGGAAAGAGGTTAGCCTTTTTTTTCCTTTCTGTGTTCCAGTAAAAGATTTAGGCACTCAGCATCTCCTGGATGCGTGACAGGGCAGTTTACAGACAGAAACTCAGTGGGGGAAATGAAACTGCGGGAAGCGAATTCAATTTGGCTATGAAGGCACAATCTTGACTGAGTCTCCTTTCTGACTATGAGAGACAGAGCAGGGATTTATGGATTCCTTGATATACCACTGGCATTGATTGAAATTTCTTACAGCAAACATAGTTGTTTTACATTTTTATGAAAAAAAAGTGAGTTTGTTTTTGTCAATGTATAATGTTATTTGAAATAATGTGATAGTGCTTTGGTAACAAGAAGGTGAAGGGGTTTGTGTTGTGAATTCTATAGCATTCAACAAATAGGATTTTATTTTATCCACTTTACATGTAAAGCCCTTGTACTTTCCAGTTATGCCAGAGGGGAAAAAGGTCAGCCAGCATACATAGGGGAAAAATATCATCTTCTCTTCTACTTTAGCTTCCTATCACTAGGATTCCAGGACTGTACATCCTTTGTTGTGTAATTCAGAGTTGAATGCCCCCTCCTCACCCCAATGCCTAGCAGAAATTTTGTTGCCCAAATGGGGCTCTCTCAGATACTGACTGAAAGCAAAAATTACATTCTGAAGAGTTGGATCCATAAAGAGGCTTGTTCCTGTCAACTAGCTTTTTATGCATTTTTTTCTTTTAAACACCGTGAATTTGGATTTGGTTTTAGGTTTATGAGTAGCCTTTGAATGACTATCAAGTCAAATTCTAATGAAGTCTTCACCACACTGTATCAGATTATAATGCCTATAACTAATATTTTGTCTACTGAGCACCTACCATGAGAAAATAACTATAAAGACATTAGAGGCTATATTTAACACTATTGTTTCTCACATGGATTTTAGAGACTTGGCTCCTAACTGTTAGCTCAGCCCCCTAACACATCATCAGAAAAGCTCCAGTTTCCCATATGTATTATTTACTCAGGGTTCCTGTAGGTGGAATTGATATTATGGCTGTATTTCATCAAGCGTCCATAATTTAAAATTGCTATTAAATATTAATCTTAAAATTTCTGCATTAGTGATTCTGAATATTTTCATCTGACAGCTTAATCTATTTAGAAATATACCTTAGAGATTTTTCATCTTGTAAATGGAGAATCAAATTGCTGTTTTCAGTTAGACTAGTGTTGACCATAGGCAGGCAGTAAGTACCCCTCTCACCTGTGAGATGTTATAGTTCAGTCAGTTAATAAGTATTTATTAAGCACCGACTATATGTCAGATTTTATGCTATGCATTGGGAACAACAAGACAAAAGGCAAGAAACAAAAGAAAGCCTCTGCTCTCAGTGAGCTCACAGTCTAATAGAGGAGAAAACATGAAAACAACTATATATAAATATGACATATACAGATAAAGAATAGTGAATAAGGGGCGGCTAGGTGGCACAGTGAATAGAGCGCCGGCCCTGGAGTCAAAAGGACCTGAGTTCGGAGCCGGCCTCAGACACTTAATCCACACAAACAAAAACCTAGCCATATAACCTTGGGCAAGTTACTTAACCCCAATTGCCCTAAAGGGGCGGCTAGGTGGCGCAGTGAGTAAGAGCGCTGGCCTCAGAGTTGGGATGACCCAAGATCAAATCCAGCCTCAGAAAATGAGCACCCACACATAAATAATGACTAGCCGTGTAACCTTGAGCAAGTTACTTAACCCCAATTGCTTTAAAAAAAAAAGAATAGTGAATAAGCTTAGATAATTAAAATGCCAGTACTTTTCTCTAGGGTTCAATTCTCAACCTAAGGTTTAAATTTCATTGAGTTTTATGTAGTGTTGTTGTTGTTGTTGATGATGATGATGAAGTCACAAGGGCCCTGAGCAAATGCCCTGGTGACTTTCAAAAGAATTTAAAATCCATGGAGTAAATCAAGCAATCTGATGCTTTCTGACAGCTTGGAGAGAGTGTACACTGTGGGCGTGTGTGTGTGTGTGTGTATAGGAGAAATCCAAGCAGTCCTAGCTAAAAGAGGACTAGACTGTATTGCTTCTAAATAGCTTTCAACATTTAACCCTCTCATTACTGGCACCATGGTACATTTCTGTGCCCCCAAAATGTCATTTTATTTTTGTCTTGGTAATTTGGGGAGAAATCAGATGTATTTCAGTACTTAGGAACTGTTTGCACCATATGCTCTGTGCATTCAGCCGCAGTGAACTGGCTGAAATTAGAATAACTAAATAAGTCTAAAAAATCTACTAAATTCCAGTGGGATTTAGATGGAAGTTAAAATTATTGGGCTAAAAATGAATAAAGGGAGATGCTAATTTCCTATTACAACAAAAAAGGCCCAAAAATGTGAATGACAATACAAACCTATACCTTAAAATAAATCTGGCATTTCATTTTAGCAAGGCATTTAATTCCAAATTAGAAAATTATTTCCCATAAGGAGAAGTTGAAACAAAATCTCGATCCTTATGTATTTCTAATGCTTAATGACAGTGGAACACCACTTACTAAAGCTATTAAAAGAATAAAGTTTATCTTCCTTTTACCTTTGATTGATCTCATTTGTATTTCTGGGAATTACAATGGAAAATAATTTAACTTAATGTATGTAAAAAGCTGCTAGGTCATTTCAAAAGCCTCAGTGAATTTTTACAATGGTCTCTAATTAGTAAGGCTAGCATTATAATAATACTCCAGACATAAGCCCCTTTATTTTTTTAACCTAAAATAATTTAAGAGCTTTTCAAAGGTTATTAGTGAGATTGCTAGGAAACCTAGGTTATTTTTGATTGAGATGAAAAGTAGGCCTCAATATGACATGGGGGGTCCTGAGTTCCATGGCCTGTTCGATATGATTGCATCATAATTGAAAGATGATGATTTGTATAGTCTAGGCAAATGGCATAAAGAGTGCGTATATATACATATATATATGTGTGTGTGTATGCATACACACACATGCACACATATACATATATGTAAATTTTTAATTTATAAAAAAAATTTATTTATTCAGTTGTGTTTAGATTTTCACAGTGACAAAATACAAAATCATAATAAATGTTTTCTTTTCTCTTGGCATCTGCTCCAGTAACCTGCAATTTTTAATTTCTTGGCTTTTATGTGTGTTATATCTTAATCATAGTGTCAATAGTGCTTCACATGCCAAAAAAGGGGGCAATGAGTTTAATATTTGAGATTCTTCACTTGGAGGAAAGAAGGATTATTTTATGAGAAAGTCTTCTAATTTTTCAATAAGAAAGCACCATCCTAATTGGTAATTTCCCAGCAGATGCTGTCCATTATACTATTGCTATGTCAGAACTGACTTTCTGATTTTTTGCAGTTTCCATGACAACCATAATTTTGGCCCAGAGAGAGTTATAGACTTCTCAGAGGCACATCCATTTTCCTTGTAAAAAGAAATGTTTACTCATCAAAAGAATTGATTATACTGACCTCCATGTTGGTCACTAATCGGTTCTATAATTAGAGGGCACCTCTGAGTTCAAGATTAGGTGAAGCAAGCATTTTAACCTCTTGTTAGATTGTTTGGACCAGAAATTTTCTTGTAATCAATATAAAACAAGATAATGTTAGAAGAAGGCAGGGATTGAAACTGACTGAAAGTATATTCATGGATAAGGGAGGATTTTCTATTTTAAAACAGCCCTCAATAAGACTGAAATAATGTTTTGAAACAAGTTTTGATGAAATGTTTTAAAGAAAAAAAATGAGATTAAAAACGTACAAATGTAGCCTACATAAACATTGTTTTCATTATGATATAGCCCAAGCCTGTTTGAATAGAGTGTGGCGATAGTAAATAATGTGGAATTATTTCCCAGACATTTGCTCACCATGTTGTTTCTACTTTGGCATTGACCTCATCTTTCCCTTCCTCCTCCAACCCCCAGACTTCAACCTCTGGGATGCTAGGCTCTTATAGGTGCACCTTTGCCTTATATTGCCCAGAACCAAACCTCTGTACCATGTCTAGGCCATTTCTAAACCTTTCTATCCTGCTTACTCCCTTTCCAACTTCCCTTTATGTGTAGCATTCCACCATTAAAATATTAACAGCTGGGTACTGGGAAAGGCCTCTTGTAGAAGGTAGGATTTGAGTTCAGTCTTAAAGGAATTGTTTATATTAAATGCTAAATAAATATTTTTGAAGGGGCAGCTAGGTGACACAATGAATAGAGCACTGGCCCTGGAGTCAGGAGGACCTGAGTTCAAATGTGGCCTCAAACATTTGACACACTTACTAGCTGTGTGACCTTGGGTAAGTCACTTAACCCCAATTGCCTTGCCTTACCCCCCTCCAAAAAAAAAAGGAAAAAAATTGTGGAATAATTGGTTGAACGTATAAAAATTAATGAATCAAGAATTCAGAATATATTCTCACTTGTCCTGCACAAAGTCCCACTCTGATACATTAGAATGAAAGGGAGGTAACCCTGGTAAATTGAAAGTATGCCAGTCTGGCAGATTCTACTTTGCAGAAAGTCTTTGAGTATGGCACCTAGAACAAACTATATGTTTGCCAAAGTCCAGTCTGGCTTAGTATGAAGAGTCACTAGTAGATGGGACACAGTGATGAATTATTTGATCATATTAACTTAATTGATTAGTGAAATAAAGAAAAAAGCAAAATGCCCCCCCCCCAACTCCCTCCCTTCCATTTCTATAATGGCAAAGGCAGAGTGGAGGAAAGGGAAGCACAGAGTGCTAAAAATCACAGTTTTCAGACTATCAACACTCTTAGCTATTGCACTTCTCAAGTATGGGAGCCTTGTCCAGTGACCAACTAATACTGGATGAACCAAACTACATCAATCTTTTTAACCTTGGTATAAATAAAACCAGAAGAAAAAAGGAAGTTGTAGCTATAAGGGAGTATGGTTCACAGGCTGTCTGTGGAGAGGGAGGTAAAGGACGTCAGAGTTGATGTTACAACAACAACTATTAAACATACAAAGGCAACCAGAAACATCATTTCATGAGACATTTAGTCATCTCATATTGCAATGCTCATAAAACTACTATGAAAATAATAGAAGCTTCTGTTCGAACATCAGTATGAGAGGATAAGAAAGTAAAAAATTCTATAAGGAACTCAGTTAGACACTGTTATTGAAATCAGTCTTTATTTTTATACTCAAGGACTTAAGTAGAAAGGAGGGAATAAGTGCATATGGTGAAAAGAATTATGGATGATATGATTCAGGAGTAAAGAATAGAGATGCCAAACAGTTGTAGACTATACATTATGAAGAAAATAGTCAGAAGTCACTAAGCAGGGTGATCACCCAATACAACACACAAATTAAGTTAATCATATTTTAATAGATGGAAAAGACTAGCTCCTGATGAGGGCATTATTATAGTGTGGTGCTGATTAGTGCAAATAATGAATCCCCTGAAGTGGTCACATAGATTTGAATCTGCACTATTAATAGTTATAATTATGTAAAATATATGCTTCTAGCCCAGTGGAAATAAACAGTCTGAATTCAAATAATGCAGCTACTCTAGGATTTATTATTTGCACTAATTGAGACCTAGCTTACTGAAATAGTCATCTGGGAAGAGTCAGTCCACTAATGAATGAAAGTAATCAAAATGAATACAAAGCTAGAACAGAACTACAAAACATAAAAATAAGAAAAAATATAGTGTGCTATTAAAGCAACTCCAACTTTATTTAAATAAGTTATTGATTTTAAAAAAAGGAAATGAACACTGACCACAATAATTCCATCAAATTTAACTAATGTAAACCCATTGTTATGGTGAGGAAACATAAAGGGTCAAAAATCTTCTCCAGTCAGCAGACAGTTGACATTTCTCAAGGAGGGAAATATGGCAGCCAAGGGCAACACTGATTTATAATATAAATTCATGTGTAAAATCTTACAGAGAAGGATTGTGGAAAATAATGAACAGCATCACCTCTTAAGATAGCAAGAAGCAACAAAGGAAAAAAATATTTTAAAGAAAGCTTAGAAGAGACCCAACTAAGAAAAAATCATTTCCAAGGAATTTAAGGATGAAACTGTAAGAAAAATAATAAGAAAGGAGAAAAAGATTTGTAAAAATTAAAACAAATTATTTTCACCATCAAGGATAGTGGAGCTACCACATTTGTTCTCTACCATGCTGTACATGCTAATCAATAGTTTATTCATTTGTTTCTCCTTCCTTTTTCTTTCTTTCTTTCTTTCTTTCTTTCTTTCTTTCTTTCTTTCTTTCTTTCTTTCTTTCTTCCTTCCTTCCTTCCTTCCTTTCTTCCTTCCTTCTTTCCTTTCTTTCTCTTTCTTTCTCATTTTCTTCTTTCCTTCCTTCCTCTCTCTCTCTCTTTCTTTCTTTCTCTCTCTCTCTCTTTCCCTTCCTTCCTTCCTTCCTTTCTTCCTTTCTTCAAGAAGCCACTGCCTAACTCCAAGAGGTATGGGACCAACTAAGTGGAAGGTGAGAAGATGGGTTTCATCCCACTCTAGTTAGTTGTGGACTTTCTCAATTCTCATTGTTCTTGACTGTTTTAGGGTTTAATCCTGTTGATCAGTTTATCTTCCTGGATAGTTACTCACTTTTTTCTCTTGGTTTGCCTCCAAATTTCTTTATCTCATTTACTAGATCAACCTCCATATGCTCGCCTACCCCAACTATAGGTATTCTCAAAGTACTGTCTTGGGCAGTCTTTTTTCCTGTAAATAATTGCTTCTGGGGCGACTAGGTGGCACAGTGAGTAGAGTGTCGGCCCTGGAGTCAGAAGGACCTGAGTTTGGATCTGGCCTTAGACACTTAATGCACACACAAACAAAAGCCTAGCCATGTGACCTTGGGCAAGTTACTTAACCCCAATTGCCCTCCAAAAAAAAAAAGGCAAAAAAATAAATAAATAAATAAATGTTTTTACATGACACTTCATCACCTCTTGTGTTTAATTATTATCTCTATACAAATGACTCACAAGTCTTTCTATCTGTCTATCTGTCTACCTATCATCTATCTATCTTTCTATTTATCTTCTTAATATCTCTTTTGAACTCTGGTATCATACTACTGACTTCCTATTGGATAATTCAAATGAGATGGTCTAAATGATTGTTTTCTATGGTTATCTGAAAAGCAGCATGTACAAAACAAAATTTATTACATTCCCTCAAAACCAATAGCATATAAACATATATCATGTATAGTAGTACATGCATAGAATTTTAAAATAAGTAAATGTACATATATTGGAGTCGTGTGCTCATTTATTTTATTATTTTATTTTTACTGATGGAGTACAAAATTTAAAAAAAGTTCTGAGATTATAGTTATAGAGGATATGCAAATAAATGGTACTGAGGAAAAAGATGGAAAAACAGCTAGACTAGATCAAATGTACAAAGAGGAGGTCTGTGCTAGAAGTTGTTCAATTGTCAAGGTTGTTTTTTTTTTTTTTAAGAAGAAGCTATGAAATGAGCTGCCTTATTTTCAACCCCATTTCAAAAAAAAAAGTGATTGAAAGAACTCTCCTAACTATTTATCCATATGCCTCATTTCTCACCTCTACAAAATCTTATTGAAAATAATCTATCTATGCATCAAGGACATACTTGATGAAGAAATTAAAAGGGAACAGGAAGAGTTTCACAGATGATGTTATACTACAGACTACCACATCTTCACTATCACAAAAATGATGAAAAAGATTTACAGAATACAAGACCTCAGTGTACTTATTATTTATTGGTTCTTCAGTAGAACAAAATGCCAACTTATAGGGTCTCTAGTATATAAATGAAATATATATGTTTAAAACCTTAGGTGATATATATGGATATGTATTATGCAATACACTATTTATGTACATACATGTATATATAAACATGTGTGTATGTATGTTTGTGTTTGCCCGTATATGTATATAGTGTGTATAAACATACACACTATATACATATACACACATGTTTATACATATACATGCATGCATGCATACACATATGTGTGTATGTATGTGTGTGTGTCTGCCTATTGTCTTCCTCCTTCAGGTGTGCAAGGTACAAAATCTTCTGGTTTCTTCTTCCCCAAAATTTCCAAATACAAGTTTATTTTCTTCAGTATTTTTTGGGGTCTCCTTTACCAAAATGTTGAGTCATTTTCTATTACTTTCTTGCTTCATACTCATTTCGTTCTCTTTCTCTCTCTCTCTCTCCATATATATATATATATATATATATATATATATATATATATATATATATATATATATATATATATATATATATATATACACACACACACACGTATGTATGTATATACTTCAGTCAAAGTTAAAATGGACCTCTGTGACCACCTAGTCCAGACCATATCATATGTTGATATGTATGTGTATGTTTATTTGAGTGTATAATAGATGGGATATATAGTACAAGTGCCCTGCATGCAGGATGTGTAATGGGAGGTGTTGAATAGAGGACTTATGGGTAAAGGGAGGGAAAGACTAGCATGAGGCAGCCTTCTGATTTTTCAGCTTTACTCTAAGTAAGGCTGGTGCTTGAGATTACATGTTAGGTCTAGGTGTATATAAATTATGGTATCTACTTATATGGCTTTCTGTTTTGTGGTTGCCTAGGGAATATGATTATGATATATCTTTTTTGCTTCTGAAAATTTTATGTAGGAATTCTCTTCACACTTCAGTTCAACGCTAAAGAGTAGATAACATCTCCCATCTCTTTAAAGGAATCAAAAACTCTTCCCAAATCTCAACCCACTGCTGTCATTAATAACATGAGACATGGATTTGGAAGTTCCCTGATTTTCTTTTACATAAAGGAGGGAATAGAGTCAAAAGTAATAACAATAATCATAAGTAACTCTGGAGCAAATTGCCTATAATGAAAATGAATGAACTGTCTGTGATAAGGAATAAAACCAGCTCTTTCTCCAGGCTCTACCTCTCTCCCAGAAGAGGGAAATGGGGGCAAAAGAGATATCTACCAGTTTAAGGAAGATGCAAGCTTCAAGCTAAGTCCTCTTTCTTTTGTTTTTGTTTGTTTGTTTGTTTTGCTTTTTGGAGGGCAATTGGGGTTAAGTGACTTGCCCTAGGTCACATGGCTAGTTTTGTGTTAAGATGCTGGATTTGAACTCAGGTCCTACTGACTCCAGGGCCCATGCTCTATTCACAGTGCCACCTAGCCACCCATAATCCTCTTTCTTAATAGGAGTGGAGACGCAGGAAGCAAAAATATCTCCAAATGCTATGTAGTATGGCCAGGTTGTCCTATCATTTTTCAGTCAGGGGAAGATGCTGATCCTCCATTTTTGACTTTCACTGTCAACAAGCAGAAACATTCTGAAGGAAAGAGGAGCTGGGCAGTTGTTATTCTGAGATAAGGTGCTCAATTCAGTTCTGGCTATTGTCTTCCTCCTTCAGGTGTGCAAGGTGCAAAATCTTCTGGCTTCCTCTTCCCCCAAATTTCCAAATTCAAGTTTATATTTTTCAGTATTTTTTGGGTCTTCTTTACCAAGCTGTTGACTCATTTTTCATGATTTTCTGGCATCATACTCATTTCTCTTCCCATTTTCCCCTCTATTTTTTTTACTCGATTTTCAAAATCCTTTTTGAGCTCTTCCATGACCTGAGACCAATTCATATTTTTTGGAGCCTTTGGATGTAGGAACTTTGACTTTGTTGTTTTCTTCATGTTTTAATCTTCCTTGTCACCAAAGTAAGTTTCTATAGTCAGAGGTTTTTTCCAGTGTTTGCTCATTTCCAGTATTAGCTGACTTTCTAACTCTTTGTTAAGGTAGGACTCTGCTTCCAGTGTGGAGGGAGTGCTGTCCCAAGCTTCAGGGGTTTTGTGCAACTTTTTCCAGAGGTACTTCTAGAGACTTGTAAGTTTTCCGTTAGTGTTTACTTCTCTCCTGGCCTGTGCTCTGGCCTATGAGTGACCATGAGTAATCTTTTCTGCCTTGGAACTGTAAGGAGGGTTCCCTCATCACTGCTGCCACAAGCTCTACTATGCCAGCGCCCCTCCTTACCCCAGGATTGCCACCCAGGATTGCAACCCAGATCCAAGTATGAGTCTTGCCTCAGTTCCAGCAAAAATCCCCTGTAATCTCCTTCTGACCCAGTCGTTTGATCCCTTTACCATCTGTGGGCTAAAGGTCCAGAAGCAGCCACTGCCACCACTGATTCAGTCACTCCCAAGGCCTGCTCCTGGTTTGCTGGGGTTAGGGCTGGACTATGCTCCTCTGTCACCCAGGTCTGACAGACCTGTCCTACTAATCTTCTAAGTTGTCTTTAGCATTTGTGGGTTGAAAAGTCTGGAAACTGCCACGGCTGCCAATGATTCAGACTCCTGAGACATGCTCCAGGTTTGTTGCTGCATGGCCTGGAGGTGGACTGTGCTCCTCTCTTGGCCTGGTGCAGTAGACCTTTCCTGTTGATCTTCCAGATTGTCTTGGCCTGGAAATTTGTTTTACTCTGTCTTTTGTGGGTTCTGCTGCTCTAGAATTTGTTTAGAGTCATTTTTTTTACTTGTATTTGGAGGGGTTTGGAGGAGAGCTTAGGAAAATTCCTGCCTTTACTCTGCCATTTTCCAAACACAAGTTTAAAAGAGGTCACTCAAATGGTGATGCTTAGAACAAGATTCATTTAGCATTTCTGTAGTCTTGTATCTCTATGGCACTGTTCCCTGGGCAGGAACCAGGGGGCCCAGTGTTACACATATGAAGATTCCAAGTTAAACATGAAACAACAGTAGAACTGAAAGAATTACTTCCAGACTTTCTAAGGGAGTAGTTGCATCCTATAATAATAGCAATATCAATAAATTAGAATTTGGTATTTAGAGTTAAGAACGTTGAACTTTTAAAAATAGTACATAAAAACGATCCCCTAATATTGTGTAAAAAAGTCTAAGTGTTAAAAATGTTCTGTTGTGGAAATAATATATGTATGCCAGATTCTTGGAATATCTTTGTTTCTGAAGTGATTTTTAAAATCTTGAAAGCTACCATCATCTCTCTCTGGCATTTTGTACAGTATTGGACTTTAAAAATCCAAAATTTTCCTAAGGGAAATTTAAAACTCTATATATTAAAAATAAAGTGAGAATGTTTAATACCACTCAAAGAATCAATATTAAGGTATATCCAGTACCTAGCACATAGTAGGCACTTAACAAATGTTTGTTGTTTGATTGAATGATCGATTGATGCTTTACTGCAGATTCTATAGGTAGGCTTGATTCTAACAAATTAGAACTATTGAAAAATGAAATAAGCTGCCCCAAGAGGGAGTGGTCTCCCTTCACTGAGCACTTTCAAACAAAGACTAAATGACCACTTGTCAGGTATGAGGATGAAGGATTTTGGTTTGGGTATGAGTTGAACTAGGTGGCCATGAGGTCTCTTCCAACTGTGAGATTTTGTGATTCCATCATAGGACGGTACTACTTGTGCAAATCGATAAGAATAATGGAAATAAAAAACACCTGATAAATTTTTCAAGCTTAGACCATATGCATTTGCTGGTGTATATTCAATCATGCATGAAAGGCTATCAGCCAATACAAAATGGTATGTAATTAACTGGGAAAGCACGTGGTAAAAAGAATACTCTAGGAAACTTTGAACTCAGGAAACTATATTATTAGATGTCCCACGGAAAGTTACTTCGGAATTGTTTTATGCTGAGGACTGAATTCTTTAAAAAGAATTCACACAAAAAGATAAGTAATTACAAGCCCCTTTGTATTCTAAGCAGAGTTTCAAAACCTCCTGGAAAGCCAAAAGATAACTGAGCACTAGCTTGAAGCAGTAATAGTCTACATTCAGATAAAGATTTTCAACAATTCATAACTGACAGTGGATTTTGGTTAAGCCAACAATGCTAACTTCAAAGCATTGACCTTTCTAGGCTCTCTTTTATCCTCAGAAATCTATGTTCATCCTCCAGAGCATACCATACTGACTCCTCTCTAATTTTTATTCTGAGAAAAGCAGGCTCTATGTCACTTGAAGTGAATGTTTGAAATTGGGCAGGGGTGAAGAAGAGGAGGGACTACAGAGGGGGCGATGGGAAGAAATAAAGTGAGGAGGCAGGATGCCATCCCTATAATTTCTTTTTCATGAGGTACTGGGAAGATTTGCCTTAAAAGGCCCTGCTTGGGGATAAACTATCTCTCTTCTAAATTTCTCTAACTGGAATGATATACAAACTACGGAATAAAAGGAATAGCCTTATGCCCACTTGCTAGAGATGAATTCCATGATCATTCCAGTTACTGGTAGACAAGTGCCTATACAGCCAAAATTCATATAACATATTTTGCATTGATTTGTGCCCTTTTTGTTGTCAAGAGTTAAAGTGGACTCTTTCACTTGCTTAGAAAGGCTTTGAAATGTTGAAATCTCCTATCCAACATAAAAATCAATTCACCTAGTATATGTTTAACCTTGATCTCTTCAAATCACACCATATGCAATTAGTTTTTTTTTCTGTGTATAGTAGCAATACTTCCTACTTATTAGAACCTATTTAATGATTCAAAGCTCAGGGCCATGACCAACCATTTTTGGTTACTTAAGGGAATAGAGCAGGAGTTTTTTTGTTGTTGTTTCATTTTCCTAAATTTAATGTTTCTTAAGCAAATTTTATGAGTTTTCAAATCAGTATACAAAATAATTCTTCTGATATGAATGATTATGTTTATTGTTTTTCTGCTCATGACTATCCTGTTTGATATACTCCTCTCTTAGAATTTAAAAAAAATTACTCTTTTTCTCTTGAAATGTGCTGCAGATTTCTTTCAAAACATAAACTGTCCTCCACACCAATCTAGTGCTTCATTGTGGCATAAAAGTCCCTCTGAGTTCTCAAAGACTTTGGCAAAAAGTTTAATCTCTAGAAAGACTATTAAGTTGGGTGTGTGTGCACACACACGCGTGTGCATGTGTGTGTGCATATATACACACGATATATTATATATGACATAAGTAGTATATATAATCATGCACATACAATGTACACATAACTATGTGTGTATACATATTCTTCCTTCTTTGAACCATTTCAGATGAGAGTGAGGTACAAGCATTATCTGACACTAGCCCCTCCCAACACTTTCCACTCCACTGTAAAATCTTTTCCTTGTATGCCTCTTTTATGTGAGGCAATTTTTCTCCTTTCTTCTTCTCCCTTCCCCCTTCTCCTGGTGCATCTCTCTTTCTCGCGCCTTTATTTTTTTTTGAGATCATCACAATACAATCCACTCACACTTAGCCTCTCTGACTTTGTAGACTCCTTCCAACTGCCCTAATAATAATAAAGTTCTGAATAGTTACATATAACATCTTTCCATATAGTAATATTCACAGTTTTACCTTATTATTCCCTTATGATTTCTCTTTCATGTTTGCCTTTTTATGCTGTACTTGAGCCTTGTGTTTAAATGTCAAAGTTTCTATTCAGCTCTGGTCTTTTCATCAGGAATGCTTGAAAAGTCCTCTATTTCATTAAAATGTCCTTTTTTCTCTCTTGAAGTATTATATTGAGTTTTGCTGGGTAAATCATTCTTGGTTGTAATATTAGTTCCTTCACTTTCTGGATTATCATATTCCAATCCCTCTGCTCTTTTAAGATGGAAGCTTAAATTTAGTTTTAGATCTTGTATGATCCTGACTGGCTCTATAATATTTGAATGGCTTCTTTCTGACTGCTTGCAATATTTTCTCCTTGACCTGGGAGTTCTGAAATTTGGCTATAATATTTCTGGGAGTTTTCATTTTGGAATCTCTTTCAGGAAGAGGTCTGTGGATTCTTCCAACTTCTATTTTACCATCTTATTCTAAGAAACCAGGGCAGTTTTCTTTTATAATTTCTTTAAATTTGATATCTATGCTCTTTTTTTATCATAACTTTCAAGTAGTCCAATAATTCTCAAGGTATCTCCTCTCAACCAATTTTCCAGATCAGTTGTTTTTCCCAATGAGATATTTCACATTTTCTTCTATTTTTCTATTCTTTTGACTTTGTTTTATTGTTTCTTAAATCTTTTATAGAGAGGGAAGGCAGGGCAATTGGGGCTAAGTGACTTCCCCAAGGTCACACAGCTAGTAAATGTTAAGTGTCTGAGGCTGCATTTGAACTCAGGTCCTGCTGACTCCAGGGCCAGTTCTCTATTCACTGCACCACCTAACAGCCCTGCTTTATTGTTTCTTGATGTCCTGTGGAGTCATTAGCTTCTGTTTGTCTGATTCTAAATTTTAAGAAATTATTTTATTCAATGAGTTTTCATGACTGTTTTTCCATCTGTCCAATTCTACTTTTTTAAGGGGTTTTTGTCTTCAGTGAATTTTTGTGCTTCTCTTATCTTTTGGCCAATTTTGCTTTTTAAGGTATCACCCCCCCCCCCCCGCAGTTTTTATGCCTCTTTTACCAAGCTATTAATGCTCTTTTCTTAATTTTCTTACATCACTCATTTTTTCTCCATGTTTTTCCTCTCCACCATTCCTATCTCCTTTTTTAACTCTTCTAGGAATTCTTGTTGGGCTTGTGTCTTATCTGCATTTTTTTCCTTTCGGGTTTTGTTTGTAACTGTTTTCATATTGTTGTCTTCTGAGTTTATGTCTTGATCTTCCCTATCACCATAGCAGTTTTTTGTGGTTAAGCTGGGTTTTTTTGTTGATATTTTCTCATTTTCCAGACTATTTCTTAATTTTGAATTTTATGTTAAAATTGGGACTTGTTACCCTGGGCAAGGTGGGGAGAACTGTTTGAAGCTTCATATTGCTGTTTTCATAGCTAGCTCTGGGGTCTGTACGTTTTTGGTGCTTTTAAGGTAGTATGATCCAGGGAGAGGTGTGATCACTCTCCTGGTTTGTGTTCTGGTCTTTACCCAGGAAGGGTCCATGATTTCTTGCATCTTCAAGTGCTAGAACTCCTCTTAGCCTTTGACTGTGACCAGGTGCCCTGTTCCACTGCAGCCACAAGAGCTGGCATTATTCTCTACCCTGGAACACATCTGGGCTAAGAGTTCCTGAAGCTGTTGTTGCTAACATTGTAGCCTCCTCCAAGGCCCACGGCTGATATTGTTATCACATGTACTCTGGCCCAGTCTGTACCAGACCTCTCCTACCAACATTCTAAGTTGTCTTGGGCTAGAGAAATGTCTCTCCAATCTTGTATTGGCTATGTTGCTTCAGCATTTGATTTGATGCATTACTTTAAAATTGTTTGTATAGGAATATTGGGAGAGTTCTGCTGGGTTGTTGCCTCTTGTCTATTATCTTGGGTCCCATAATAAGTGATTAATAAATATTTATTGATTAACTGAAATTTTATAAGATCCTCCAAACTGATACTTATCAACTTCATTGTCAGAATGGGCATGAGGAAGGATGTTAAAAACTAGGTTGGAAAAACAGCTCAGGATCAAGGAAAGAAAGAAGCCAAAGAGCACAGTGAAGCCTCACATGCATATATCACTAATACTTTCTTCAAGAAGAGTTTCAGAAAGTGCTGAGTTTTTAAAATATTGAACCAAACTACAGGGGGGGAAATAAAATCAAGTACATCTGAAGGGATATTAAAAGTTAACCAGTAGGTCATAGATATGTTAGTCATTTTAAAATTAACTGTGCATAGAAACACCATGGACTGGTTAGAACAGAATTCAGAATGAATATCAAGTAAAAGAAGGAAACAAGCATTTACTAAGCACCTATGTGCTACTTTCCACATATCTCATATGATTCTCCCAACAACCCGAGGGGGAAGGGGAGTAGGCACTGTTATTATCTTCATTTTATAGTTGAGGAACGTGAAGCAGATAAAGATCAAGTGACTTGCTCAGGGTCACACTACTAGTAAGTGTGTGAGGGCAAATTTGAACTCAACTCCTAACTCCAAGCTCAGTGCTCTATCTATATGTATGATTCAATCCAACTTGTGTAAAAAGATTGTCCACTCAAAAAAAGGTAGGGGGAATGGGTAAAACAAAAAACAAATGACTTTGTTGGTATTTCTTAAAGAAATTTAATCATAGAAAACAGACACAACCAGAAGACCAAAAATAATGAATTAATAATCTTAGAAAGTAGGGCAGCCTCCCGGGACTCCAGCCACCTTCTCCGCCACAGCCACAGACGCCTCTTTCACCTGCTCCAGCCCGATCCTCCCTGGACCATGGCCAACACCGAGCGCACCTTCATTGCCATCAAGCCCAACAGCATCCAGCGGGGCCTGGTCGGGGACATCATCAAACACTTTGAGCAGAAGGGATTCCGCCTCGTGGGCATGAAGTTCCTTTGGGCCTCAGAGGAACATCTGAAACAGCACTATGTTGACCTGAAGGACAGGCCATTTTTACCTGGGCTTGTGAAATATATGAACTCAGGGCCTGTTGTAGCCAGGGTTTGGGAGGGCTTGAATGTGGTGAAGACAGGCAGAGTGATGCTGGGAGAGACCAACCCAGCTGATTCCAAGCCAGGTACCATTCGTGGGGACTTCTGCATTCAAGTTGGTAGGAACATCATTCATGGCAGTGATTCTGTAAAAAGTGCTGAAAAGGAGATCAGCCTGTGGTTTAAGCCTGAAGAACTGGTCGATTATAAGTCTTGTGCTCATGACTGGGTCTATGAATAAGGATTTTAAAAGTGGATATATATTCTGGACCTACTCCTTTTAGTAGCTGTGGTGTGTGTGTATGTCTTCATCACTGAGTGTGTGTGTGCATGTATGTCTCCATCCCTGAATACAACATTTCTTGCCAGGGGATTGAAAGGAATTGGAACTATCATTTTCTAAAACAACCTAGTAATCCTGTTCAATAAAGCCTTGGAAATAAGGGGCAAAAAAAATAATAATAATCTTAGAAAGTAGAAAATGTGACAATCAAGGCCAACATTGATTTAGAGCACTATTTCATTTATAAACTGTTATAGAAGAGTAACATGAAAATTGGTTGGCAACATTGTCTGACAAAATGGCACAAAGAAATCAAAGACCAAATGAATCTTGAGAGATTTTGCTAGGAGATCTGTCTAATAATCCAAGTAGCCTGTAGAAGAAACTACAGCTTGAGAAAACAGTAGTAGCTACAAAATGGAACAGAATGGTTTAGTCATGTTTTTCCATCAACAAAAATAGACCTTTGTCACATTGGTAAACTTTTGTCTCTGTACCTGATAAAATAGTAAAAAAAAAAAATAACACTCAAAGATGAAGAAGGGAACCTAACCCAATAATTATAGATGAAATCTGTCCTGAAAATGAAAGAATTTTAAATGTTTCCAATGATTGATTCTTATGTCTCAAGGGAAGGAAGATTGTACAAGCATGGGGTAAAAAAATTACAGTTAACACTCTTACCAAATAAAGACAACTAAGAAGACACCAGCATTTATGAACACATTTTGCTCTTTTCTCAAATCTATAAAATCTCTATGATAATTATATATGCATGCATTGACATCCTGGATACCTGGAAAGGGAACAGGCAAACTTTTTCAGGTCATTTTATGTAACAGACTGTATTTTTTATGGCCACAGAACTAAGAAAGCAGAAAGAATGAGACAGAATCATAGATTTAGAAACTGGAAGTGACTTTAAAATGGAGGCTCCCTTTTTGTTTTTTATCTTTTGATATAAAATAAAGTAGTGGACTTAGTAGAGCAAAATGTGGCCTTGACAGCTCTCCTCAGACAAGGTATCTCTTATGTCTACATCAAAATCACACAAGACTCCATGACAGATGTGCCTACAGAGACAACTTTGTTCAGTGAGCCCAGGAGTAGTGGCATCAAGTGAGGTCTTAAGGAAGGAGGTAGCTATGTTCTCCAAAGGTATCTGTCATTGTCATGGAAGATATATAATGTCTGATGTCTAAAGAAAACAAGGATTCCCTGCTGTTGGAATGCTCCCCTCCAAATGTACCAATCTGTAAAATACAAAATACTAATTATATGAAGCCTTCAAAGCACTTTATATCCTCCTGAGAGAAAGAGATTGGCCTAACTAGACCCAACAGAAAAAAAAAAACCAAAATGAATGGAAAATTATGTAAATGCCCATATTCTGAAATGTAGCTGGAAAGAAAGCCCATCAGATTAGTACCTCAACACATGTGACTTAGTCAAGCGCTACAAATGAAAAGAATTGTTCCCAGGGTTAAGAAAAGCAAACTGGACTGAACTGAATTTGAAGATGGACATGGTATCTTCAATAATTCCAAATTTTCCACCATGACAGAAGTTCTCTTTCTTTAAGACAAATATTTTTTCAGTGTTCTTGGTATTATTATTGTATGGCTGCAAACACTACCACAGTTTAGATGGACTAAAATCACAAAGAACCCCAAAAATTGTTAAGCTGCAAAGTTGTAAGACTTGTCATTAACAGGAAGCAAGCTACCTATGATACTGCAAAAAAAATGGTAGAAAACACTATGGATAGTATATTTGGATGGAAAAGCAGGTGAGTTGGTCATATAAAGTTATATAGGAAAAGTAATAATAGCTGCGCAGCTATTTTAAGAAATTTTATAATTGTGGCGGCTTTACTATGTTTTTTAAATTTGTGAAAAAAGTTTGTTTTATAATTAGAATAATAATAACAATAGTTAACATTCACATGGGACATTTAAGGTTGAAAATTACATAAATTGCTCATTTCAGCTGCACAATTATCCTGTGAGAAAATACCATAGTTATTCTTACCACCATTTTGCAGATTATGACCCTGAAGTTCAAAAATAAGTGACTTAACTATGGTCACAGAGCAAGTAAGAATCAATGGGAGACTTTGATTCCAAGCTTTCCTTGCTCCAAGTCCAGCACTCTGTATACTATGCCCAGGGGTGGCCAGCTGTGGTCAGTGGGCCAAATCAGACCCTCAACCCATTTTTGTATGGTCAGCAAATTTATGGTTTTCATATTTGTCAATAAAGTTTTACTGTGTTTAAAAATGTAAAAACTGTTCTTAACCAGCAGACCATATGAAAACAAGAAGGGGGAGGGTTCTGTGTTCTATGGAACTGTTGACTACTAGTAATATAAAGAAAAAAACCCTCCAAAATAGTCCTTGCCCTTAAATAGTTTACATTTCATCAGGAGACATAGGCTCATATACAGATTATATGCAAAGTGCACAGTCATTTCAAGGGCCTAGGGGTACTTGGAGCAGGGAGGGTAAGGGAAGGACTTGCAAAGGAAGGTACCCTTGAGTCAGCTTTGTTAGGAGTTAGGGAAACTAAGAGGGATAAGTGAGGAGGAATTGCATCACAGACTTGGGGGATAGCCCATGCAAAGGGATGGAGATAGGAAATAGAATACTGTGTATGGAGAACAATAAATAGTCTGGGACAGTTGGACCACAGAACGCAGAGTAAGGAGGGAGTTATGTGGAATGAGTCTAGGAAGGTAGATAGGGCTCCACTAAGAATTTGTATTTTATTCTAGACTCAAAATGGAATCACTGTGAGAAGAAAATGCCATGGTGAGATTTCTCTGTTAAGAATATCATTTGCGGGGTGGCTAGGTGGCGCAGAGAGTAAGAGCGCCGGCCTCGGAGTTGGGATGATCCAGGATCAAAACCGGCCTCCGAAAATGAGCACCCACACATAAATAAAGACTGGCCGTGTAACCTTGAGCAAGTTACTTAACCCCAATTGCTTATAAAAAAAAAAAAGAATATCATTTGCACTAGCTGTGTGACCTTGGGCAAGTCACTTAACCCCAATTGCCTTGCCTTCCCCCTTCCCCCCCCAAAAAAGAATATCCTCTGGGTAGCTGTGTGGATTCTGGATTGAAGAGGGGAGAGACTGGATGTAAGGCAAAAAGCAACTGTCATTAATTAATTACTTATGTGTCAGGCACTATGGTAAAGTTCTGGGGATACAAATACAAGCAAAAAGAAAGTCCCTGCCCTCAAGGAGCTTACATTCTAATGGGAGAAGAAAATGCATAAAAGAAAACTGGAAGGAGCAGGGAGGGAAAGAATATAAGGGGTGCCCCTGAGATGACCTCAAAGTCCATAGAATCAGAAGCAGAGACAGAAGGGGACCAAAGCATGGTTTGTGTCCATTCCCCAAATAAAGACCCTGAGAGGATCTCACCAGGGAGATATAGGTGTTATCATTGTGGAGGGATATTGCAGGATGAGAAGGTCCCAGGAGATAGAAAAGTTGCTGCATAGCATTGTTCATGCCAGGTTCATATGGGAAGGCAGCAGCAGTACTCGATGAGTCCTTGTTTCAGTTTTCACTGGCATCACCAGAGCAATGTGGATTCTAACTCCTCTGTTCCTGTGGCTTGCTTTTCCAACCAAGGTCTGAGATACCCCATCCTCCTCCCCCACTTCATGTACCAAGAGTAAGAGGCCAAAGAGACCAAAGGCTGTTCAGGGAACTTTTTAGGCAGCCAAAGATTTCTACCTACATTAATTATTATGGTTTAGCCTCTGCAACATTTGACTTAATTGATGACTCTCTCTTACTAGATACTCACTCTGCTATGGGTTTTTATGACGCTGGTTTCTCTTGGTTTTCTAAACTCTTTTTTCTTTATTCCTTTTTAGTCTACTTTTCTGACTAATATCTACAATCCTGTCCTCTAACTGTAGATATAACCTAAAACTCTCTCCTGAGCCATTTTTTCTTCTTTCTCTTACTTGGTGATCTCATCAGTTCTCACAGATTCATTTATTATTTCTATGTGGAGGACTACCAGATTTATAAATATATAGCCCCAGTATCTCTCCTGATCTCCAGTTTTATATCACCGGCTACCTATTGGACATATCTAAATATCTAAATACATGTCCTAGAGTTATTTCAAATTCAGCATATCTAAAATAAATCTCTTCGGGGCGGCTAGGTGGCGCAGTGAGTAGAGCGTTGGCCCTGAAGTCAGAAGGACCTGAGTTCAGATCCAGCCTCAGAGACAACGCACACACAAACAAAAACCTAGCTGTGTGACCTTGGGCAAGTTACTTAACCCCAATTGCCCTCCAAAAAGCATAAAAAAAAAAACTCATTCTAAAAATTCAGCCTCCCTGTTTCTGTCAAGGTCACCCTAATCCTTCTAGTCACCCAAGTCCACAACCACAAAATCATCCCCAATTCCTTACTTTCTCTCATCTGATCAGTTGCCAAGTCTTGATAATTCTAACTCCAAAACATGTATTGCATTCATTCTATTCTATTGACATCATAACAATCTTATTTTGAGCCTTAATTAACCCTTATCTGGGCTGCAATACCCTACAACGGTCTCCTTGCCTAGAAGCTAATTAAGTCTAACTAATTAATTATTATCATCTGATAATCTTGCAGAGTAAGGGCACTGGCAGGGGCTTGAGATCAATAGTTTAGAATCCCGAGGGAAGACATAGTTTCAAATGCTGGGGACCCAGCTTACCACTGCAGACAGGGTTTTAGAGAGTAGTTCCCAAGGCTGTTAAGCACTGAAAATAATGGGAGCTAATAATGCCTGGTCTTTTAAGAACTGTGAAATAAGTTAGCTTCTGAGATATAACTTGTTGGAATAAATCTTGCCTCCCGGGAAGTGGCTTGTCAGTCAGTCAATAAAACATCTATTAAGTGCCTACTGTGTACCAGGCATGGTGCTAGGAACTATGCATTAATAGAAAAGCAAAAGATGGTTCCTGCACTCAAGGAACTCACAGTTTAATGATGGAGACAACATGCAAATAACAATATACAGAAAAGGTATATGTGTATAAGCATATATAATATATACACACATATATGTATAGACACCCCTTGTTTTACATATATGGTGTATATACATGTACGTATATGTGTATATATGCTTTATTTGTACATATATGGATATATATGCATGTATATGCATATGTACTATATATAAGTTGTCTGCATGCATATATACATATTTTTGCACACACATGGGTGTATATACGTGCCTCGTTTGCACACATATGGGTGTGTATACATGCACACATATGTATACACACATACCTTGTATGTACATTATATTCATGTTATCTCCCTCATTATATGAAATATAAATTAATAAAGATATAAATATACATATATCTTAATAGGTAAAGATATCTTACACATGTATATGTATAGTAATCTTTTATTTCCTTTATAATCTATTTATTTTTATTTTATGCATTTAAATATTTCTGAGAAAGGGTTCATGGCCTTCACTTGATGCCAAAGGGGTATATATCACACAAAAAATTAAAGAAAGTCTAATCTAAGGAGGTCTTTCTTTTTTATTCCTGATAGTGGCCATGGTCCATCTGTTTTTAGGTCTGATTTCCAGTTTACCATGACCCTCATAAGAATGTGCTGCCTGATGTAGGCTGCGCAGTTGGGGGCATACTTTGGAACATCTGGGAAAATTATGTTATTTCCTGGAATCTGATCAATTCTAGCAGTAACATTTTATTTTCTATGTTAGAATGGGGATGCCTTTGACAAATTTAGAAGCTTTCACATCATTTTGTTTTTGACAAAACTTGGAGCACAGTCTGCCAACTACTCAATCACAAGTAGGCTGCTTTTCTCTCATAATCTATCTTGCCCTGTGAGCAGAAGTTTCTCTAGGACATTTTCAAAAGTTTGCTTCCTTTCCAGCACAAATAGAAGAGGACAAAGTGAACATTTTATGCCTTCTAAACTACTTGGAACAGGAGGTCTTAACTTATGGTTCATGCGTTTTATTTTAAAATATGGCTTGATAATTACATTTCAGTATAATTACCTCTGAAATTCTATGTATTTTATTTTATGCATTTTGAAAACATTATTCTGAGTGAGGTTCCATAGACTTCAACAGATGTCAAAAGAGTTCCATGATATGGAAAAGATTGCTTGACTTTGTTTCTTCTTTGTATGAAGGAACCTATACTGGCCAAAAAGATAGCAATAGCCTTATATGTGCTAAGTAAATTAGTGATAACACTCCCCTTCTCAATGCCTTTCTAAATTGTACTAAGTACTATGATCATATATGCATATATGTGTATCTATAGACATATGTACATATAGACATAAATAATGAGTGAATATTTGCACATATTGACAGTATTTTTATAGTGCTTGTCATAATAAGTGGCAGAGTGAGTGGAAATACATTCATATGTATGACTTTTCCATTTTTTATATTTTTGCTTAGTGAGAAATAATGTTATGATCAGTTTGTGATCATTATACTTTGGTGTGTAGGTATTTATGGAAGTATAAAAAGTATGAAATGTGAGATATATACATATATGTGTTTATGCATATATATCCACATATGTATGTAGATATAGTTGAAACTTAAGAGATCACCATTTTTTCTCCTAATAAAAAGACAAGTTCAAGTTCTCCCCTTTCCCCAGATTTCTTTGCCTCAGGTTCTTGTTTCTGTCAGAACTGCTGTCCTTTAAAGAGTGAAAGCACTTGCTTTAATTATACAATGCCGTATTTTAACAGTGTATTTCGAGTGCTATTTAACTATTGCACTAAACCTCTGATCCTCACTTCATCACTTAAGGAACACAGGACCGTATATCTAAATTCTTCTCCTTGTACAAACAGATTTATGCTTCCCTCTGAAGTACCTTGGTCATGTTTCCAGACATGAAATGATCTGTTCAGGGTGGTGAACTCTGTGCTCTTAGGAGAGACATTTTTACACTGGGAAAGAAAAAAAAAGCCTTGTGATTATAATGTAAATGATAACACTAAAAGAGAGTCAAACTCTGATAAAGTATGATGAATAATCTCAGTCCCAGTGGCCCTGGAAACCTGTTAATGAAATACACCTTCTTCCTCTTCGTGGAGAAGTGGAAGACAGGCATTGAGCTATCTGGCCCTGAGGTACCCTAAAGAGAAGGTATTGATTAGTGAGGGAATCTCCGCAGTTCTCCGTACCCCTAATGACTACTGACACAAGCACGTTTGCAGGAAACTAGAGACAGGTAGCAAAAAGCAGGGCTCATTAATTGCCTGGACCTCAGAAGAAGGGCTGAGAGGTCATTGGCAGCATGTGAGATGCAATGGAGTGGGGGGGGGGGGGCAAGGACTGGCTTCAGGTGCTAAGATGACAGTAAGCAATCAATCCACAAGTAGCTATTAAGCACCAACTTAATATGTAATTAAAATAAGTGCCAACTTTGAGCCAAGCACTGTGCTAGGAAATAGGAATAGAAAGATGAGAGGCAAATTGTCCTTTGCCCCCAAGGATGTTGGAGTCCTACTGGGGAGCTGGCTGGGTGGCACAGTGAGTAGAGCGCCAGCCCTGGAGTCAGAAGGAACTGAGTTCAAATCCGGCCTCAGACACTTAACACACACACACACAAAACTAGCTGTGTTACCTTGGGCAAGTCATTTAACCCTACCTTCCCCCCTCCAAAAAAAGGGGAAAAAAGAGTTCTGCTGGGAGATAGAACATATACATATTCAGGTGTATAGAAATAAATGAAAAGATGGTTTGGGAAATTAAACAATTCCAGTTTGGGGGCATGGAAGAGTCATACTGTGAAGGACAGGAGTTGTGGTGAAACTGTAACCATACAGATACAGATGTAGAGAGATATCTCATATCATAGACACATTCTTGCCTCCTCCCCTGGCTCTCCCACCAAAAGAAAAGACCAATAACTCCATGAAGGTGGATGAATCTAGGTGGTACATGGAGTTCTGAAGGGACAAATTAATTTTTATGTAGCTATGAAATATTGAAAGGGAAACCCATAGCAGCAAAAACTGACTCTGACTCATAGAATAATAGATATAGACCTGAAAGGACTTTAGACACCATCAAGTTCAGACCCTTCATTTTACGTATGAGAAGACAGAGGCACAGAGGGGTTAAGTGACTTGCCCAGGGTCACACAGCTAGTTAGTGTCTTAGGCCAGGCACCTAGCTTCCTATATTGAATTCTCCAACTGATGACAGATATAACTAGAAAGGACCTCTCTTTTTCACTGGACCGTGGAGGGTAGAATTCTATTGCTCAACACTGGAAGACAAAAATTCCTGCTGTGTTAAATGCAATATATTTTTTTTTAAAAAAAGCACTTAGTCCAGTGCCTGGCATATAGTAGGAACTAGCTAAATATTTATTCCCTTACCCCACTTTTAGCTTTGAATGGTCTACACTATCAAAAAGTCACTAGAAAATGGAAAAAAAAAGCCTGTTTCTTCTCCATTCCCCTTTGTACCACATATTACACGCAACATAAAAAGAACAACAAAAAACATGAAACAATTCCTTTGTTCTACTGCTGCCATTAATCCATCAAAAAGTATGTATTAAATGTCTTCTATGTTCCAGACACTGTCTTAGACATGGAGCTTACAAAGACATAAATGAAACAACTCCAGCTTTCAAGAATATTTCATTCATTAGCAGGACATAATACATATACCTGCAAGTATATACAGACATTTAAATTACATTTGAAATAAATACAAATACATTTAAAATACAAATAAATACAATATGCAAATAAATTAATTTAAAATAAATAAAAATTGATTTGGAAGAGGAAGAGTAGTAATTAGGGGATGGCTGTGTGGGAGGGGAATCATAAAAGGCTCCATAGAAGAAATAGCATTTTATCTGAACTTTGAAGGAAGCTAGGAATTCTAAGAAGCCAAGGTAAAGAAGAAGCCCATTCTGGACATAGGGGATAACCTGAGCCAAGGCATGGAGATGAGGATAGAATGTCCCATATAAGGAACTGCAAGAAAACCAGTTTGGCTAGAACATAGAGTGTATGGAGGGAAATGGATTTAATAAAGCTGGAAAAGTAAGAACATCCTTATGATGTTCCATAATGGACTTCAAACAAACTAGTAGAGAACACCCTCTTTTTTAAACATTTTTAAAAATTTATTTTGAACTTAAATATGAAAATAAGGTAAATGATGAGCATGTTTTTTTGTTTGTTTTTGCAGGGGGAAGGCAGGGCAATTGGGGTTAAGTGACTTGTCCAAGGTCATACAGCTAGTAAGTGTTAAGTGTTTGAGGTCACATTTGAACTCAGGTCCTCTCGACTCTAAGGTCAGTGCTCTATTCACTACACCACCTAGCCAGCCCTAATGAGTATGTTTCTTAAGAAAGCCATAGACTTTCCTGCATGGGACAACACTATGTATTCTCTAACTCTCATGTTAAGGCCATTCTTTAAGCCACTAAAGTGACTTACAATAGGTTTTACATGATTGCACATATATAACCTATATTAAATTGCTTATCATCTTAGGGAGGGGGGGGTAAGGAAGGGAGGGAAAAAATTAGGAACTCAAAATTTTATTTAAAAATGAAAGTTTAAAATTCTTTTTACATGTAACTAGAAAAAATAAAATACTAATTTAAAAAATAATAAAGTGACTCCCATCCCATTTTATGAACAGTCCAAGAACTTCATCACTGCTCTGAAGTCCCACTCCACTTGTTTCATTTTTTTTCCTTTTCTATGTCCTACTTATCCATTATTTTCAGAGTAGCTGCTAAATAAGGCCTTTGTTGGGGTGGCTAGAATAGAGCACTGGACCTGGAGTCAGGAGAACCTGAGTTCAAATACAGCCTCAGACACTTAACATTTACTAGCTGTGTGACCTTGGGCAAGTCACTTAATCCCAATTGCCCTCCAAGAAGCAAAAAATTAAAAATAAAAAAATGAGGCCTTTGTCTACCATCCCACTCTCCCCTATACATCTTCATCCCAGCTACAATTTATTCTGGGAACAGATTCTTCAACTCCCAATTTACCAAGCTGGAGCTTCATCCTGCTTTCTACCTCCTGACCCTTCCATCCCACTGCAAAGAGGTCAGTTCTGCAAGTTCATATCCTTCATGAAACCTTTACTGAATAATTGACAGAAGTAGTCATTTCCATATGACTCATCTTTACAATATATATTCTCCATGATATATATTTACTTATTCAGATATAATATTAAGTATTTTCAGTTTCATGGTTAATGCTTGTTCTCTCTCTGTCCATGTTAATGCAAAATCAGAAGGTCCCAATGATCAGAAACTACATTTCTTGTCAGTGAATAGAACTGTACAAAGTACTTAATAAATGCTGGGCTCTTAATGCACTGAATTCTCAGGAACATTCCTCCCCAAAGCAGCATTATTCTGACTTCAACAATACTCCAAGGAATTTACTTGCTGAAGGACAACAGGACCTTGCTACAAGAATAGTTTCATTTAAAAGAAACAGCAAGGAGTCCAAAAATGACATTATAGTGAGGTCCCAGTGCAGACATTTAGTTTACAATGTTTTTTACCTATTATTTCTTCTTCATTATAAGGTCTTATATCAACAGAGGAAATTTTAGGACTGCCTGATTTGCATGAAACTACCTAACTGATCAGACTTGGCTGCAATCTCTTCCTTATTGCAATTATATTTCTAATTCTAATTCATAATTATCACAAGTAAAAAACCTACTATGCATAATTAGATAGGCTTCAAAAATAATAATAATTACTGCAACTCCTATTTGTCTCTCTATGGTTTACAAAGCACATTACACAAAACAACTTTGTGAAATAGATAATGTAAATAGAGACGGGGACTATATGCATTACTTACCTCCAAGGGATGTTATTAATGAGGGATATCATGGCATAGTGGATAGAGAACTGGCCTGGAAAGCCAGAAACACCTGGGTTCAAGTTCTGATACTGATACATACTGACTTTGTGACTGACCACACTTTAGAAAATAGAAGCAGAATCAAGAGTCCAGGGCGGAGCCAAGAACAGCATTTCCAATGTGCTTTGCCCCACACAAATTTCAAACAATGTGAAAGGGGACTCTGAACAACTTCTGGAGCCACAGCACCCACAGAACGGCACAGAGAAGCTAACCTCCTGCTGAGGACAGCCCAGCAGCCCTGCAGGGAGCAGGCAGCACAGCGCTCTGAGAGCAGGCAGCACAGCGCACTGGGAACTGACAGCACAGCACACAGAGCCGAGCCCAGGTCCACAGTTTTAGCCCCAGGGTGGCCAGGCCTTCAGCCGGCTGGAGGGACCCCAGAACACCAGCAATTGTGGCGATTCCAGAATTGTCAGCACAGATATGCCTGGGACAAAGTGAGAGGTTAGTGCCCTATGGACTTTGGGACCAGTATTTGGGGAACACGTCAGCTTCCTCCCCTGGGGGCGAAAAGCTGCTGAAGAAACAGTTGCACAGAAGCCATTTTGCAGGTCAATAGTGGCTCTAGCTCCTGGTTTGCAAACTGTAGGGAGATCCAGCAATCAGTCTGGGGGTTAATCTCTCTTGCTTTAAACTGCCTGGATCTGGATTGTGGTCTGGGGGGGAAGTTTGGGGTGGGTATCCAACTTGCCAGAGTGGGTGGAGGCTTTACAGAGGCCACCCAACTGGCAGAAGTTGTGAAGACCCCACGTTTGGGCAGAAGCTCCCCTGTCTGGTGGCAGAGTCCTACTGTGGCAACAAGCCCAAAAATCAAGTAATTAAGTGGCAACGTGCCTAGGCAAATGAAACAAAATAAACAGAAAAGTTCAACATTGGACTCCTATTTTAGGGGCAAAGAGGCTCAAAGCATGGAGGAGGACTGTGAGGTCAGAACTCCTGCACCAAAAGCCCCAAATGAAAATACAAGCTGGCTGGGCCATAGAGGACCTTAAGAAGCAGATAAGAGAAGTGGGGAAAAATTTGGGAAGAGAAATGAAAAAGATGCAAGAAAAGTATGAAATGACAGTCAACAGCCTGACTGAGGAAAATAACACCTTAAAAAATAGACTAACTCAAATGGCAAAAGAGGCTCAGAAAGGCAATGAGGAGAAGAATGCCTTAAAAAGTCGAATTTGCCAGATGGAAAAAGAATCTCAAAAGCTCACTGAGGAGATTCATTCCTTCAGAGTTAGACTGGAGCAAATGGAAGCTAATGACTTTATGAGAAATCAAGATGCTGTTAAGCAGATCCAAACAAATGAAAGATTAGAAGGCAATGTGAAATATCTCATGGGAAAAACCACTGACCTGGAAAATAGATCCAGGAGAGACAATTTAAAAATTATTGGACTACCTGAAAGCCATGATCAAAGAAAGAACCTAGAAATCACCCTTCAAGAAATTCTCAAGGAAAATTGCCCTGATGTTTTAGATCCA